>OY731404.1:65141720-65434078 GCA_963425845.1 Sphenostylis stenocarpa
AACACTAATATTACAGACTCAATCTAATTGAAACAGAGTTATTACAATACAAAACAAGTCTTCAACACTCTAAGTCTTTGAGTTCTTGAATCATCATCAAAATCAACAATCTTCATGTCCATCAAGTGCAACATCAAGTCCTTGAATGTTCAACAAATATGGGAATATAATTACTCATCAAATAACCCCACACTTAGCCTTTTGCACTCGTGGCTAAAATTAATAAACAAAGCAAGGAAATAAATCCAAAAACATTAAAGAAAATCATGCAAAGGACAGAAACAAAAACAAACACAAACAAAAACATAAACAAATTTACATACTCCTCAATCATACCTAGGAAATGAAAGGAATAGACTTTATTAGAATGATGTGTATGCATACTTTCCTTATGCATTTATTTTCTCTCTTATTTTTACAACTCTTGAAATGATGAGGGTATGAATGATTTGACTTTGTCAAAATATTTTTATTATATTTTGTTATTATTTATGTTTGTTTTTTGTTTTTTGTTGTTTTTTATAACTCCTTTATCTCTTCTGTTAGTCAACGTGGTTACTTAGCTTTCAAAGAACTTGAAACCAGACTAGCTTAAATGAAGACTATCTGAAATAAAGTTGGTTGTAGCCAGAAAGAGCAGTTTATTATATTTTTTTGTGTTTTAAGAATTTTTATTTATTTTAGTTGTTTGTATGATTATCTATGCTAATGCAACAAACAAAATGCAACCAACATTTACACAAACAATTCACTCATCCACGAACAGAGTGACAACGTTTAATCACGAAGTAGGGGTATCTTGCAGAAAAGTGCATAGTAGGGGTAGGTTCTAACTGTCTTCACTAAGGTCAGGTCCCTAAGTTCCTCCCATTATAGGGTTCCCACAGTCCCTCAGCCCTCAAACCTTGCATGGCTCAAGGCCGTGTCGACATCCTGCAGACTGAGAGAGGAGGGTTATCATCTTGAGTGGTGGTTTTTGACAACGACCTACTGGAACTAAGGCCATTACCACGGTCAGTCGTACATGCCACCCACTCCCTAAGATTTATCACTCATGCCCCAGGGTATAGTGGGACTGTTGTGTGCAAAGCATTGTGTACAGTTTTTATTTCAGACAAGTGTAGAAAATAAACATACAATAGTTATTAAAGTCATACAAATAAAACATGTTATACATACAAGAAAAGGTAAAGGCGTAATTTCAAATCTTTTATTTTATTTTGAATTAATCCATCACTAAATATGATCAACTCTTTAGGCTTTCCTAACGGAGTCGCCATCTATCTCCGTTGTCCCCTCCGCTAAGGGAGGGGAACGATATGTGCAAGCGGTCGCAATACGATGGTTTGTGACTCGCGTTTTCTAAAATATAGTCATCACTCTTAGAATGTTCGATAATCGAACTATCCTTAAGAATGAGGTTTTCGTAAAAAGGGGTTCTTATGGAGTCGCCACCAATGTTTTAACCATAAACATTGAAAAAGGAAAAAGAAAAGTAGTTGGTTTAGAAAAAGCAAATATGACCATTATAACCAGAGTTGGGTAAGGGAGCTAGTTACGTGGGGGAAGGTATTAGCACCCCACAACACCCCTTTCAGGTTCCCTATGATGGATTAATTCTAAAACAAAGATACAAAATTATGCTTTTACCCTATTTAATTTCTAATGCACAGAAAGGAAAGCGATAAAAGGAAAGAGATAAAAGAGAAGGAATTGAAAAGAACCTCCGAAGCGAGCTTTTATAAATCTTGAAACTTGAGGACGCTTTTTGGCAGTCCCCTCACTCTATAAGAATGCTCCTCCCTCAAACAAATAAAATTTTAAACTCCCGAGAGTCGGATGTCTCAAAAAGAGACTTTCTTAACCGACTTTGCCCAAACAGACTATCGGAAAGACTACTCGGACCTCTAGAACAATGCAAAAAATGCCCAAAAGTGTCATAAAATATGAGAGAGTGTGGAAAGGTCTGTGGAATGGTGAGAATCGGAGTCCTATTTATAGGCTCGCTCACCCAGAAGGACAGGACGACCGTCCTAAATTTTGTCAATCGGGACGACCGTCTGGGATTTTGGGACGGCCATCCCAAATTTCCTAAGAGGGTGGGACGGCCATCTGGAATTTGGGACGACCGTCCCGACTTCTCTAACAAAATTTCTAATATTTATTTTCTAAGAAAACCCTCCTTTTCTTAAATGGAGCCTAGGTAACACTACTAGGGGCCCTACGGAGCCTTGCCGGGCAAGATTTGGGGTCTACAGGAGATACCATGGAAGGAGGCAATCTAGGCGCACCAACAGTCCAAGAAGGAACAACATCAAGATACCCAAGTTTTACGGAGATAATGATCCAGAAGTCTACCTAGACTAGGATGCTAAAGTGGACCAAATCTTTAATGTAAATCCAGTAGGGGACTAAGAACAAGTAAATTTAGTTGTAGTAGAATTTGAAGGATATGCCATGACTTGGTGGCATAAGGTTTGTAACGATAATTACCAAGATCCACCCGCAACTTCTTGGATGGACATTAAAATTTTAATGCGCGCTAGATTCGTTCCTTCCTATTATAGGAGGGAGCTCTTGTTGAAACTCGAACGACTTCATCAGGGAAACATGTGTGTGAATGTAGACCCTAAATCTTTCCCAGCTCTCCAATAAAGCCAAAGATCGCCTGTTTTGAAGATGGTCAAGACTTTATTAAGTCCCTAGTAGCTTGTTCTAGGTTCCATTTAAGATAGGGAAGGTTTTTAGAAGCAATAAAAATCGGGAAATCCGCCGGAGACAGCAGATGGCAATCCAGGACAGGCAGATGGTCGTCCATGGCAACTTTAAGGCCATGGACGGCCATCCACTTAGCTTGGACGGCCGTCCATGGCAACTTTTGGCCATGGACGACCGTCCACACTACATGGATGACCGTCCATGGCCACTTT
Source organism: Sphenostylis stenocarpa (assembly GCA_963425845.1). Taxonomy (NCBI): domain Eukaryota; kingdom Viridiplantae; phylum Streptophyta; class Magnoliopsida; order Fabales; family Fabaceae; genus Sphenostylis; species Sphenostylis stenocarpa. The sequence goes on from OY731404.1 coordinate 65,144,651, forward strand.
TTGCCATGGACGGCCGTCCACCAAGTCTAGACGACCGTCCACTTTTTCCTGGTCCGGTTCCCTATAAATAGGAGCCCCCATTCTCCGAATTTTCACACTTTTTCACTCCTACCACTCTCTAGGAAGCCTTTTGGTACTTAGAGTGACTCTGAGCATTATTCTGGAGTTCAAGTGAGCTTTCCGATTTCCGTTTAAAGTTGAAATCGGTTAAGGAAGTCTCCTATTGAGACGTCTGGCCCTCGGTAGAGTGACTTTTCTTTATTTTGCGGGAGGAGCGTGCTTGTAGAGTGCGGGGACTACCAAAAAGTGTCCTCAAGTTTCGAAAAGTAAATATAAAGCTTGTTTCGGAGGTTCCTTCTCTATTCTCTGTCTCTTTTGCTACTTTCTTTATCGCTTTCTTTGTGTGCATTAGATAATAGGGCCATGTAGATATTTAAATTCTGCAAGTAGATAGAATAATAAGGGTAAAAGCATAGTTTCTTTAAGTGTTTATTTTCTAAGTTAGTCCATCATAGGGAACCCGAAAGGGGCATTGTAGGGTGCTAACACCTTCCCCACATGTAACTAACTCCCTTACCCGACTATGGTTGTAATGGCCAAAGTTGGTTTTTTTCTAAAACCATTGCCTTCTTCTTTTTCTTTACCTTTTTTAGTGTTTAAGGTTAAAACACTAATGGCAACTCCTCGAATCTCTTCGAAAACCTCGCCTTTAGGTCCAGCTCGGTTATCGGACAGCCTAAAGGCGTTGAACCACTTCTTTCAAAAAATGTGAGTCATATCAAAACCATCGTGTCGCTCTAACTGCCTCTTTTGATGACGACGACAAATGGCGACTCCACTGGGGAAGCTAGAGAGTTGATCGCATTTAGTGGTGAACTAGTTTAAGAAATAAAAACTAGAAATTACGCTTTTACCCTTTCTTGCTTTATAACATGCTTTGCTGTTTGGCCTTAATTATTGTTGTATGCTTATTTCTGTAATTGTCATAAATAAACTGTACACAAACCCTTGCACACTATAGTCCCTCTATACCTGGGGGCAAGAGAGAATACACATAGGGAGTGGGTGGCAGGTACGGCCGACCATGGTAATGGCCTTAGTGCCAGCAGGTCATTGTCGGAAACCACCACTCAAGGTGATAACCTTCTTCTTCCGGTCTAAGAATATCGACAAGACATCCGTGAATGGTTCGAAGACTGGGAGATTGAAGGGTCCCTATAATGGGGGCACCTTGGGGGACCTGGCCTTGGTGAGAACAGTTAGAACATACCTTTGCCAATGCACTTTTCTGCACGAAACCCCTACCTCGTAATTAAACGTCACTTTGTTCACGGATGAGTGAATTGTTTGTGCATTCGTTTGTTGCATTTGTTTATTGCATAGCATAACCATACAACAACAAAATATATATATATATATATATATATATATATATATAACAAAATCTCAAAAAACAATTCTTTTGCAATAAACACCCTTATCTCGGACAGTCTGCATTTTAGCTAGCCTGGTTTCAGGTTCTTTGTAAGCTAAGTAGCCACGCAGTCCGACAGAAGAGATAAGGGATGCTAAAAACTATTCTTTCGCAATAAACACCCTTATCTCAGACAGTCTACCTTTTAGCTAGCCTAGTTTCAGGTTCTTTGTACGCTAAGTAGCCACGCAGTCCGACAGAAGAGATAAAAGGTTTTAAAATAAATAAATCAAATAACGACTATAATGAAAGGAAATGGGGCCCTTTTCATGGTGTTAAGCATCGAATCCATCATCCATATAGGTAGTTTTATTATTCTTCAGAAAATACAAACAAAAAAAAAACATCATGCACCATGTAGAAAATAAAACATGATAATGTTTAGAAAAAAAAAACACCTTCATGCATACGAAAGCATCATACTCACAACATGCATTTTTTTATTTCTAGAAAAATGGAGGGATCAAGCAGTAGACAGTTGGGAAAAGTGGATATTCCCTGTTACCGTGTCGAGAGGTTGGAGCAATTATGCGCACTGATGCCGCCAGAAATTCGATCCGACTTCGAGGGATCTTACGAGCGAATCTTGGACCTCTTGAAAATCTGTGTTGACCACATATTTGTCACAGTCTTGATCCAGTTTTGGAGCTCGAGACTACATTGCTTCGAGTTCCCTCAGTTTGATTTGGTTCCAACCTTGGAAGAGTATGATCTTATGATCAGATGGCCCAAGTCAGTCGGGATCTACATTAGCCAAGGGGCTTATATCTCGGTAAACAAGGTCGCTCACCTTATCCGATTGCCACTTCCACAGTCTGCCTTGAAGGGAAAAGGGAGCATTCAGGGGTGGAAGATCTCACTTTTAGAGGACCACTTATCCTCTCTGGCTGATAAAGGAGATTGGCCCACATTCAACAAGACTCTAGCACTAATTATGTTTGGGACCTTTTTATTCCCTTTCCATAATGACACCGTGGATCACGCCGCAATGGATGTCTTCTTTGCTTGGGATGTACATTTGAAAAGTCTCGTGTCTGCGCTTCTTGTCGACACCTTGCTGTCAGTAGAATTTTGTCGTCATAAGCAAGGAAAAACACTTCGTTGTTGTTCTACATTACTGTATGTTTGAGGTATCACTCACTTTTATGCCTCAAGTCACATGGGAGCATTCCCCAATCCTTTGAGGAGCTTCTCAAAGATCCCCCTCCGCCATCGTAGCGCCATGGAGTGGAAGACTGAGTTGGAGCATTGGAACATAGATCACATATCTTGGGCATGTCCTTGGTTCTGACCCGGTCCCGTTCTTATCCAATGTGGAGATCACCCCAATGTACCATTGTTGGGCCTTAGGGGCTTCATAGCTTATTCCCCAAAGATAGATATGAGGCAGCTTATGAGGACCCAGACAATGCCAACACAGGAAGAAATCGGGGGATTGTGTTTCTTCTGCAATTCCAACAGCTTCAAGGATGCTCCCGCAATCTGAAGAGTATGGGAGAAACCAGTTTACATAGGGGATGAAGAGCTTGGCAGGGCTCGAGTAGCTATTTCTAGTGACTATGAGGAATGGAGGAAGAATAGAGGGGTTCCACATCCACCCGCTCCATCCCCCTCGCCATCAGTAAATACAAAACTATGAACCTGAGTTGATGCCTTGACCCAGAGGATAAAAATTATGGGAGCCCAGTTGAGGGTCCTTGAGGAGAAAGAACAAGAGTCTATCCTTATCATTGAAGGTCTGCAAAGGCAGTGCAAGAAGAAAGACCAAGAGATAGAGCGTCTCAAGGACCAGTGTGCTAACTCCAACTAAGAGGTTGTCCGAGCGTCTAAAGTTGCTAGAGCAAACTCGGATAATTGACTCCAGGAAATGACGGTCAAATTAGCACACCTTGAGGCCGAATTTGCAAAACAGGCACAGACAACCAAGATGATGCAACAAGACCTCGAAAGGACTCAGTCTGAAGCACAACGAAGGAGGGAGACCGCCCAAAGACTTAACAAGGACTTGGCTGAGCTACGTTGCAAAGAGAGAGACGGATTAGCTCAGTACGTCCAAGTTTTGCAAGAAAGAGACTGAGCCCTTGAGAAACTTGATGACTTACAGGCCTTGGTCGTCCATCAAGAGGCAAAGATAAATGAGGCTAAAAAATACAGTGAAGATATGAGTCAGGCAGTCCATCAATAATCTGAAGCACTTACTCGTCATGTACGGGAAGCTAAAGGGGAATTACGTAGGAACCAGAACCCGCCTGTGGGTTTCTTTAGGTTTTTCCGTTTCTGCCAAAATGTGCTTCGTAGCATGGTCTAGGGGAATGTACACTTTTTCTGGATGAATAAAATCACCTTTTGTTTATCTATACAACTGTTTATTGCATTCATCTTGCATTCGTTCACATATCTCTCCTTGCTTTAAATTATTAAGATAATAAAAAAGAAAGGTTAACTGATGTGCTTTCATAAATCAGAAGAATGGAAAGGAAACCATTCATCATCAGTCTTTTCTCAACGGTTGAGCCACCTACAAGGGACAATAAACCTCAACCACTGGTTATCACGATCAATAAAGAAGAGGGGGCTAGGGCACCGCTACGATTATTTATGCCTCGTCCTTTCCCCTACGAATCAAATAAAGCTGAACCATGGAAATACGCAGTAAACGAAGATGTTTCCAATATAGCTGGTATTGGGGGCATGACCAGAAGTGGGCGAATCTACTCTCCCAAGGAGTCACAAGAAGACACCCCCAAAAACAAAGGAAAAAAATAAAGAAACCGAAGAAGAAAACAAAGAAGAATCCAAGGAGGAAGTAGACGAATTACTCCAATTCATAAAGCAAAGTGAGTACTCCATCATAGACCAACTCAACCGCACGCCCGCAAAGATAACTTTGTTATCTTTAATAATGAGTTTGGAACCACACCAAAATGTGCTGCTGAGGGTCTTGAACGAAGCCTATGTATCGCACACCATATCCCAAGACAAGTTTGAAGGAATCATTGGGAATATCATAGCCAGTGATCATCTTACCTTCACCGATGAAGAACTCCCTCCTGGAGGGTCAAGCCATAACAAGCCTTTACACATATCCGTCAAGTGTAGAGAATATCTCATCGCCAAAGTCCTTGTGGATAATGGGGCATCCCTGAACGTCATGCCTAGGTGCACGCTTGACAAATTGGAAATACAAGGAGCCCATATGCGCCCAAGTAACACCGTCGTTCGAGCCTTCGACGGATCAAGACATGAAGTAGTGGGAGAAATCAACCTACCAATTCGAGTAGGTCCCACTATCTTCAACGTGGACTTCCATGTGATGGACATCACTCCTGCTTACAGCTGCCTCCTCGGCAGACCTTGGATTCACGACGCCAAAGTGATGCCTTCAACGCTCCACCAAAGAATCAAATTCGTGGTAGGTGACAAACTGGTCATGATTCAAGCCGAAGACGACATCTTGATCAGCAAGCCATCTACCCTACCCTATGTGGATGCAGCTGAAGAGGCCCTTGAAACATCCTTTCAAGCGCTGGAAATCGCCAATGTTGAAAGACTTCCCAACTACATGAGGGTGGCACATATGATGTCAAAATACGGGTACCACCCAGGCCAGGGACTCGGTAGAAATTCCCAAGGAATAAGGGAGCCACCAGATTTCAAGGACAATCCTTCGAAGCACGGTCTAGGGTACGACCCTACTACAAGAAGAAAGGGAAAGTCTCCCCTCCGCCCATTGAATCAGATCTTCCGAAGCAGAGGGATCCAGGCATCAAGAGCGACTTTAGTCATTAGGTGTTCTTCTTACAATTTTTAAAGGAATGTAAACCCAATGACTATTAGAGATTACTCCCCGGGGCAAGCCCGACGCCCGGGAATTTTCAGGGCACATATTACCCTTTTAATCATAAAAGAATACATTTCTTACTATCTGCTTCTTTTCTTACTATTCATGTCTATGCCTCATTAATAACCATGTTTAAAAAAATGTTTCTAAAAGGCGTCTAAAATTTAAGAGCGCACTATCAACAAAGAAACAAAATTAACCATCACTGATTGATTAGGAACACAAGTAAGGTTTTACCTCGTCATAGTGAAGCCGTGTTTCGCCAATGTTGTGAAAATAATAAAAAGATCTCGTAAAAGCCAAAGACCAAAAAAAGAAAGGGCATCTTACCTGGTAGGAAACCCACAAAAGGGGGCTACGCAAAAGTTAGGGTCCCGCTAGGAAACCCGAACAATAATAAAGGGTAGCCTAGGCAAAAAATAGGGTTACAAAACAAAGTCCATTAGGGTTTTTAAAGCATAAAAAAAAAGAAACCCCGAACGAAACACAACATCCTAGATTGAAAACCCGAAGAGCGGTCTAGGAAAGTCAATCAATTGTAATAAAGGCCACAAAAATAATCAAGTAAAGACGCAACCCCGCAAACAAACGTTTGTTTAAGCTAAGCCTAAACAGTTTGACTAACCTTGGCTAGCCATGCTTACAAATACCATTTGTTTTGAGAAATCCCTTCTGAAAACACAAACCTTTGATTTAATCATCCTCTTCCTTCTTTTCTCTTGAACCTTATCGCTATGATATTCTAGTGATTAACCGGGTAATATGGAAACATAGTAATCAATAGGAGGATTGAAATTCCAAAAAAGGGGAAGAAACACACTAGTATGGCAAAATAGCTCTTCAACACGATCATTCTTCGGTTAAGGCAAATCCAAAACGGCAGAAATGGTACAACTAAATGTAACACCAGAAGAATCTCACCATCAGGATTACATCAGTTAACTTTTCTAAAAATATTAACTAAAATAGCATTATAAGATGCATATCATGAGCATTACATGCATAGATGTTGATGAACAGGGTCCTAAAAAAAGGGGCAGATGGTCGTCCGCTTAAGGCAGATGGTCCTCCAAGGGTGGCTGTTGGGACCAGATGGCCGTCTACTTGGAGCAGATGGTCGTCCAGGGGTTACCGTTGGGGGCAGACGACCATCCACCCTAGCCAGATGGCCGTCCATAAGCTACTGTTAGGGCCAGATGGCCGTCCAACTACACCAGACGACCGTCTGCCCCTATTTTTTTATTCCTATAAATTTAGGCGCCCCAAATGGCTCATGGAACCTCATTTCTGCATTCTCTCTTCCTCCTTTACCTCCCATTTGCATATTTGAGTGTTTTTTGTTGAGTAATGGATCGTGGAGAGTCGTCGGGACCCATAAGGAGCATCCCCCCTCCTCAAGTTCCCACTCAGCTGACGGAGCAACACCGTGCTAGATTTTCCAACATCAGCCAGTTTGCTTGACACACTATGCTCTGGCTAGACTTCAGGATCCTAACCATGTTCAGTTGGGATCAGGATGTAAGGAGATACATCCAAGGCATAGGGTGGGACTTCCTGCTCAGAGATCCACCTACCCCCATCCACTGCACGGCCACACTAGAGTTCCTCGCCTCGGTCACGCTCATAAACCTACCATCTATGAGCCCCGAGCTTCCTCCTGTCCCAGCAGTTACTTACTGGATGAATGGGGCCTATTGGACCAATGTCATAGATGACTTCAACGTCCTCATGGGGTTCCATCAGCTAGCAGAGATCCAAACTACGGAATACAGGAGGGCATTCTACGAAAGGCCAGCCACCCTCACCACTAGTCAGATATGGGAAGAGATTACCAATTCCCAGCACGTTCCCGCCAATCCAAAGGGGACCGCCTTCCTCCCTCCACTCCGCATTTGTCACAAGTTACTAGCAGACACCCTTCATAGTCGAAAAGAAAGTCAGGGCAAGGTCACTCAAGCAGACCTTTTTGCCATCTACTGCATGCATCAAGGGATCCGATCAATCCTGGCTACCTTTTCTTGAAGGCCTTGAAGGACTTTGGGACCCGAGGCCCTGCAAGATCCATCATGATAGGCCCCCTTATCACCCCTCTGGCCGAATATTGGGGATGCACTGATGGAGAAGACATCCCTGCTATCCTGTGACCGGAGCTCATAGATGGTACGGTACTCGCCAACATGAGCATGCTCACCCGACAGGGCACCTCTTGGGTCTTACACCCCCCCCCCTCGCTATGACGATCGACATCCACGAGATGGACGCTTCGGAGTCACAAGAAATGCCTGTCCCTCCAGGATCCCAGCAGAAATAGACACAGTGTGAGGATAGCCTCACCAGCATACATCAGCATATGAGCGATGACAGGGCCACGCGAATAGGCAATACCAACACCTGTGCCAATAGATCGACCAGTTGTCCCTAAGGCAGCAAAGTTATGAGCAAGCACGGGAGAGCCTTAGCTAAAGGGTAGATGGCCTCACGCAAAGGGTGGACATGATAGGCCAAGACCTACACGGCATGATCCGAAGCCAAGAGGAATTCCAGCACCGCGTACTGCGCCGACTCCCTTTGCCAGCATCGTCCTCAGCATCCAGCTCAGAGCCAGAAAGCTGAGATCTTTGATAAATTTCCTTTTGTATTCCGGTTTCCACCAAATAAATAAATAAAACTTTACATTTTTGTCTAGTTGCCTCTCTTTTGTTTACAAAAGCTAGCGTGCACAAAAGAAACTAAGGAAATAAAAAGGCACACACGTTATTCCAAAAAAGCCAAATTTCAAAGTAGCAAGAAAAAAGAATAAAACCGCGAAAAAAGGCGAAACTAATCAAAATCTTCCAGAACCAAATTCGAACTGCCATACGAAAATAACAAAAAATGCAGCCAATAAAAAGGCCCAATTCCCAATAGATTCCTGCGTACTCCAAAGGCATTTACCAAAAATCTCCGGAAGTCAACAAACCAGATGACTATACAAAAAGAGTCGAGAACAATCACTCTCCATAAAATCGGCGCATGAGCTAGAGTAGTAAGCTGCCACCACCACTTCGGGACAAGGAAAGTCCTGAAGACTAAGACTTGCACACAGGAAAAAACCAGCGCATGAGCTAGAGCAGTAAGCCACCACTACCACTTTGGGATAAGGAAAGTCCTGAAGACGAAGACCTGCACACAGGCAAAACCTCGGTGCATGATCAGAATCAGTAAGCCGCCACCACAGCCAAAGGTTCAGCTACCACATCGAAGGAGCATCCTGAGGCATCTAACTTGATGGGGGTTCGTACTCATCAACCAAGGGGTCAGCTACTGTATCAAAGGAGCTTCTTAAGGAAAATCTTCATTAGTCGAAGGGTCAGCTACCGCATCAAAGGAGCATCCTGAGGCGTCACAACCATCCAAGGGGTCAGCTACCGCACCAAAGGAGCATCTCGAGGGAAAAACTTCATCTGTCAGCTGAAGGGTCAGCTACCGCACCGAAGGAACATCCTGAAGCCTCACAACATATCGTCCAAAGGGTCAGCCTCCACAACAAGGAAGCATCCTGAAGACAACACCATATTACATTCACAAGTCTCGAGGGTCAGCCACCATGGTAAGAGGAGCATCCAGAGGACAACCGGACAAGAAGGTTAACTCCTTCACTCGCCAATCAACCTAATGGTACATTAGCCCATAGTCAATTGGTCGAGTAAGGGGGGCCAACTATAGACCCCAAATCTTGCCCGGCTCTCCAATAAAGCCAGAGATCGCCCGTTTCAAGGATGGTCAAGACTTTATTAAGTCCCTAGTAGCTTGTTCTAGGTTCCATTTAAGATAGGGAAGGTTTTTAGAAGCAATAAAAATCGGGAAATCCGCCGGAGACAACAGATGGTCGTCTAGGACAGGCAGACGGCCGTCCATGGCAACTTTAAGGCCATGGACGGTCATCCCCTTAGCTTGGACGGCCTTCCACTTTTTCCTATCCCGGTTCCCAATAAATAGGAGCCCCCATTCTATGAATTTTCACACCTTTTCACTCCTACCACTCTCTCGGAAGCCTTTTGGCACTTTAGAGTGACTCTGAGCATTATTCTGGAGTTCGAGTGAGCTTTTCGATTTTCGTTTAAAGTTGAAATCGGTTAAGGAAGTCTCCTATTGAGACGTCTGGCCCTCGGTAGAGTGACTTTTTTTATTTTACGGGAGGAGCGTGCTTGTAGAGTGCGGGGACTGCCAAAAAGCATCCTCAAGTTTCGAAGAGTTAATATAAAGCTTGCTTCGGAGGTTCCTTCTCTATTCTCTGTCTCTTTTACTACTTTCTTTATCGCTTTCTTTGTGTGCATTAGATAATAGGGCCATGTAGATATTTAAATTCTGCAAGTAGATAGAATAATAAAGGTAAAAGCATAGTTTCTTTAAGTGTTTATTTTCTAAGTTAGTCCATCATAGGGAACCCGAAAGGGGCGCTGTGGGGTGCTAACACCTTCCCCACACGTAACTAACTCCCTTACCTGACTCTGGTTGTAATGGCCAAAGTTGGTTTTTTCTAAAACCATTTCCTTCTTCTTTTTCTTTACCTTTTTCAGTGTTTAAGGTTAAAACACTAATGGTGACTCCTCGAACCTCTTCGAAAACCTCGCCTTTAGGTCCAGCCCGGTTATCGGACAGCCTAAAGGCATTGAACCACTTCTTTCAAAAAATGCAAGTCATACCAAAACCATCTCGTCGCTCTGACCGCCTCTTTTGACGGCGGCGACAGTGAATAATTACTTTAAGATTCTAGAATATTTAATGCTTAGGGCCGGTATGCATGATGAAACCAATGAGTCTAAGGTAGCTAGCTTTGTTAGTGGTTTGAGGAGAGACATCCAAGACTTAGTATAATTGTATGAATACTCCTCTATTGAAAATGTTTTACACCTTGCCTTAAAAATTGAAGCTCAATTGAAAAGAAAGGATGAGGCAAGGAGGAGTTATTCAAAAAATGACTACTATAGTTCTTCTTGGAAGGGCAAGAGTTCGAAAAAACATGATAAGAACCCTTCCAAGTCACTCCAAGAGCCACCCCCTAAGGGCAATATGTCTAGGAATCCCACTCCTAATGTTGTCGCTCCTCAAAGGTCTAGTTCAATTAAATGTTTTAAATGCTTAGGGTATGGGCACATTGCTTCTAATTATCTTACCAAAAGAACTATGATTTTGAGCATAAGCGGAAACATCGTGAGTTAGCATTCTTCTTCCCCCTCCCCATCCGGAGATAATTCCTCTGAGCACTCTTCCTCTAGTGATGAAGAGATCAAGCCTTGTGAAGGTGATTTGTTAATAGTGAGATGGGTGTTGGGTTAAGTCCAAAAGGACCTTGACAAATCCCAAAGAGAAAACATTTTTCATACTCACTGCCTCATTAATAACAAGTTGTGTTCACTAATCATTGATGGAGGAAGTTGTGTGAACGTGGCTAGCACAAGAGTAGTACACAAGCTTGATCTACCTACTACTCCTCATGTCAAGCCTTACAAGCTTTATTGGCTTAGTGAGGAAGGTGCGATTGAGGTAAATAAATAAGTGCTCGTTAGCTTTGCGATAAGAAAATACAAGGACGAGGTTCTTTGCGATGTTGTGCCTATGAAAACTTTCCTTAGTGACTTGCTTGGTGAGATAAAAGGTGCTACCATATTTTCCAAGATTAATTTGGTGAGTAGTCATAATTGAATAAGGATTAAAAAGAGAGATGAATGGAAAATAAGAAAAAAGTGCAAAAAAAAAGAAAGGAGAGAGAGAAGAAAGAAAAGAAATATGAGGGGATTAAAGAGGTTTTGAAAATTTGAGGACGAATTCTCTTCAAGGAGGGGAGGATGATGAGTCCCTAGTTGCCACGGAAGAGGTCATCCCTAGGAGGATCACTAGAAACATGAGTAAAAGGGAGACTTCCTCCTCAACCTTCATTTTTAATTTACTTAGTATTTTCTTTTCCTATATTTTTCACTTATTTTCGCTTTCCTTTTGTAGGCTCACTTTTTGCACCTCCTTTTTGAAGAATACCACCTCTTTTTGGTGGAAAAGAAGCCTTGGATCCATAGGATACATGCATGGGCAACCCATAGGATCTATACATCCATTTTTCAAATAGTTTGGATTGATGATCAGTCCCTTCCACGGGCGATCTAAACATCCTTTTACAATTTACCTTTTGGATTGACGATTAATATCTTTCACAGGCGATCTATATATCCTTTTAAATTTCTTATCATGTTTAGGATTGATGGTTTGTCTTGTCCAGAAGCAGCCTACACATCCTCTCTTTTTCGAAATTTCCCACCTAAACACTAGGTTTCCCCCATTTTCTTCTTCTGACTTTAGAAACCCGAACAAAATTGTTGCTTGTCGCTGCCGTCAAAAAGTGGTGGTCGAAGCGACGCGATGGTTCAAACTTTTCCAATTTTCGCGTTTTTATGGGTGATATTACAACGCTTTTAGGTTGTTCGATAACCAGGCTGAACCTAGAGGCGAGGTTTTTGAAAAGGTGTTCTTGGATTGTCCGATAACCGGGCTAACCCAAGAACTAATTTGAAGGGGTTCTTATGGAGTCGCCACCGATGTTTTTACCGGAAACATCGAAAAAGGGGTAAAAAGGCGTTGGTTTTTGAAAACCAACTTTGGTCATTAAAACCAGAGTTTGGTAAGGGAGTTAGTTACGTGTAAGGGAAGTGTTAGTTCCCTTACAACGCCCATTTCGGGTTCCCTATGATAGGCCAGCTATTTTATAAATAAACTTTTGAAAAGACGCTTTTACCCTTTTATTTACGAAATTAAAATAATAACTACATGGCCCTAATGTCTATTATGCAATTTAATCATAAAAATAAAGACAGTAAAAGAGAGGGAGAGTGAAGAAACCTATGAAGTAAGCTTTTTTAATTAATACTCTTGAAAAGTAGGGTGCGTTTTGGCAGCCCTTCGCTCTTTACAACGCCGAAAACTCTCTCGAAACGCTATAAAAAGCTCTCAAAAACTCCGGAAATACTTCGGAGGGGCTCTAGGAAGAGAATTTGAAGAAAGTGTAGAAGGGAAAGTGGAAGAACTGTGTGAAATGAGGGGAGGAGCACTCACTATTTATAGGGATTCACGCCTGTCAGGTCGAGACGGCCGTCTCGTCTGACAAGGTCGAGACGGCCGTCTCGCCATTCGGGACGGCCGTCTCGACTTGCAAAAGTGGCGAGACCGCCATCTCGTTTGGTGAGACGGTGGTATCGACTTTCCCAGAGACGAGAGGGCCTTCTCGCCAAACAAGAGGGGGTCTCGCCATTCGCAAGTGGCGAGACGACGGTCTCGACTTGCAGTAATGGCGAGACGGCGGCCCCGAAAAGTGAGACGGCGGTCTCAACCCCTGAAGGCGAAAATCCTTATTTTTGTATAGAAAATCCTTCCTATCCTAGTATGGGGCCTTATAGTCTCTTCTAGTGGCTTCTTAGGCTTCTTCCATCTTCAAATAGGAGGTCTTCTGCTCTTATTTTGAGGCCGGGCAAGATTTGGGGTCTACAGTTGCCCCCGCTTTACCTGACCAGTCGACTACTGGCCTGTCATGCCAAGAAGATCGACTGGAGGGTAAAGGAGTTGACCCTCTTTCCCGATCACCCTTTGAACGTTCTGTCTTGCGGCGGTTGATCTTTTGGGGAAAAGTGTGTTGTGCACCTCCAGGATACTCCTTCTGACAGTAGCCGATCCCTTCGGTTGACACATGGTAGAACCTCAGGATACTCCTTCTAACGGTAGTCGATCCTTCGGTTGATGGGTATAAACCCCCCATCAGGATGGTAGTTTCAGTCCATTATGTGTAGGACTGGATGAGTATGAACCCCCCATCAGGCTGGTAGTTGCGACTTACTGATCCGGCTCGAGCGCAGATCAGGCGCACCACGTGCGCAGGTTGATAGGTATGAACCCCCTATCAGGCTGGTACAGTCCACTGCGTAGGACTGGTGGTGGTGGCGGCTTACTGCTCAGGTGGCTCATGCGTCGGGTGTTGAGATACTTTCTTTTGTCTTTGTTTTTGTCTTTTCTGAGAGTGGTCATCTGGTCTGTGCCGGGGATTCTATTGGTGTTCATCCAGCTTGTTAGTTACTGGGGATCCTTAATCTTGATTATTTGGTAACGGTCCTCCGACTTTGCTGGTTGTCGAAGAAACTCTTGCATATTTTTTGTAAAGTCAGTGAAGTCTTACCGGGATACTTTTTGGGTGTTTCCTTTTTTAATGTAAGCACAAAGCTAAACTTTTTATATGAATGCTTTTTGTTTTTTTTATTTGCCTGAAGTATTTTTGTTTGTTTTATTTTTGACAAAGTCATTTTTTTGCGACTATTTGTGCGTGGATGCTCTTAATGTAATCTGTTTTTAGTTGGGGCACCTAGAATGTGACTGGTACTTTCTTTGTTGTTTTCCCGTGATTATTCTTATGAAATTTTTGTTTTAGCCCTATCTTTTGCCTAGACCGCCCTTTGCGGGTTTTCGATCTAGCGGCCTTGCCTTAAGTTTTTCCTAGGACATCTCGGCGAGCTTTTTCCTTTTTATGAAGGCCTTAACTTTTGCCTAGACCGCCCTTTGCGGGTTTTCGATCTAGCAGGCTGCCCTATTCTTTCTTGAGACTGTCCTAGCAGGCGTTGTTTATTTTTATCTTCTTTCTTTTTCTTTCTTATGCTTTCTTGTTCTTCTTGTTTTATGCATGCTCATGTTTCATTAATACAGAGGCATTCTCACAAGTAGGTCAAGAGAAGAGAAGACAATTTTTATTGATATAATCAAATGGTTTATTTTTACAGGAGGATTTACAAAGGAATTTATAAGCAGGGCTGACCAAGGTTGGCTAAACTATATAGGATATAACAAGCATGCCCGTGATTTTTGTTTCTCTGTTTTTCCTGGTTGCTTCAATTGAGATGCTCGAGCTCGGAGTGAAGATCATGCGAAGTCTGCTTGCTTCTGGGAAGGTATTACCTTAGTCGCCTTGCGGTTTTTGGCTAAGGTAATCATTGCTCCCTTTTTATTTTTTTGAAACCTCTAATTTTTGCCTAGGACATATCCTAGCGAGGAATATGGACCCTATCTTTTGCCCAGGACGCTCTTTGCGATTTTTCATCCTGATGGGTCATGAGCAATTTCTTCAAGCGTAGTATTTCTTTACCGCATCTGGATTGACTGGATGTCGAAGCTCTTCTTCGTCCATGTTGGTGAGGATAAGTGCTCCTCCTGAGAAGGCTCGCTTGACCACAAAGGGTCCTTCATAGTTTGTTGTCCATTTTCCAATTTTATCTTTCTGGGCTGGGAGCAATTTCTTGATTACCAAATCCCCTTCTTGAAAGGTGAGGGGATTGATTTTCTTGTCGTAGGCTTTCTTGATCTTCTTTTGATAAACTTGCCCCCGACATATGGCTTTTAGCTGTTTTTCTTTGATTAGGTGCAGCTGATCGTACTGGCTTTGGACCCATTCAACTTCTGTTAATTTTGCTTCCGTAACAACTCGTAGGGAGGGTATTTCGACCTCTATTGGTAGTATGGCCTCCATGCCGTATACGAGGGAGAACGGAGTGGCTCCTGTGGAGGTTCGTACAGAAGTTCGGTACCCGTGTAAGGCGAAGGGGAGCATTTCATGCCAATCTTTGTAGGTTACTACCATCTTCTGGATGATTTTCTTAATGTTCTTATTGGCTGCCTCAACTGTACCATTCATCTTAGGTCGGTACGGAGAGGAATTGTGGTGTTGAATTTTGAAGTCTTGACATAATTCCTCCATCATCTTATTATTGAGGTTGGTCCCATTATCAGTAATGAGCCTATGAGGGATGTCGTACCGACATAGAATATTTTTCTTGATGAAGGTGGTCACCACTTTTCTAGTCACGTGCGCATATGATGCTGCCTCAACCCATTTGGTGAAATAGTCAATGGCCACCAAAATAAAGCGATGACCATTAGATGCTTTGGGCTCGATGGGTCCGGTGACGTCCCTGCCCCACATAGAGAATGACCATGGTGTAGCCAGGGTACTGAGAGGTGTGGGTGGCACGCGAATATTATCGGCATAGATTTGGCCCTTGTGACATTTTCTAGCATATTGGTGACAATCAGCTTCCATTGTGGACCAAAAATACCCTGCCCTTAAGATCTTCTTTGCCATGACATGCCCAGGTGCGTGGGTCCCAAAAGTTCCTTTGTGGATTTCTCTTATCAAGGTTTGGGCTTCTTCATGGTCCACACACCTTAAGAGAGTGGAATCGAAACTCTTTTTGTAGAGGGGTTATTCAATCAATGTGAACCCCACTTCCCTTTTACGAATGGTTCGTTTATCATTATCATTGATTCCTTCGGGATATTCGCCCTTCATGAGGTATCGTTTGATGTCATGATACCAGGGATTTTGATCACGTTCGTTGTTTATTGCCATAAAAAAAGCTTGATTATCATGCAGCTTGATTTGAATGATTGGCATCTCATGCTCTTGATCTAAAGAAAACATGGATGATAGAGTGGCGAGGGCGTCAGCAAATTGATTGTCTTCCCGAGGAATATACTGGAAGGTAACACTTTCCATTCTCGAGACCAAATCACGGATGTTCTCTAGATATGGGATTAATTTAGAGTTTCGGGTTTCCCATTCACCTTTGAGTTGATAGATGACAAGGGATGAATCACCGAAGATTTTGAGTTTAGTAACCCCGTGATCTAGAGCTGCTTGGATCCCTAGTGCGCACGCTTCGTATTCGGCCTTGTTGTTAGTACAGTCAAAATTTAACCTGGCCGTGACGGGAATATACTTCTTTTCTGGGGATATCAAAATAGCTCTTATCCCATGTCCCAACATGTTTGACGCTTCGTCGAAGAACATGGTCCATGCCTTTTCTTTGGTCTCTTCATGTTTGATGTGCATGATATGTTCATCGGGAAAGTCGTCTTGTAGGGACTGATACTCGTTTGTTGATCCATGGGCTAGATAGTCCGCTACGGGGCTACCTTTAATAGCTTTTTGGGTGACATGAATGATGTCGAACTCTGAGAGGAGCACTTGCCACCTAGCTATTCTTCCGGTCAGAATGGGCTTCTCGAAGAGGTATTTGATTGGGTCCATTTTGGAGACCAACCATGTTGTATGCCGAGCCATATATTGTTGGAGACGCTGAGTGACCCACACCAATGCACAATAGGTCTTTTCAAATGGTGTATAACGGGTCTCAGTCTAGGAATTTTTTGCTGAGATAATAAATGGCTTGCTCTTTCCTCCCGGTTTCATCTTGTTGACCGAGCACACATCCCATGGATTCTTCGAGTATTGACAGATATAGGATCGGAGGTCTCCCTTCCACAGGTGGTACCAATACTGGCATATTGGTTAAACATGTTTTTATCTTATCGAACACATGTTGGCATTCTTCATTCCACACCGTTGGTTTATTTTTGCGCAACAGTTTAAAGATGGGTATACACTTATCCGTCAACTGTGCAATGAAACGAGCAATATAGTTAATTTGGCCCAGAAAACCTCTGACCTCCTTTTCCATGCTTGGTGGGGGAATTTCCAAAATTGCCTTGGTTTTGTCATTGTCTACCTCAATTCCTCTTTTGCTGACAATGAACCCCAAAAGTTTTCCTGACCATACTCCGAAAGTACATTTTGCCAGGTTTAGTTTGAGTTGATATTTTCGAAGCCGATCGAATAGTTTCTTGAGATATTGAATGTGGTCCATCTTGTTTCTGGACTTGGCGATCATGTCATCCACATACACTTCTATTTCCTTGTGGATCATGTCGTGGAACAGTGTGACCCTAGCTCTTTGATAGGTAGCCCCTGCATTCTTGAGTCCTAAAGGCATTACATGGTAGCAGAAGGTGCCCCATGGTTGATGAAAGAGGTTTTTTCTCTATCCTCGACGACCAGTTTGATCTGATTGTACCCCGCGTACCCGTCCATGAAGGAATAAAGCGTGTTGGTAGCGGTATGGTCTACTAATGTGTCTATATGTGGTAGGGGAAAGTCATCCTTTGGACTTGCTCGATTGAGGTCCCTATAATCCACGCATACCCTGACTTTACCGTTCTTTTTTATGACAGGCACTATGTTAGCCAACCACTCCGGGTATTTGGACACTACTAGGAAATTGGCGTCCAGTTGTCTTTGTACGTCTTCCTTAATCATTAAGGACCAATCTGGTTTGATTCTTCTGAGTTTTTGCTTCACAAGTCGGAACCCTTCTTTTAATGGCAGTCTATGCTCAACTATACTTGTGTCAAGTTCGGGCATGTCATGGTAGGACCAGGAAAACACATCCATATACTCCTTTAGAAGCTGTGTTAAGCCCTCCCTTATGTTACTATCTATTTGGGTGCCGATGTTTATCTTTTTCTCATCATCCCCTTCTCCCAAATTGATAGTTTCCGTTTCTTCTTGATGCGCTTGTATAACGCGTGCTTCTTTTTCCAACATTCTTTGCATATCCGGGGAAATGGTCCCCTGCTCATTGTCGGACTCGACCCATTCGCCTTTGGCTTCCAGGGTCCACAGAGATTCATCAATCACATACATGATGTGTTTTAGGTTCTGTTTTAGTCATAGATTTTATTATTCAATTATCTTTGAAAGAATAATAAATAGTAGAGGGAAAAGAATGAAGAACATGAATTATGAAAATGCCTCATGTATTAAGAAAACGAAAGTGTATGTACAAGCCCTTTTAGTCAGAGTTCCTGTGGCCACGGGCGGGGACTGCAGGAGATACAAGAGAAATCTTAAAAAAAAGGCATCCTAGGGGCTGATCCTCCCAATCCTCCCTCTCTGCTACTCTGGCTTTGACAGAGGTTTGGCGTCGACATCAAAAGCAGATGCATCAAATATTATCCACCCGACATCGATTAATTCTTGACTCGATACTTAAGGGTCAAGCAATTTTCTATTGAGTGTCCGGGTGAACCCGAGTGGTAATCACATTTCTCGTTTGGTTTATACAACTCGGGGTAGGGAGGCTCCATCTGCTTCTTTGGAGGAACACAGGTTAAGAGTTTGGCCTCCAGCAACTGAGGCAGCAGTTTACCATAGGAAGTCGAGATAGGAGTGAACTTCCTCTCTTTCTTGCAAGGCTTCCGAGCCGTTTGTGGAGCAGAAGAAGGGGTAGCGAAGTTAATCGCGTGCACAATCTCATCCTTCTTCTTGCCGGTAGGTTTTTTGAATGAGACGCCAGCATGGGAAGACTGTGCTATCTTCCCACTTCTCAATCCCTGCTCTACTCTTTCCCCCACAGTGACTATGTCCGAGAAAAGGTTGGAGGTACTGGCTATTGCCTTATCGTAGTACGCTCCAGTCAGTGAGTCTATGAACATAGCCACTGTCTCCTTATCCGTCAACAGAGGATCTATTTGGGCGGCCATTTCCCTCCATCTTTTGGCGTACGCTTTAAAGGATTCGTCGTTCCTTTTGCTCAGGGTTCTGAGATCTGACCTGTCAGGGGTCAGATCGATGTTGTATCGGTAACAACGAAGAAAAGCGTGAAGCACTTGGTGGATTTGATGAAGACATAGATATAACTTAGGTTGTGGGTGTGTAAATGATTAAGTTTTTAAGTTTAAGCACTTAATCTCTTGATAGGCCATTATATTTTGTGATAAGCACCTTAAAATATTGCATATCATTGAAAATCATTTTTCTACATGAAAAACTAACATCAAAGTATTAAAAGAACAAACTAAGTTTTTCAATCTGTTGAAAAGGATTTTCAATCTGTTAAAATCACTTAAAAGAATAAGTGGTCATACATAGTCGTATTTTCAATTGATTGATTCGCGGAATCAACAAAGTTAAAATAACTCAATGAATTTTTCAATATCAAAGTTTCGCATTTTCAATCTGTTGAAATGATTTTTAAATCTGTTGAAACAGAAAGACTATTTTTTCAGTCTAAGAGTTTTTCAGAAAATCAATCTGTTGAAATAATTTTTAATCTGTTAAAACAGAGAGGCTATTTTATTAACTAAGTGTTTGCAGGTTTTCAATCTGTTGAAATAATTTTCAATCGATTGAAACGAGAACCTGTCATTTTTCATAAAGCCGTTTCAATCCATTAAAAACTCGAATCAATCGATTGAATGGAGCTTTAAATGAAATCAATCGATTGAATTGATGTTTTAATCGATTGAAATATATTCTGATCGATCATAATTTTATTCTGATCGATCATAACTCTGATCTGATCGATCATAGTTTCATTTTGATCGATCATAACTCGATCTGATCGATCATACTTCAGTTCTAATCGATCGAGTCTCTTCTAAACTGTTTTACTTCAATCTAATCGATCTTTTGACTCTCCGAAACAGCTTTTGACAGCTTGGAACATTCTGATTCTATGCTTTACTCTATATATACAGAATTGATCTATCTTTTGAATGACACACAAACAATACACTACTTGAGAAAACTTGTGAAATCAATCTGTGAAACTTTCATACGTGACTTTCTCTCGCATTCAAGAATCTTTTTCATATCATAAGGTGCTCGTGATCAGAATTGTGGTCAATCAAAGAGAGAAAGTGTCTGTTAGAATTTGTTCGGACAGTTAGAACTTCAAGTCCAGGTTTTTTCTTTTCATACTCTTTTGTAAAAGTGTGATTGTGCAGTTTGGATTGTGATCTGCACTTGGTACGATGAATCGGGTTTGGTTACTGGGTGGTTTTCAAGATTCTGTCTTGTGGGTTTGCAAGATAGTTCTTGGGGTAGATTGGTGAGTATCTACTGGTTGTAAATTTTCACTTGGTATTAGTGAAACTTGACTGGTTTGTCAAGAACTGGATGTAGCTCTGGATTAGAGTGAACCAGTATAAATTTGTGTGTTAATATTCTTCTTTCATCTCTTTTATTTTCTGTCAATTAACTTGCTGTGTTTAAACCAAACTACCTTCGCAAAGATTGAATAAAGATAACTCATTCTTCCAAAAGAAAGTAAGTTTTGTTAAAAAGTTTTAAAGTTCAATTCACCCCCCCCCCCCTCTTGAACTCAACCATTAATTCTTTCAATTGGTATCAGAGCTGGTTCTTGTAAGTTACTCAAGTAATCGGTCCAATGGTCGAGGGAAAGATGACTTTTTCGAAGGAGCCTCCATAAACAGGCCTCCACTTTTTTCTGGTGTGAATTATTCTTTCTGGAAGGTTAGAATGAAAATCTTTATTGAATCTCTTGATAGAGGCATTTGGGAAACAATTGTTAATGGTCCTTACAAACCAACTCATACAGTAGATGGTAAAGTAGTTGAAAAAGATTGGGCTGAATTAACTGATGTAGAAAATAGGAGAGTCCAATATGATTATACTGCAAAAAATATTATTACCTCTGCTTTAAATCTTGATGAGTTTTTCAGGGTGTCTCAGTGTGCCTCTGCCAAAGAGATGTGGGAAATTTTAGAGGTCACACATGAAGGAACATCTGATGTGAAAAGGGCAAGAAAGCATGAGTTAATCGGGGACTATGAATTGTTTAAAATGCAGCAAGGAGAAACAATTGCAGATGTGCGAAAAGGTTCACGCACATAGTCAATCATCTAATTGGGTTAGGAAAGATTTTTGACAAAGAAGAGTTGAACATCAAAATCTTAAAGTGTTTGGACAGAACGTGGCAACCAAAGGTGACAGACTATATCAGAATCAAGAGACTTGATCGAAATGTCTACCGCTTCACTTTTTGGTAAGTTAAGGGAACATGAGTTGGAAATCAATCGGTTCAAAGAACAAGAGAATGCAGAAAAGAAAAGTAGAAATATTGTTCTCAAGACGATTGAAGAAAACAGTGGATCTGAAGAAGATGAATTAGAGAACCTGACTTTGTTGGTTAAGAAATTTGGGAAATTTCTTAAAAGAAAGAACAAAACTGGCCAAGTAAAAAGGTACAATGATAAAAAGACTGAATCTGTTCAAAATACTATTACTTGTTATTCTTGTGGTAAACAGGGTCACATAAAGAGTGATTGTCCGGAAAAGACCAAGAATCGGAACAAGAAAGAATCAAGATACAAAGGGAAAAAGGCCTATATAGCCTGGCAAGACAATGATTCATCTTCCAGCTCTGAATCCAAAAGTGAAGAGGTGAACATGTGTTTGATGGTCGGCTGTGAATCCTCTTCATCACATGTAAGTTCAACTCCTACGAGAGAATGAAATGAATTACAACACATTACTAAATGCTTTCAATGAAATGCATAGTGAAACCAGAAATTTATCTCATACAAATAATCAGTTGAAAGGTTTAAATAACTGGTTAGAAAATAGAGTTAAAGTTCTGGAAAAAGAACTATTAGAAAGCAAAACAGATTTAGAACATCTAGATATTATCTATTCATCTGCGGATAATGTTGCTGTTAATAAGAGTTGTGAAAAATGTATTGTTTTACAAAATAAGGTTGATTACTTGACTAAAACCTTGACAAAATTTACTCAAGGTAAAGAGAATTTAGATGCACTTCTTGGGTCTCAAAACGGTGTGTTTGAACATTCCGGAATCGGGTACAAACCTAAGAATGGGGTAAAAACTAAAAAATATTTGAACTTCTTTTCATACAGAAAAACAACAGCATCCCCTTTCTCATCTTGTCATTACTGCATGAAGAAAGGACATACTATCAAATTTTGTCATGCTAGAAAATATTTTGTGCCGCAAGGTAGGAAGAAATGGGTTCCAAAACATGTTAAACAGAAAATTTGACTCCTAAGGACCCAAAATACGTAAGGGTACCAGAAAAATTCTTAACTTGTTTTGCAGGAACAAAGTCTGGGAATCCCTTGAAGTTCAGAGCTACGAATCAGGTTCTGTTTGTCTAAACTGATTGTTTTAATTGATATAAACCAGTATTAATCGATTAAAATAACTTACAGAAGATATTAGTAAATCTGTCCGTACAGTTTTAATTGATTGAAATGCGAATCAATCGATTAAAATGTTCTCATGATTTGAGTTTTAGCTGTTTTAATCGATTAGAATGAATTTATATCAACTAAAATCACTAAGGTATCAAATTTAATCGACTCATTTTCGTTTTAATCGATTTAAATTCTGGTATCATCTTCTAGATCTCTTCCAATACAGAAACAATCGATTCTTTCAAGTATTAATCGATCATTTTACTATTGCATTTTCAAAACGAATATTAAAGACCAAATTAGTAAAATAATTTGTGTAATAAATTTGTTCCTGAAAATCATTTTCAAAACATCCAAATGAAATTTGGTCATGCATATAGAGTCTACAATTCAAGACTTAAATCTGTTGAAGAAACAGTACATGTTGTGTTTAATGAGTCTCCTCGAGTGGTGCAAAATAGAACAACAGGTACTGCAGATGAAGAAGAATTAACTGATAATTCTTGTCGCCGCCGTCCCTTTCCGACGTCCTGGGGACGTCTTGAAACGTTTATGCGAGCGGTCGCGAAAAGATGGTTTAGACTCGCGTATTTGTTTTAAAAGGTTTTCAAAAAGGGGTTCTTATGGAGTCGCCACCAATGTTTTGACCATAAACATTGGAAAAGGATAAAAAGGCATTGATTTTAATAAAAAACCAAACTTGGCCATTATAACCAGAGTTGGGTAAGGGAGTTAGTTACGTGTGGGGAAGGTGTTAGCACCCCACAACGCCCCTTTCGGGTTCCCTATGACAGATTAATTCATTTAAATAAAGATTATGAGAAATTACGCGATTACCCTATTTTATTACATAATATTAAATGGCTATCTACATGATTTTATTCTATGTTACATGCATAAAATGATGAATAAAGCTAAATAAAGCAATAAAAGAGATATTAAAATAGCTATCTACATGATTTTACTCTACATGGCATAAATAGTAAATAAAGCTAAATAAAACAATAAATAAAGCAATAAAAGAGAAGAGAATTGAAAAGAACCTCCATAGCAAGCTTTGTATTGAGAATCTCCAACCGTGAGGATGCGTTTTGGCAACCCCTCTCTACACGAGACTCTCCTCACCAATACAAGATCGACTCCACTAAAAATTTAAAGAAGAATCAAATGCCGGAATATAATTCCTTAACCGATTGTTACCTATTTAAGGCAATCGGAAAGATCATTCGAGAAAGGGAGAGAAGTAGACAAGTGCTTTGAGTTTTAGAAAGTGTTTCGAGCTCTCGGGATGTACGTGGTGTGAAAAAGTGGCAAATGAGCCTCCTATTTATAGTTTTTCGTAGCTGGCGCACTTTGGGACGGCCGTCTGGGTGGGACGGCCGTCTGGACTGGGATGGCCGTCCCAAATGGCAAATTTACACAGGCTGGGACCCCCTGGGAACCCGGGACGGCCGTCTGGACTGGGATGGCCGTCCCAAATGCCACTTTTGCACTGACTGGGACCACCTGGGGATCCGGGACTGGCAGTCCCATTTGGGACGGCCGTCCCAAATGGCCAGGAAAGGTTGGGACGGCCGTCTCGACTTTGGGACGGCCGTCTCGACTGTTTTGGCCAGCTTTCGTGTTCGGGACCCCAGGAAGCTTTCCTTTGTGTATTTGGACGTCGTTTGATGCCGATAAACGTCCGTTGAAGCTTTATCTTCATATAGGAAGTCTTCTTGGCCTTCATTAAGATGTCGGGCGAGTTTTGTCTTTGTGTAGGAAGTCTCTTGTGGCTTTTATTGTGTGAATGAGTGAACTTCGTCTTTTGTTGCGGGAGGTTTCCTCGGTTTTGGGAAGCCGGATGAACTCCATCTTCGGGCGAAGTTCCTCTAACTTTTATTTTGAGAGGCCGGGCAAAATTAGGGGTCTACAGCTGCCCCCCCTTCACCTGCCTAGCTAATTTGTCGGCTGGATATGTCGACATAATTAGTTGGTAGGGGAAGGAGTTAACCCTTTTGCCCGGTCATCCTTCGGATACTACTCTTTGTCGATCCTTCGGATGATAAATATTCTGTGTTGTTGTCTTCGGGATGCTTCCTTGCTAGGGAGGCTGATCCTTCGATCGATATGTGTGAAGCTTCGGGATGGTAGCTGACCCTTTGCCTAGTGAATGAAGATTTTTCCCTTAGGGTGCTCCTTTGATGCGGTAGGCGACCCCTCGGATAATGAATGTGAACCTCGGGATGCTCCTTCGATGCGTAGGCGATCCTGTGGTTGATGAGTATGAATTTTGTAGTTTTGGGATGCTCCTTCGATGTGGTAGGCTGAGCCCGAAGCCGACGAGTGTGAAGCCTTAGGATGCTCCTTCGGAGAGGTAGCCAATCCTTCGATTTGTAGGATGCTCCTTTGGAGAAGTAGCCGATCCTTCGGTGTGCGGGATGCTCCTTTGGTGAGGTAGCCGATCCTTCGGTGTGCGGGATGCTCCTTTGGTGAGGTAGCCGATCCTTCGGTGTGCGAGGATGCTCCTTTGGTGAGGTAGCCGATCCTTCGGTGTGCGGGATGCTCCTTTGGTGAGGTAGCCGATCCTTCGGTGTGCAGGATGCTCCTTTGGAGAGGTAACCGATCCTTCGGTGTGCGGGATGCTCCTTTGGTGAGGTAGCCGATCCTTCGGTGTGCGGGATGCTCCTTTGGAGAGGTAGCCGATCCTTCGGTGTGCGGGATGCTCCTTTGGTGAGGTAGCCGATCCTTCGGTGCGCGGGATGCTCCTTTTGTGAGGTAGCCGATCCTTTGGTGTGCGGGATGCTCCTTTGGAGAGGTAGCCGATCCTTCGGTGTGCAGGATGCTCCTTTGGTGAGGTAGCCGATCCTTTGGTCTGCAAGATGCTCCTTTGGTGAGGTAGTCGATCCTTCGGTGTGCAGGATGCTCCTTTGGTGAGGTAGCCGATCCTTCGGTTTGGAGGATGCTCCTTTGGAGAAGTAGCCGATCCTTCGGTGTGCAGGATGCTCCTTTGGAGAGGTAGCCAATCCTTTGGTCTGCAGGATGCTCCTTTGGAGAAGTAGCCGATCCTTCGTTTTGCAGGATGCTCCTTTGGAGAGGTAGCTAATCCTTCGGTCTGCAGGATGCTCCTTTGGAGAGGTAGCCGATCCTTCGGTCTGCAGGATGCTCCTTTGGAGAAGTAGCCGATCCTCCGTTTTGCAGGATGCTCCTTTGGAGAGGTAGCTGATCCTTCGGTCTGCAGGATGCTCCTTTGGAGAGGTAGCCGATCCTTCGGTCTGCAGGATGCTCCTTTGGAGAGGTAGCCGATCCTTCGTTTTGCAGGATGCTCCTTTGGAGAGGTAGCCGATCCTTCGGATGATGAATAGTTTTGATAGGTACCAACCCCTATCTGGTTTGATGAGAATGAACCCTCATCTGATTCGAACCTTCTTTTGTAAGGCTCTTGTGAGTACAAACCCCCACCCGGTTTGAGTCTGTATTTGCTAGATTTTTGTGGGTACTTTCCCCCACTATGTTTGAGTTCGCGTTTGCTAAACTCTACGACGAGCCTCGTTTTGCAAGGCTCTTAGGATTCTCTTTTTGGCGGTCAATCTTTTGATGAGTACAAACCCTCACCCGGTTTTTGGATATGTATTGGCGGCTTATTGTCTCGATCATGCGCCTGCGGGGAGTAATTGATTTTTCTTTTTGACTTTTCTGTTTTAGTCATCTGGTTTTACCGAGGATTCTCTGTATTTTGGCTTTTCTTGTTAACCATCCGGTATTGGTCGGGATTACGTCGATTGCCTCTTTTTAGGCGGGAATCCTTTGGGGATTTTGAATTCTCTTATTGATTGTGCCTCTTGATTAGGCGAAGATCCACTTGGGGATTTTGTTGTGCCTCTTGATTAGGCGGGAATCCACTGGGGATTTGTTGATTTTTGATTGTGCCTCTTGATTAGGCGGGTGCTTCGATAGTGGTGAAGGCTTTTTACTTGTTGTTCGCCTCTGAATAGGCTGATGTTCTATTTGAGAATATTTGTTCTTGATAATACCTCCGAGTAGGTAGATGTTTCTTGAAAGCTTTGCTTGTATTACCTCTTATAGGTTGATTTCCGTTTCTTGGGGATATCGGCTCTTTGCTTGTTTTCGAGTAAGCATAGGCATTCTTGGGAGTGAAGGTTTTGTACTTCAGCTGGGGATATTCATATTGGGTGTTCGGATGATTAACTCTCTGAGGATATGAATTTTGTATTTTGCCTTTTGTCTGGTAGGCTTCGTTGGGGATGAAAAATTTTCTTTCTTTTCTTTTTGTTGCCCCAGGTGATGTAAAGGGCTTGACTTCGTATGATGGGCTCTTGTGTAACCCTTATTCTCCAGTTGGGGAATGAAGTGGAGATCCTTATATGAGTGTGCTTGATGACTCATGTGGTGACAAAGATGAGTCGCGAGGTATTCTTTTTGTTTTGCCTCCGGAGTAGGCAAGGATCCTCTTGGGGATTATCAAGCCTTTCCGTTGGCTTTTCTTGATGAATTTTACTGGATGGAAAGATGCTGATTACGACTCCAAGTGATTTATGCTTGATGACTCATGTGGTGGTGCTTGAGTCATGAAATAATTTTTGTGTTGCCTTCGGAGTAGGCAAGGATCCGCTTGGGGATTATCAAGTCTTTCCGTTGGCTCTTTTCCGTTTTTGATGTACCTTCTTTTATTGTTGTAGATGGTTGGAGCTAGTCTCTTTGAAGCTCCTTATTCTGCTGAAATGGTTTTTGGTTTTGTCTTTTGCGATTTTGATTTTCATATGGAGACTAGATTACGGCGCCTCCTGTTTTCAATCACGAGTATGGAGACTAGCCTCCTTATATGCATGTTTAATATTCTTGTTTGAAGAAAATTATTTTTTCTTAATTTTGACAAAGTCGTATTATGCAACTATTTTGTGTGTGGATGTCCTAAATGCAATCTAATGTTTATTTATTTTTGATGCATTTAGAAAGTAAGCTGGCCTTCTCCTGTTGGCTTCTCATGAATACGCCGATGGGCTCCTATCTATGATCATGATGATGGGCTTCTCTTTTTATCCATCTCTTGTTTTTAGCCCTATCTTTTGCCTAGATCGCCCTTTACGGGTTTTCAATCTAGCGGGCTGCCTTAATTTTTGCCTAGAATATCTTAGGGGGCTTCAGATCTAGCAGGCTACCCTAGTTTTTACCTAAGAAAAAGTCTTTGCGCATATTTATGATTTATCAACAAAGAGGCATTTCCATAATATTTGGTCAAGAGAAAGGAAATGAAAGGGAATTTTATTGATAAATGAGCAAAAGTTTTATTTCTTTTATAGAAGGATTTCAAAAGGTATTTAGAAGAATGGGTGGTCGGGGTTGGCTGTACTTGTTTAGGCTTATACGAGTCATGTCTATGATATCTGCTCCCTGGTTCTCCTAATTGCTTCGGTTGAGATGCCTGAGCTCGAGTGAAGATCATGCAGGCTGCTTGCTTTTGGAAGAATGCTACCTTAGCCGCCTTTCGGTTTTCGACTAAAGTAACCATTGCTCTTAGTTAGTTTTTTTTTTTTTACTTTTATTTTTTACCTCTTCTTTTTGCCTAGGACGTATCCTAGCGAGGAATATGGACCCTATCTTTTGCCCAAGAATGTCCTTTGCGGATTTTCATTCCTGACGGGTCTTGAGCAATGTCTTCAAGCATAATACTTCTTCATCGTACGGAGTTGATTAGGTGTCAAAGTTCTTTTCCATCCATACTAACGAGGATAAGAGCCCCTTCAGAAAGCTCATTTGACCACAAGGGGTCCTTCATAGTTCACTTGCCCATTTTCCAATTTTATTATTACGGATCTGGAAGCAACTTATTTACCATTAAGTCCTTCTTATGGTAAATATGAGGGTTGACCTTTTTTGTAAGCCTTTCTTCTTTTCCTTTGATAGGCTTGTCCATGACATATCATATTCAATTGTTCTTCTTCAATAAGGTTTAGTCTGGTCATATCGGCTTTGAACCCATTCAGCTTCGTTAAGTTGAATTCCATCATCATGTGCTTTTGTCAACATGATTAGGCTGTACCGATTTGCCGTCTCGGATCTTTGCTGTATGCTAGAAGAGTAATTCTTTTGAATGTAGAGCAATTGTCATGTCAATGCCCCTCTTCCTTTCCTTAGGGATTTCAATCCTCCTATTGATCACTATATTTCCACATTTCCCGAGTCAATTACTTGAATGCTTTACGGTGAATGGTCAAGAGAAGAGAAAGAAAAGGGATTTATTGCAAAGGCTTGTGTTTTAGTGGGATTTTTTTTTTTGAAATAATAGTTTTTGTAAGAATGGCTAGCCAAGGTTGGTCGGTGTTTAGGCTAGTTTAAACAAACGTTTTGTTTTAATGATGTGGCGTCATCAAGCTGCCTATTTGTGATCGATCAACTTTCCTAGTCTGCCTAGGATTTTTCCCTTTTATCTTTTTGTCTTGGTCTTTGACCTTGACGGGCTTCTTTTAATAATAATTTCTTTTCTCAAACATTGTCGAAACACGATTTTCTTATTTGTGTCTCTAGCTAATCAATCATGTTAACTTTGGCTTCATTTTGTCTATGGCATTTTGACGCATTTTGGAACAAAACGTTTGTCTAAACATTGGTTATTTAATGGGGTATAGAAATGTTTAGCTAGAAGAGAAGCGAGATAGTAAGAATAGCATTCTTTTGTAATTCAAAGGGAAATGCGTGCCCTAAAGATGCTCGGGGGTTCGGGCCTACCCCGAGGAGTGATCTCTAACAGTCATTGGGTTTACGTCCCTTAAAATCGGAAGAAGGACATCTAATGACTAATGCTACCCTTGATGCTAATATCCCTCCTTTTCGGAAGATCGTCTTTTTAAGGTACGGAGGGGAGACTTCCCTTTTCATCGTATAACTTGTTCTTTTGTAGGGTTGTTCTTTAAAGGGTTATCCTTAAAATCTGGTGGCTCTCTTATTCCTTGAGCATCCTTTCCAAGCCCTCGTCCTGGGCTATATCCATTGAGCTTATTTTTTTCAACGAGTCTTTGCATGTCCGGGAAATGGTCCCCTCCTCACTTGCTCGACTTAGTTCATTCGCCTTCGGCTTTTAGATCCCGCGAGAGAGTTTTCAATCACGGACATGATCTGTTTATATGGTATATATTTGGGTGTAGATGTTATTCAATTATTTTGGAATGAGAGAGAAAAGAATGAGAAGCATATGAATATTATGAAAATGCCTCATTGTATTGATGAAAAGAGAAATATATATAAAGCCCACTTTAATCAGAAATCTCGTGATCAAGGGCGAGGATCACGAGAGATACATCGGAAGCTTGAATTATTTCTTTATGTTTATTGCAAAAAATGGTAAAAATGATGAGCCCTAATCTGCTGGTCTCCCTTATCCCGTCTTTTACTCGGGCTTCGATAAGGGTTGGTCGTCCACCTTTGGAGTAGATGCGTCAAAGGTAATCCATCCCGCATTCAACAATTCTTGAACCCTATATTTTAAGTTGATGCAATCTTCCACAGAATGCCCAGGAGCGCCTGAGTGGTAATCACATTTTTCGTTGAGCTTGTACCAGCCGGGGTAAGGTGGATCTTTCTTCTTTGGAGGGATACGTGTTAGGAGCTTGGCCTCTAATAGTTTTGGCAACGAGACTCCCATAAGAGGTTGGAATGGGGGTAAATTTCTTCTCTTGTACTGCGTGATTGCCCAGCTGGTGGCGAAGAGGGAGAAGGAGTAGCAAGGTTGATGGCATTTACGCTTCCTTCCTTCTTCCGGCCAAAACCTTTTTAAGGTCGGGAGTAGAGGAATTAGAGGAAGTATGTTGTGCAATTCTTCCGCTTTTTAGCCCTTGCTCTACTCTTTCTCCTATAATGACCACATCCGCAAAGAGTGTTGATGTGTTCCCTATCATTTTGTCATAATAGGGACCGGTTAAAGAATTGATGAACATGGATGTGGTTTCCTTGTCGGATAGAGGAGGTTCCACTTGTGTCTGCCAATTCCCTCCATCTTTGGGCATATGCTTTGAAGGATTCGTCGTTTTTCTTGCTTAATAATTGTAGATCTGCTCTTTCAGGGGTCGGGTCAATGTTGTATTTATAACGACGAAGAAATGCATCCGCCATATGTCTCCAGGTTTGGATTTGCCCTCCTTCCGAGTTGCATATACCGGTTTAAAGCTGATTCGACCAGGCTCTCCTGAAGCGAGTGGATCAGGAGTTTTTCATTATCGGCATGTGCAGCCATCTTACGACGGTACATTGTAAGATGGCTTCTTGGGCGAGTCATTCCCATGTATTTTGGGAAGTCCGGAGTTTTGAACTTGTTAGGGAATTGGATATCTTTGACGAGACACATGTCAGTTGCTTCTTTTATATCGAAGTTATGACCTTCCATGGCTCTCGGCCTCTCTTCAAGAGCGAGTGATTTGTTGTTTTGATATTTCGGGAGCATGAATATGTACTTGTTCTTGTGTCAGATTGATCGTGCTCATTTTGAGGTTCCTCTTCTTCTTCCTGGTGAGAGGCTTGTCCATTACGAGGACCCTCTCGATGAAGATTCGTTGATGCATCATTTCTAACATTTGAGCCATTTGTTCTTTCGGTGTAGTAATCTCGCGGTGAGCTTTCGGTTTTGCTCTTCTAGTTGTTCCATCTTCTTAGCTTTTTGAGCACGAGTGAGGACGGGCGGAAGACCAGCCACCTTCTCAATGATTTTAATGATTCTTATTATGACTTTTTATTTTAAATGATTAGCGTGGAATAAATATGCCCTAGGATGAATGTGTTTATGTATGAGAGGTTTTATTATGATGATGTTTATGCATACTTTTCTTAATGCATTGGTTTTCTCTCTTGGTTTTACCACTTATTGAATGATATGGTATGAATGATACGACTTTGCCAAAAATCTTTTGTAAAAAGGTATTTTTATGACCTTAATGTTTTTATATTTTTAGGGTTTTTTCATTATTTTATGATTTTTAGGGTTTTTCATTTTTTATGATTTTTAGGGTTTTTCACTTTTTTGTTTGTTGTATGATTACCCTATACTAATGCATCAATACAAATGCAGACAAACGTATGCACACACAATTCATACATCCACGAGCGAGCCACGCTTATTTAATCACGAGGTAGGATTTTCCTGCGAAACGTGCTTGGTTTAGGTGGTTCTAACTGTTCTCACCAGGCCAAAGGTCCCCAAGGTGCCCCCATTATAGGGACCTCTCAATCTCTCAATCCTCGGGTCATGCACGGAACTCCGTGGCGACACCCTTAGACCAAAAGAAGAGAGTTATCACCTTGAGTTGGTGGTTTTCCAGACAACGGCAGTAGCCCGTGTGCCAACTAACCGATCGTATCTGCCACCCACTCCCTATAGATATTCACTCTTGCCCCGGGTATAGAGGGACTGTTGTGTGCAAGGGTTTTTTTGTGTGCAATTTATATTTCAAACAATTGCGAAATAATCATACAGCAGATTATTAAAGCCATACGAGTAAAAACATACAGAAGGGTAAAGGCGTAATTTCAAATTTTTACTTAGTTTGAATTTATCCGTCACTAAATGGGATCAACTCTCTAGCTTCCCAGCGGAGTCGCCATCTGTCGCCGCAGTCCCTTTCGACGTCCCGGGGACGTCTTGAAAGCGTTTATGCGAGCGGTCGCGAAAAGATGGTTTAGACTCGCGTATTTGTTTTAAAAGGTTTTCAAAAAGGGGTTCTTATGGAGTCGCCACCAATGTTTTGACCATAAACATTGGAAAAGGATAAAAAGGCATTGATTTTAATAAAAAACCAAACTTGGCCATTATAACCAGAGTTGGGTAAGGGAGTTAGTTACGTGTGGGGCAGGTGTTAGCACCCCACAACGCCCCTTTCGGGTTCCCTATGACAGATTAATTCATTTAAATAAAGATTACGAGAAATTATGCGATTACCCTATTTTATTACATAATATTAAATGGCTATCTACATGATTTTATTCTATGTTACATGCATAAAATGATGAATAAAGCTAAATAAAGCAATAAAAGAGATATTAAAATAGCTATCTACATGATTTTACTCTACATGGCATAAATAGTAAATAAAGCTAAATAAAACAATAAATAAAGCAATAAAAGAGAAGAGAATTGAAAAGAACCTCCGTAGCAAGCTTTGTATTGAGAATCTCCAACTGTGAGGATGCGTTTTGGCAACCCCTCTCTCTACACAGACTCTCCTCACCAATACAAGATCGACTCCACTAAAAATTTAAAGAAGAATCAAATGCCGGAATATAATTCCTTAACCGATTGTTACCTATTTAAGGCAATCGGAAAGATCATTCGAGAAAGGGAGAGAAGTAGACAAGTGCTCTGAGTTTTAGAAAGTGTTTCAGAGCTCTCTGGGATGTCTGTGGTGTGAAAAAGTGGCAAATGAGCCTCCTATTTATAGTTTTTCGCAGCTGGCGCACTTTGGGACGGCCGTCTGGGTGGGACGGCCGTCTGGACTGGGATGGTCGTCCCAAATGGCAAATTTACACAGGCTGGGACCCCCTGGGAACCCGGGACGGCCGTCTGGACTGGGATGGCCGTCCCAAATGCCACTTTTGCACTGACTGGGACCACCTGGGGATCCGGGACTGGCAGTCCCATTTGGGACGGCCGTCCCAAATGGCCAGGAAAGGTTGGGACGGCCGTCTCGACTTTGGGACGGCCGTCTCGACCTGTTTTGGCCAGCTTTCGTGTTCTGGGACCCCCGGGAAGCTTTCCTTTGTGTATTTGGACGTCGTTTGATGCCGATAAACGTCTGTTGAAGCTTTATCTTCATATAGGAAGTCTTCTTGGCCTTCATTAAGATGTCGGGCGAGTTTTGTCTTTGTGTAGGAAGTCTCTTGTGGCTTTTATTGTGTGAATGAGTGAACTTCGTCTTTTGTTGCGGGAGGTTTCCTCGGTTTTGGGAAGCCGGATGAACTCCATCTTCGGGCGAAGTTCCTCTAACTTTTATTTTGAGAGGCCGGGCAAAATTAGGGGTCTACAATTCTTATCAGTTGAAACATGCCAGAAACACAGATCAGTGTACTGTTGAAGAAGATGATCCATCAGTGGACCTGTAGACCCCAAATCTTGCCCGGCCTCCAAATAAAGTCAGAAAGCTTCCTATTTGAAGACGGCCGGAGCTTAACAAGCCACTAGGAGAGACTATTAGGCTCCCGTACCAAGATAGGAAGGTTTTTTGGCCCAAAATAAAGTTTCTCGCGTTGAAGGGGACTAAGGGTCATGCCTCGCTCAAGCGACTGGTGTACTCGCTTGAGCGACTAAAGCTTCAAACAAAGGGGACTCCCGGGTCAAGTCTCGCTCAAGCGACTGGTGTACTCGCTTGAGCGACTAAAGCTTCAAACAAAGGGGACTCCTGGGTCAAGTCTCGCTCAAGCGACTGATGTACTCGCTTGAGCGACAGGTGCTTCAAACAAAGGGGACTTCCGGGTCGAGTCTCGCTCAAGCGACTGATGTACTCGCTTGAGCGACGGATGCTTCAAACAAAGGGGACTCCGGGTCAAGTCTCGCTCAAGCGATCGATGTACTCGCTTGAGCGACGGATGCCTCAAACAAAGGGGACTCTCGGGTCATGCCTCGCTCAAGCGGCCGGAATACTTGCTTGAGCGAGCGAAGGACGAGACGGCGGTCCCGTTTTTCCAGACGGCGGTCTCGATTTCTGGCATGGTCGAGACGGCGGTCTCGACTTTCCAGACGGCGGTCTCGACCCCTGTCAGAGGAGACGGCGGTCTGGACCCTGACAGCGCGAAAAACTATAAATAGGGGCTTCTCCCCCCTCATTTCCACACAGAAACACACCAAGAAGCATTAGCTCTCCCTTCTCTCTAGATTTTCTCTCTCTAGAATCCCTCCGACGCAATTTCCGGAGTTTCTGAGCGTTTTAGAGTGAGTTCTTGAGCGTTCTAGATCTTCTTTAGAATCCCTCCGAGGCATTTCCGGAGTTTCTGAGAGTTTGTAGAGTGAAGGGCTGCCAAAACGCACCCACTTTATTGAGAGTTAATACAAAAAGCTTGCTTCGAAGGTGCAAAATTCTCTCTTCTTATTTTTACCGCTTTAATTATAAATGCTGCAATAGAAATTAGGGCCATGTAGTCATACTTTTAATTTTCGCACAATAAAAAAGGGCAAAAGCATTATTTTCTAGTTCATTTACCAATAAAATAAGTCGGCCTGTCATAGGGAACCCGAAAGGGGCGTCGTAAAGGGACTGATACTCCCTTTACACGTAACTAACTCCCTTACCCAACTCTGGTTCTAATGACCAAAGTTGGTTTTCGAAAACCAACGCCTTTTCAAAACCCCTTTTCCGATGTTTATGGTAAAAATATCGGTGGCGACTCCATAGAACCCAAAATAAATAAGTCCTTGGGTTAGCCCGGTTATCGGACAACTCAAGGACACTTTTCGAAAACCTCGTCTCTAGGTTAGCCCGGTTATCGGACGACCTAAGGACGTTGTAACCACCAATAAAAAACGCGAAAATCAAAGAGGGTCGAAATAACCATCGCGTCGCTCCGACCGCGCCCCCTCTTCAGGGGAGGCGGCGACAGGACCCTGCAAAAGCTGAGTCACCAACAATTACTGAAGAACAGGAAGAAGATGTTCTGGAAGAGCTTCCTAAAGAATGGATTGTCCCAAGAGATCTCTCTCTAGACAATGTCATCGGGCAAATTAATAAGGGAGTATCTACTAGACATTCTCTTAACCAATTCTGTAATCATATGGCATTCATTTCACAAATAGAGCCTAAGACAGTTAAAGAAGCATTAAATGATGAATACTAGGTTAGTGCCATGCATGATGAGCTTAATCAATTTGAAAGAAATAAAGTGTGGGAATTAGTTCCTAAAATCAAAGATATCAATGTAATTGGTACTAAGTGGGTATTCAAAAACAAGCTAGATGAACACGGCATTATTACTAGAAATAAAGCTAGGTTGGTAGCCAAAGGGTATAACCAACAAGAGGGTATTGATTTTGATGAAACCTTTGCACCTGTAGCTAGACTTGAAGCTGTTAGATTGTTATTAGCTTATGCCTGTTTAAGTGGTTTCAGATTACTACAGATGGATGTCAAGAGTGCCTTTCTTAATGGACTCATCAATGAAGAAGTATATGTTTCTCAACCCCCTGGGTTTGAAGATCACAAGCATCCTGACCATGTTTACAAATTGAAAAAGGCCCTTTATGGTTTAAAGCAAGCACCTAGACAATGGTATGAGAGGTTAAGTAACTTCCTAATTGATCAAGGGTACAAGCGAGGTGAGGTTGATAAAACTCTATTCATTAAGAAATCTGGAACTGACATTATTCTGGTGCAGGTGTATGTGGATGATATCATTTTCAATAATGCCATGTGTAATAAGTTTGTAAAAGAAATGCAAAGTGAATTTGAAATGTCTATGATGGGAGAATTGAATTTCTTCCTTGGTCTCCAGGTTAAACAATTAAGAAATGGCATCTTTCTTAGTCAATCTAAATACTGCAATGAATTGTTAAAGAAATTTGATATGCACAATTGCAAGGAGTCCTCTACACCCATGTCTACTAACTGTTGTCTAGACTTAGATGAAAAAGGAAAACCTGTTGATCAAACTAAATATAGAGGTTTGATTGGTTCACTACTATATCTAACTGCTAGTAGACCTGACATTATGTTTAGTGTGTGCCTTTGTGCAAGATTTCAGGCAAATCCAAAGGAATCACATCTTACCGCTGCCAAAAGGATTCTGAAATACCTTCAGGGAACAATTAATGTTGGACTATGGTATCCTGAAGGTGCATCCCTTAAACTTGTTGGATTTTCTGATTCTGACTTTGCAGGATGTAGATTGGACAGAAAAAGTACCTCTGGTACTTGTCATTTACTGGGGAGCAGTCTTATATCGTGGCACAACAAAAGCAAGCGTGTGTTGCTTTGTCAACTGCAGAAGCTGAATACATTGCAGCTGGGAACTGTTGTGCTCAAAGCATCTACCTCAAGCAACAACTGACAGATTATGGAGTAACTCTAAACAAGGTACCTCTGGTTTGTGACAATACTAGTGCAATAAACTTAACTAAGAATCCTATTCAACACTCTAGAACTAAGCATATTGAAATTAGACATCACTTTATTAGAGAACACGTATCTAGGGGTGACTGTGAGATTTTATTCGTTGAATCTGAAAAACAGTTAGCTGATTTATTCACTAAACCACTTCCTAGAGATAGACTTAATATGCTTAGGACTGAATTAGGAATTCTAGATATATCTAGTATTGCATAACTGATTTGTTACAGTGATTGTATGCTTTTTAACAGGCTGATAACAAGTTCAATCGATTAATAATTGCATGAATAACTTGATATTATTTGTTTCAATCGATTGAAATTGTGAAATAATCTGTTGATTTTCTGATTCTTACTCACTGATATTCATGTGTTATTAGTTCAATCGATTAGATAAGCTTTTAATCGGTTTATTTCATTAACCTTGTAGCTCTGCATACTTTCTTCTATAAATCAATCGATTCAATCTTCGATTCAATCGATTGAATTCACTTATGGTACTCTGCATGCTTGTCTCTTACAATAACAATCGATTTAATTCTCGATTCAATCGATTTATTTTACTTCTGAGTATGTGCGATTACAAAATCAATTGGTTTCACGGAATATCAATTGATTATTTTTTTTTAGGGCTAGTTGTATGTACTTTGTCTCTAAACAATTTCTGCAGAGTGGATTGAATGCATTTACAACAAGATAAACTTCAACTACTCTCTTAAATATCAAAGATATCCAATAAAAGTTGATTGACTCTGATTGGATATCAGATGTGAGGGTAATTAAAGTGTACAGTAGCAATTCTCTCTCCTCCTTTATCATCACTGCGCAGAAACAATAAAACAGTAAAGACAAAAATTTTTGAAGCTGAAAGGTTTGTGTATTCTTATTCTTGTAGTATTATTTCCTTCTTTGAACTTTCTCTTTTCTCGGTTCTACTCTGTTCTGCTCATCCAAAAAATCAAGTATGCTCAAGCGCACAAAGTCTGGTAGGAAGAAGTCCAGCAGAGGCGAGTCTTCTATTGCAAGGCGAGAACAAAATGTTGGAGGAAGGATTGAGACTTGGTTCAATGGGGACCAAGAGAAAATGGATTTGTTTATCCATGAATTGAGCAGGAAGCAAGTCAACATTCCAAAGATGTTAAAGTTTTCCTGGTTTGATGCTTGAAGGATTCAGAGGCATTCGGAAGTTACTTGCAACATCAAAAACTTCAGAAGTTTACGGAGTTGAATGGTAAGATTTACCACGACTTAATTAAAGTCTTTTTCACTAACTTGTCCTTTGAAGGTTCCACTCTAATAACTCAAGTCAAAGGAGTAGACATTGAGATAACACCTAATGTCCGGAAGGAGGTTGCTTGGAATAAAGGATGTAGGTGTGAAAGTCACCAAAGGGTGTACTTCGGATGTTGAAGAATTTATTAAAGTTCGGTATTTCCGCTCTTGCTCGAAGAATAGGCATGATTCTGTAAGTTCATTCAACACTGGGAAGTTGAAAGCTGGAAGAAAGGATTCTCGCTTTCATCGTTTCCTGGCAGCTCACACCCAGGGAAGTAATCATGCGGTGCTAAACGAAGGAGATTTAGTATCGATGTACTGCATTCACCACAGGATACGGGTGAACTGGGTCTTCGTCATCAAGGACCACATGATCAAAGCCAAGAGGCTAAGTGATTTCAGGTATCCTTATGCTATTCTGATTTCTAAGTTTTTAACACATTTTGGTGTTGATCTGGAAGGGGAACTTGTTGAAACTGTTCGACCAACAAATGAAATAAACAATTCTGTTCTTCACAAAATGGGGTTCATCAAAATTGATGGTGAATGGATTTCCAAAGAAGAAGTCTGGAAAAAGTGAAGAAAGTGAAGAAGAAGAGCAAGAGGAAGGAATCAACACCGATATTCCTGGAACTTCGCAGAGCACGTCCGTCCGATCCAATGGAAGAAGTGAACCCAATGGAGATGATTCCATACAATCCACCGCCTGACCGTGGCACGCCTCTGTCTCAGTTTGAAAGAACAATGTTACATCAAATGAGCGAACTGCAATCAGACCAAAGGAGGCATATGGAGATGACTGCTGCTCTGAGGGCTCGGCAGCATTATTTGGATGAAAATTTCATTGCAAGGTTCCAGCATATTGATAATCAACTAGAAGACATTTACAACAGAATTGTGGAACTGCAATTCAACCAAGGCCCCGGGGACGAATGAAGATTTTCTATGTTTCTGCTATTCTATTTTCTTTTCCTTAGTTTTTAATGTTCTATTTTTTATTCGGGGTACCCACGTGGCCCCATTGGACTGTAACTAAAACAATCTATTTGATGCAGTCAAATAGGGGGAGAAGTATTTTGCTTAAAACTGTCACTACACACACACCACAAAATATATGTCTACAGTACTGTTATTTTTGTTTTGCGAGTGCAGTGGTTATTTGTCTCCATCAAATAGGGGGAGATTGAAGCACTTGGTGGATTTGATGAAGACATAGATATAACTTAGGTTGTGGGTGTGTAAATGATTAAGTTTTTAAGTTTAAGCACTTAATCTCTTGATAGGCCATTATATTTTGTGATAAGCACCTTAAAATATTGCATATCATTGAAAATCATTTTTCTGCATGAAAAACTAACATCAAAGTATTAAAAGAACAAACTAAGTTTTTCAATCTAATGAAAAGGATTTTCAATCTGTTAAAATCACTTAAAAGAATAAGTGGTCATACATAGTCGTATTTTCAATTGATTGATTCGCGGAATCAACAAAGTTAAAATAACTCAATGAATTTTTCAATATCAAAGTTTCACATTTTCAATCTGTTGAAATGATTTTTAAATCTGTTGAAACGAGAAAGACTATTTTTTCGATCTAAGAGTTTTTCAGAAAATCAATCTGTTGAAATAATTTTTAATCTGTTAAAACAGAGAGGCTATTTTATTAACTAAGTGTTTGCAGGTTTTCAATCTGTTGAAATAATTTTCAATCGATTGAAACGAGAACTGTCATTTTTCATAAAGTCTGTTTCAATCCATTAAAAACTCGAATCAATCGATTGAATGGAGCTTTAAATGAAATCAATCGATTGAATTGATGTTTTAATCGATTGAAATATATTCTAATCGATCATAGTTTTATTCTGATCGATCATAACTCGATACTGATCGATCATAGTTTCATTCTGATCGATCATAACTCGATCTGATCGATCATACTTCAGATTCTAATCGATCAGAGTCTCTTCTAAACTGTTTTACTTCAATCTAATTGATCTTTTGACTCTCGAAACAGTTTTTGACAGTTGGAACATTCTGATTCTATGCTTTACTCTATATATACTGAAATTGATCTATCTTTTGAATGACACACAAACAATACACTACTTGAGAAAACTTGTGAAATCAATCTGTGAAACTTTCATACGTGACTTTCTCTCGCATTCAAGAATCTTTTTCATATCATAAGGTGCTCGTGATCAGAATTGTGGTCAATCAAAGAGAGAAAGTGCTTGTTAGAATTTGTTCGGACAGTTAGAACTTCAAGTCCAGGTTTTTTCTTTTCATACTCTTTTGTAAAAGTGTGATTGTGCAGGTTGGATTGTGATTTGCACTTGGTACGATAGCTCGGGTTTGGTTACTTGGGTGGTTTTCAAGATTCTGTCTTGTGGGTTTGCAAGATAGTTCTTGGGGTAGATTGGTGAGTATCTACTGGTTGTAAATTTTCACTTGGTATTAGTGAAACTTGACTGGTTTGTCAAGAACTGGATGTAGCTCTGGATTAGAGTGAACCAGTATAAATTTGTGTGTTAATATTCTTCTTTCATCTCTTTTATTTTCTGTCAATTAACTTGCTGTGTTTAAACCAAACTACCTTCGCAAAGATTGAATAAAGATAACTCATTCTTCCAAAAGAAAGTAAGTTTTGTTAAAAAGTTTTAAAGTTCAATTCACCCCCCCTCTTGAACTCAACCATTAATTCTTTCAAAGCGTCAGCCAACTGTTTCCAGTTTTGGACCTGCCCTCTTTCCAACTGCATATACCAATTGAGAGTCGTGTCGGCCAGACTCTCCTGGAAGCAGTGGATCAGGAGTTTTTCATTTTTAGCGTGTGTGGCCATCTTACAACAATACATCATAAGATGGTTCTTTGGGCAGGTCAGCCCGGCGTACTTGGGGAAGTCCGGGATTTTGAATTTGGGAGGGAAATTGATGTTCTTCAAAAGGCACATTGCACCACCTCCTTGACGTCAAAGTTGTTCCCTTCCACCGCCTTCAGTCTCTCCTCTAGGGTGGAGATTTTGGATACGTGGACACGTGCAGTCCGAGCATTAGACTGGAGATGTGTCTCGTTGAGGAATTATTCTTCTTCCTCCTAATCCTGGTGGGGGACGTGCTCAGCTTGGGCTTCGCCCTTGTTTTGACCTTGGCGTACGACCTCCATTAGTTGTCATTTGCTCCCTGAGGGTGTTAACCTCTATAGTGAGCTTACGATTTTTTTCTTCCATATTCTCCATTGCTCTGGCTTTCTGTGCACGAGTTCGGATGGGGAGAGGACCAACCACTTTCTAGAATGCCGGAAGGAAGTCTATTAATGCATGTTGAGTGTGGGACTAATATGGATATGTTTATGTATGAGAGATTCTGTTTAGATGATGCTAAATGTGTTCTTTCCTTTCATTTTCTCTCTTGGTTTTCTTCACTCATGATGTCATGTAAGATGAATGTTTTGACTTTGTCAAAAATTGTTTTATTTATATATATTTTTGGATTTTTATTTGATTTTATTTTAGAGACTTTTATCTCTTTTGTCGGACTGCGTGACTACTTAGCTTACAAAGAACCTGAAACCAGGCTAGCTAAAAGGAAGACTGTCCGAGATAAAAATGGTTTTATGCGAAAGAATAATATTTAGCGTCCCTTATCTCTTCTGTCAGACTGCATGGCTACTTAGCTTGCAAAGAACTTGAAGCCAGGCTAGCTAAAAGGCAGATTGTCCGAGATAAGGGCGTTTATTGCGAAAAATGTTTTTTGTGATTTTTCTGTTGTTTGGTTGTGCTATGCAATCAAATGTAACAAACAAATGTGCACACAATTCAATCATTCGCGAGCGGGCAAGAAGTCATTTTAATCACGAGGTAGGGTTTTCCTGCAAAAAAGTGCATTGGCGAAGGTAGGTTTTAACTGTTCTCACCAAGGCTAAGGCCCCCAAGGTGCCCCCATTATAGGGTCCCTACTCTCCAACCTTCCAACTATGCTTAGCACTAAGGCCATAGTCAGTCTTTGTCCCAAAAGAGGAAGGTTATCACCTTGAGTGGTGGTTTTCGATCACACTGGTGGGCTCAAGGCCATCACTACAGCGAACCGTACCTGCCACCCACTCCCTATGGATTTTCTCACTTGCCCTCGGGTATAGAGGGAACTGTTGTGTGCAAAGGTTTGTGTACAATTTTTATTTCAAACAATTACGTAAGCATAAACAAACAACAATTATTAAAGCCAAGCATTTAAAACATGTTATAATACAAGGTAGGGTAAAAGAGTAAT
This sequence comes from Sphenostylis stenocarpa, assembly GCA_963425845.1. Lineage (NCBI taxonomy): Eukaryota > Viridiplantae > Streptophyta > Magnoliopsida > Fabales > Fabaceae > Sphenostylis > Sphenostylis stenocarpa. Next base: position 65,186,437 of record OY731404.1, read on the forward strand.
TTTTGAGTTTATTTATTAAGCTGGTCCATCACTAAATGAGATCAACTCTCTAGGCTTCCCTAGTGGAGTCGCCATCTGTCGCCACCATCAAAAAGAGGAGGTTGGAGCGACGCGATGGTTCCGACTTTTCCAATTTTCGGGTTTTTATGGGTGATGTTACAACGCTTTTAGTTTGTCTGATAACCGGGCTGAACCTAGAGGCAAGGTTTTTGAAAAGGTGTTCTTGGATTGTCCGATAACCGGGCTAACCCAAGAACTAATTTGAAGGGGTTCTTATGAAGTCGCCACCGATGTTTTTACCGGAAACATCGAAAAAGGGGTAAAAAGGAGTTGGTTTTCGATAACCAACTTTGGTCATTAAAATCAGAGTTAGGTAAGGGAGTTAGTTACGTGTAAGGGAAGTGTTAGTTCCCTTACGACACCCCTTTCGGGTTCCCTATGATAGGCCAGCTATTTTATAAATAAACTTTTGAAAAGATGCTTTTACCCTTTTATTTACGGAATTGAAATAATGACTACATGGCCCTAATGTCTATTATACAATTTAATCATAAAAATAAAGACAATAAAAGAGAGGGAGAGTGAAGAAACCTCCGAAGCAAGCTTTTTTAATAAATACTCTTGAAAAGTAGGGTGCATTTTGGAAGCCCTTCGCTCTTTACAACGCCAAAAACTCTCTCGAAACGCTATAAAAAGCTCTCAAAAACTCCGAAAATGCTTCGGAGGGGCTCTAGGAAGAGAATTTGAAGAAAGTGTAGAAAGGAAAGTGGAAGAACTGTGTGAAATGAGGGGGGAGCGCTCACTATTTATGGGGATTCGCGCCTATCAGGTCGAGACGGCCGTCTCGTCTTACAAGGTCGAGACGGTCGTCTCGCCATTCGGGACGGCGGTCTCGACTTGCAAAAGTGGCGAGACCGCCGTCTCGCCAAACGAGACGGCGGTATCGACTTTCCCAAAGACGAGAGGGCCTTCTCGCCAAACGGGAAGGGGGTCTCGCCATTCGCAAGTGGCGAGATGGCCGTCTCGCCAAACGAGACGGCGGTCTCGACTTGCAGCAATGGCGAGATGGCGGTCCCGAAAAGCGAGATGGCGGTCTCGACCCCTGAAGGTGAAAATCCTTATTTTTGTACAGAAAATCCTTCCTATCCTAGTATGGGGCCTAATAGTCTCTCCTAATGGCTTCTTAGGCTTCTTCCATCTTCAAATAGAGGTCTTCTGCTCTTATTTTGAGGCTGGGCAAGATTTGGGGTCTACATTGCTTCTATCTTTACTTATCTTTTACAATGTTAATACGAAAAGTCTAAATTTTTTTACCATATAGTAAAAGCTAAGTAAAGAGGGGCAGCTGTCGGCACCCCAAATTTCGTCCGAGTAGCTAAAAACTTTTAGAGAAATGAATAACGAGTTTATTTAAAAAAAAAAGGGAGGGAAAGAGAATTAAAATTAAAAATAACAATTTCCTTTATTAGTGTTTCTCCTTTTAAAATAAATAAAGAGAAAGAAAAAGAAGAAATGTTAAAAATAAAAAAGTAAAAATAAAAATGTTAAATATAATTATTTCTATTTCTACATGTTTTAGGCCCAATCCATTTTAGGGTTTTGTTACACTGTTTGTAACCTAATTTAGGACCTTATATAAGGGAATCCATCTTAAAAGAAAGGGGGACATAAAAAACAAGAAAAGGAAAAAAGGGAGCTGCAATAGAATATGGGGCTCCAAATATTTGCTCTCAAGGGGATTTTCTTTTAATTTTTGGGTGGTGTCCCAGGCAACACACACTCACCCATTTTGGTTTCACCTCCCAGCTATTCAGGCTCCCCTTTACACTTGGTTCCTCAAATGCTCACGCAGCTCCCAACCTTGAATTTTATTTTCCTTTACTGCCACCCACATAATTTTTTTTTCAAAAACGATACTTTGACAACCAGGAAAAAAACATCCGTTCGACAACTGGGGTCAAAAATAAATTAATTGAAAATAAGGGTTTCATTAGTAAATTATAAGAGTCAGAGATGCAATATTGTAAAAATTGAGGGATGAGATTTTAAAAAGTAAAATATATGTTCTCGTTACAGTATCTTCCTCTCGCTCGACCTCGCTCGACTTAGGGTTACTTTCGTTCATGACGTCTTCCTCTCGCTTGTCTTCCTCCATCTCGTTTGAGCTTTATGTTGCTAAACATCACTATCTCTCGCTTGAGCGACCCTGCGGTGAGTGTTCGTGCTACTCCATTGTTGCTTTATTTTCTATGTATGTTTGATTGGGTTTCCATTGTTGCTTTCTTTTCTATTTATCTTTGATTGGGTTTCCATTGTTGTTTTTTTTTCTGTTTATCTTTGATTGGGTTTGTAATGAAAGTGTTCTTCAGGGTTTACGGTTATTTGAGTTGTGATGCTATATTAATGTCGAACAAGTGTTTGATGAAATGCTACAATGAAGAACTGTATTTGCACATTGTTGGTTTCTTTTCTGTTTATGTTTGATTGAGTTTGTAATGAAAGTGTTCTTCAGGGTTTAGGGTTAATTGAGGTGTGATTCTATATTAATGTCCAACAAGTGTTTGATGAAATGCTACAATGAAGAATTGTATTTGTGCATTGTTGCTTTCTTTTCTGTTTATCTTTGATTGGGTTTGTAATGAAAGTGTTCTTCAGGGTTTTGGGTTAATTGAGTTGTGATGCTATATTAATGTCCAACAAGTGTTTAATGAAATGCTACAATGAAGAATTGTATTTGCATCACAAACATTTTGTATAATATGCCCAAGATTTACACCCACGTTTGCACAATAGACAATTTCACCAAAATTATGTGTAACATGCTTGGACTTAATTTTTATTTTTTTACTATTTTGTCATTGTAAGTTTAATTTTAATAATTTGTAACAGGATTAGTTTGGGAAAAAATGTCTGCAAAAAGAGACTGTGATGAGAAAAAGGTATGTACATGTTAATTATAGTTATTTTATGAAAAGTGATTTACTAAATATTTAATTTGTTATATGTTATGTATGTTATATATGTTATACATGTTATATGTGCAGATAAGATTAAGACACAAGATTGAGACAGAGTATATAGTTGATATAAATTTAAAGTTGACCAAACACCAATGAGCAGCTCACTACAAGAAAAAACACATTTAGCCACCGAGATTAGCGACCGATTTAGCGACTGATTTAATTTTGGTCGCAATTAGCGACCGATTTAATTCGGTCGCAATTAGCAACCAATTTAGTGACCACTTTAATTCGGTCGCAATTAGCGACCAAATTAATTCGGTTGCAATTTAGCGACCGAATTAGCCACCAAAATATGATTTTGTTTCACTTTTTTATTTAGCGACCAATATTTTGCGTCGCAAAATTTCGGTCGCTAAATCGGTGGTTATTCCATACTAAAATAAAAAAATCATTTAGCGACTAATTTAGCGATCGAATTACAAATTGAAATAGTGGCCGAATTAAAATCGATCAGCTAATGAGAAAATAGCGACCGAATTTAAATCGGTCAGCTAATGAATATTATTTTTTTATTATATTTAAATTTATTTTTTTATAAATATACTTTAATTGTTTTAGTATATCTTTTACAATTTATTTTTTAAAAGTAATTTATTTTTTAAAAATAATTTAATTTTTAAAATATATTTTAAAAATAAACTTTGATCTCAATATTAACAAAATGAATTGTAATAAATCAAATTTATTAAAAATTTAAATTGTAATAAATTAAGACTAGAATGATATTAACTATTCAATACATTGTTTAAGAAAAGTTTAATAACAAATATTCTTTAATGTATTTTTCAATTGAAAATTTCAATTGAAATTAAATTATATTTTAAAAATTTATATTAAAAAAATTAAACACATCAAATTATCACATTTTAATTCCTCATTAACTTAATTAATTAAAAAAATACAATTTTAATCAAATTATTACAATTTTATTTTATAATACTTTATTTTTAATCTAATTTTTAAATTTATTGCTTTATTATTATTAATTACTTAATCATGATTGTTGTCATATAATTGATATACCAAAAAAAAAATATATCAATATACATTAGATAATAAATATATTATTTAATTAAACTATTTATAAAAATATATTTATCTTTAGTTAAAATATTTTTTAGTTTAAGTATACTAATTAATATTTTTTATTTTTAACATAATTAATAAAAAAGATTAAAATTTTAAAATTAATCTATTTTATAAATACTAAAAATAAACCATATTTAAATAAATTAAAGTTATATTTAAATTTATATTCAACATAGTTAAGGTTGTGCCTTTTTAAAATTTATATTCAACATATATTTAAATTTATATTAAAAATAGTTAATATAAATTAAGGTTGTACCTTTTTAAAATTTTAACTTTTTTATATATTGGATTTTCATTAAAAAATTTCTAAAATTGCATAAGAAAATAGATATTTAATTATACTTTTAATAAATTTAAGATAATACTAGTTTTTATTTTTATTTTTAAATATTTATTTTAATTTTTTTAAAAGAGAGAAACTATAATTTTAGTTTCTAAATACTAAATTTAAAGAATTAAATTTATTATTATTTAATATTTTAATTTTAGTATTAAAAATCTAAATTATATTTTATTAAATTAAAATAATTATAATATATTTTTCTACTTTGAGAATTAAAAATATAATTAAACTAAAACTGAAAATATTATAATACATTTTTGAACTCTTTTTTATAATATTTTTATCATTATTATATTTTTGGATTAATTAATTTTTTCCTAAATTTTTATAAAGTCAATTTTAATATTTAAAAGTATTTAACATTTTGAATTTTGAACTTTTTCTCTATTAACAAATTTAAAAACATAATATACTAAAAAAGTATTATAAATAATTATTTCATCCAATAATTATATAATTAAAAAAATAAATAATTATATAATTAAAATAGAGAATTTAATTATTTTTATAAAAAAGAGATTTAATTATACTTTTAATAAATAATTATAACTATAAAATTAATGATTTATAATAATTAAAAGTAATTATAAATAATTATATATAAAAGTAATTAAAAGTATAATTAAAAGTATAATTAAAAGTATAATTATAACTATAATTAAAAGTATAATAAATAATTATGGTAAATAATTATAATTAAAAGTATAATTAAATCTCTATTTTTATTAAAATAATTATAAATACTTTTTTATAAAAATTATTTAATTATAGTATTTAATTAAATATAATTAAAAATATATCATCCAATATTTAGTATTTAGAAACTAAAATTATAGTTTCTCTCTTTTAAAAAATTAAAATAAATATTTAAAAATAAAAATCAAAACTAGTATTATCTTAAATTTATTAAAAGTATAATTAAATCTCTATTTTCTTCAATTTTTCTTTTTTTAACTTCTCAATTCTGCATTTTTGTCAATTCCATCATTATATTATCAACCTCATCTCCTCCCATCTTCTACTTTATGTTTACAATAATTAATATTCTTAAATAATTTATATTTTTATTTATAATTTTTTAATATATATTTGAGAAATTAATCAATTATAATCTATTATTTGAAAAACTAATCAATTATTTAGAAAACTAATTGATTATAATTAATTATTTGAAAAAATTATCCAATATGAACGGTTATTTGAAAATTTAATCGATCATAATGGTTGTATATGATAGCGGTTCCACTGGAACCGCTCTTAAAACAGAACATCTAATAGCGGTTAAACCTTAACTGCTATCTAAAATATAGTTTAGATAGCGAGTTAACGTGGAACCGCTATTATATAGTTTCAAATATGATCGATCATTTGAAAATTTAATCGATCATCATCAAAACTTACATTAACTATTGTTTTGAATATTATGTTTTTAAATTTGGTAATACGAGAAACGTTTCGAAATCAAAATGTTAAATACTTTTAAATATTAAAATTGACTTTATAAAAAATTAGGAAAAAAAATTAATCAAAAAGAGTTCAAAAATGAATTATAATATTTTCAGTTTTAGTTTAATTATATTTTTCATTCTAAAAGTAGAAAAATATATTGTAATTATTTTAATTTAATAAAATATAATTTAAATTTTTAATACTAAAATTAAAAGATTAAATAATAATAAATTTAATTCTTTAAATTTAGTATTTAGAAACTAAAATTATAGTTTCTCTGTTTTAAAAAATTAAAATAAATATTTAAAAATAAAAATCAAAACTAGTATTATCTTAAATTTATTAAAAGTATAATTAAATCTCTATTTTCTTTAATTTTTCTTTTTTAACTTCTCAATTCTGCATTTTTGTCAATTCCATCATTATATTATCATCCTCATCTCCTCCCATCTTCTACTTTATGTTTACAATAATTAATATTCTTAAATAATTTATATTTTTATTTATAATTTTTTAATATATATTTGAGAAATTAATCAATTATAATCTATTATTTGAAAAACTAATCAATTCTAATCAATTATTTAGAAAACTAATCGATTATAATTAATTATTTGAAAAATTATCCAATATGAAAAAATTATTTGAAAAAATTATACTTTTAATTATAGTTATGATTTATAATAATTAAAAGTAATTATACTTTTAATAAATAATTATAACCATATTTAAATAATTATACAGAAAATATTTACTATAATTAAATAATTTTTATAAAAAAGTATTATAAATAATTATATAATTAAAAAAATCTTATTTATAATTATAACTTTAAAAAAATTATAACTATAAAATTAATGTTAAATAAATTATATATATTATATAAATTATATATATATATATATATATATATATATATATATATATATATATATTACATAAATTAAAATTACATATATGAACTCTAAATTAATTTTATATATAAAATTTACATAAATAAAAATAAAAATTATCAACTTAAAAATAAATTATATTTTAATATATATATATATATATATATATATATATATATATATATTATTCAAAGTATAACTTAATTTCATTTTTATAATATAACATATAATACATTTTTATGTGATTTCTGTCAAATTATAGATTGAAAATAAACATTTTTAAAAACTCAAATTATAGATTGGAAATAAATCTATAAATTTAAAAATGATGCTATATTTTTAAAAACAAATATTAGAAAAAGGTTTAAAAACATGTATAAATTATATTTATATGTCCAAAATATTAAAGATATTTACATTTAAAAATTACTAAAAAATATTAAAAGTTATACTTTAAATTAATGAAAATATTTTAAAAAAGTTATATTTATTAAAGTATTAAAAAATATTTTGTAATATATAAGTTAAAAAATTATCATTAAATTTTTTAAAAATTATTAGTTTTGTAATTTATATATAATGAAAATAATATAATGGTATATTAGTATATAAATATATAAATATATAAATATATAAATATATAAATATATAATTTAGAGTTCATATATGTAATTTTAATTTATGTAATATATATATATATATATATATAATTTATATAATATATATAATTTATTTAACATTAAATTTTCAAATAATTTCATTTCTATAATATAACATATCATAGTTCACCACATATTTCATTATGATCGATTAAATTTTCAAATAATCGATTATATTTGAAAATATATAATAGCGGTTAACGTGGAACCGCTATTATATGCCCACTTTTAAGACCGGTTCCAAGTTAACCGCTATCTAAAATATATGCCCACTTTTAAGAGCGGTTCGAGTGAAACCACTATCATATATAGAATTGATTAATTTTTCAAATTATAGATTATAATTGATTAATTTCTCAAATATATATTAAAAAATTATAAATAAAAATATATATTAAATTAAAATTAAAAAAAATTATTTATCAATTATATATTATAAAAATTATAAATATATAATTAAAAAAATCTTATTTATAATTATAACTTTAAAAAATTATAACTATAAAATTAATGTTAAATAAATTATATATATTATATAAATTATATATATATATATATATATATATATATATTACATAAATTAAAATTACATATATGAACTCTAAATTAATTTTATATATAAAATTTACATAAATAAAAATAAAAATTATCAACTTAAAAATAAATTATATTCTAATATATATATATATATATATATATATATATATATATATTCTCCAAAGTATAACTTAATTTCATTTCTATAAAGATATAGATATAAATATATATATATATATATATATATATATATATATATATATATATATATATATATATATATATATATATATATAAAGATGTAAATATATAAAGGTATAAAGATATAAATATATGTAAAGATATAAAGATATATATATATATATATATATATATATATATATATATATATATGTGTGTAAAGATATAAAGATATAAAATATAAAGATATAAATATATAAATATGTAAAGATATAAATATATATCTTTAATATTTTGTACATGTAAATATAATTTATATATATTTTTATATCTTTTTCTAATATTTATTTTTAAAAATATAATATTATTTTTAAAATTTAATATTTAAATTTTTTATTTTTTTTAAATATATCAAGATATAAATGTATAAGGATATAAATAAATAAATATATATATATATATATATATATATCAAAATATAAATATATAAATATATTAATATATAAATATATCATTATATAAATATATATATATATATATATATATATATATCAATATATCAATATTATCCCCTCATATATTATTATACATTATTAGCGTAATTTTAGTTTAATTAAAAATTAGAATACAAATATATTATATTATATTAATATACCATTATGTTATAATATTTGTAATTTATTTTTATAGTGTATAAATTACAAAAATAATAATTTGTATACTATACTATACTAATATATAATTTGTATACTATACTAATAGTATAATATACTATATTATAATATTATTTGTATACAAAACTAATATCTTTATATCTTTATATATAAATATGGAAAGATATAAATATATGTAAAAATATAAAGATATAAATATATAAAGATATAAATATATATAAAAATATAAAGATATAAATATATAAATATATAAATATATAAACATATCAATATATAAATATATCAATATTTAAATATATCAATGTATTAATATTTAAATATATATTAAAATATATAAATATATTTTTATTTATAGATTTTATATTTATATATTTATATGGATATACATTTATTTGTATATAAATATAATTTATTTGTAAGTTATTATTAAAACATGCTAGTAGCTCGAGTGGTTGGAGTTTCAGCCTCCAACTCTAAGGTACCGGGTTCGAATCTTAGCAATGACAATAAACCTAATAATAAGTTAAACTTCTAAAAAATATAATATAATTAAGAGTTAGGAAAAATAAATATAATTAAAAATGTAAATAAATAAAAATAAATAATTTTGTTATTGATTTAGCGACCGATTTAAATCGGTCGCTATTTTTTTAACTTTTCATTGATTTAGCGACCGATTTAAATCGGTCGCTAATTTTTTAACTTTGTCACCGATTTAGCGACCAATTTGATATATTAATTCCGGTCGCTATTTTGCAACCGAAATAAAATTGGTTGCTATTTTGCGATCGAAATGAAAATCGGTCGCTAACACATTAACGACTTGGCTTTTTGAGACGACGCATTTCGGTCGCTAATTTCGATCTCTAACTGATTAGCGACCGATTTTTTGACATTAGCGACCGATTTTTTCGGTCGCTAAAATGTTTTTTTCTTGTAGTGGCTATTGAAGAAACTCCGTTTAAATGGCTTCTTCAAATAAAAGAGTCATTACAAATATCTAGCAACGTTATAAGAGAACTAGTTAGTCGATGGTCAGTTAGTGATTATTGTATTAGAATAAAACAATATCTTGTCCCATTCACCCCTTTAGGTGTTTGTTTTTCGTTAGTTTTACATATAAGGGGGGAGGTAGTTGTTTTAGAAGATAGTGGTTCATGTTTAGTAAAAGATTTATTTGACGAAGAAGAACCAATAACAGTAACAAACATAGTTAGGAAGTTGAAAGAAAAAAAATTAAGCTTGATAAATATGTAGTTGACTTTTGTAGGCTTTATATCTTACTTGGGTGGGCAGTTTTTTACTTTCCTCGCACATCCCGCACTGTTCATAGTGTTCCTTTTAGTTTATTAGATGATTTAGAGGCATTAGATAATTATAATTGGGGAAATGTTGTGCATGGTTTATTAGTTAATAGTTTGCATCGTGCTAGTACAAAGTTAAACGAGCAAAAGAATGCTTCTCAATTGTACGTTGCTGGTTGTGTGGCTATCTTACAGGTAACTTTCATACCTAATGATGCTACAGTTCTTACAAATGATTGATTTATTAGTTGGTATGAAATTATTGTGACTGATGACATTGTATTGTATAATAGATCTGGGTAGTGGAGCACTTGTCTTTGCCTACTGATCCACCATGAAAGATTTGTTTTCCGCGTTTTCTTGAATGGCCTAAAGTGAACATTCGAAGGTCCAAAATAGAATGTGCATTCATCTCAAACAATGTAAGAAATTTTGTGTACCACATATATAAATTTTTCTTAAAAATCTGGACTTATTATATTATGTTCCTAACATATAAAGTTTTCCTTTTGTTAGATTGTATGGGATTGGGCACTGTCTGTGGAAGATCAGACAATGAAAGTTGTGCAAGAAGCTTTGACGCATTCACAAAATGAGATAGTGGAAATACCTTCCTCCAGTGGTGCCTCGTGTGACTTGCAACAACTTTTATCTGTCCAGCACATATGGAGATGTAAAACAGAAGAAAATAAAAAAAGGATCATTCAACTTGAACGTGAGGTTAAAATTTTGAAAGAACAAATTGGAATTCACATGAATAAGTCATCGGTAAAGGCGAAGGGGATTGGTGGGGATGATGACATGTATCAATTGTATAAGTTTTGCACCACCACCAACCTTGATAATCCAAACCGGTGAGTATATAATCAAATTTATTACATTCATTCAATTTAATTAGTATAATTATCAATGTAATCCATTATTGTATTTTAGTGTTGTAGTGGAAGTGCATGGGCAAATATTGACTATGTAGAACTTGCAAACATTAAAGCCAAGGGGTCATATTGACAATATGGTAAGTTTGTTTATTTAATGAAAGTGTGATTCAATATATTTTTAAAAATTATATTTATTAATATCATATGGGTTTTTAGGTGATGCTGTTTGCAAGTAGTGTAATGATGTATGACCAAATGAATGTCACTGGTGGCAGCATTCGACGTTTTTGTTTCAATCCTTTGTTTGCGGTGTGTTTATTGTGCATTTAAAAAGTTAAGTTGCACATAGGTATATTATGATTGATTGTCACTTATTTTTGTGTCGTTCGATAGACACATGTGATTGAACAAATGTATATTCGCAAAGGGAAAGAATCGACATGGACAATGAAAGACTTCTCATTTTTCTATCCAAATACAATTATTCCATTGCAGCAGTTATTGAGTTGTGAATTTGTGAGTATTTATACTTTGCCTAAAATTTATATTTTTGTCAAGATAAAATTCAATTAACTAGAGTTTTTTCTATTTCAGATTTTTGCACCAACTGTACACAATGGTCATTGGTGGTGTTATGTGCTGAAATGTAAGGATGGAGAACTGTTTATATTAGATTCATTGGGCCATGATAATAGATCACGAAAACCAATTGATAGAGCTATGGTAAAAATTTGTTTTAAGTTGTTGTTTACGTAAGTAATATAGTTAATTCAGAGCTATGTTTATTTGGCGAATAATGTAATATTGTGAACAGTTGCAATGTTTTGAGCATCTATTGTTGTTGTTGGAAACAAAGTCATCGAGTACCATTGGAGAACTTAAGGTTACAAAGGAGGATCTGCCAGTTCAACCAAACATGTTAGTATGTTGTTATAGTAGAAATTTATTTTTTGCAAAATGTTGTATGTAATGTGTGTAATAACTACATTCAATTGTGCAGTTATGATTGTGGATTGTTTGTTTTAAAATATATGGAGTTGTGGGATGGTGTGAGCAAAGTGAATGGGAAAAGCATGTCTCATTACACATCGGTAAACATTAAATTCATTTTATTAATGTTTTATTTTTTATTACTATGAATATAATTTATTATGACATTCTTCATATTGTACAGGAGCAAGTTCAGAAATTTCGAGAAGAATATGTATGCAGATGGGTACTTCATCCTTGTTGCCACCGTCCGATTCCGACGTCTAAGGACATCTCGAACGTTTATGCGAGCGGTCGCGAAAAGAGGGTTTAGACTCGCGTTTTATTTTAAAATGTGTTCATTGCTTCCGAGGTGCTCAACAACTGAACTATCCTCTAATAAAAGCAAGGTTTTCGCAAAAGGGTTCTTATGGAGTCGCCACCAATGTTTTGACCGTAAACATTGGAAAAGGATAAAAAGGCATTGATTTTAATAAAAACCAAACTTGGCCGTTATAACCATAGTTGGGTAAGAGAGTTAGTTACGTGTGGGGAAGGTGTTAGCACCCCACAACGCCTCTTTCGGGTTCCCTATGACGGATTAATTCATTAAGTAAAGATTACGAGAAATTACGCTATTACCCTATTTTATTTATACAATATTTAAAAATGGCTATCTACATGATCTTATTTTCTATTGCATACATAAAGCAATAAAAGAGAAGAGAAGTGAAAAGAACCTCCGTAGCAAGCTTTGTATTACAAATCTTTAACTGTGAGGATGCGTTTTGGCAATCCCCCGCTCTACAAAGACTGTCCTCCCCAAATACAAGATCGACTCTACTAAAATTTTAAGAAGAATCGAATGCTGGAATAATATTCCTTAACCGATTGTTACCTTTTTTAGGCAATCGGAGAGTTCATTCGAAAGAGGGAGAGAAGACAAGTGTCTGGAGTGTGAAAAAGTTGCAAATGAGCTTCCTATTTATAGTTTTCACAGCCTGGCAGCTCAGGACGGTCGTCTGGGGCTTGGAAAATAGGGATGAGCATCTGGGGAGGCCGGGACGGCCGTCCCAAGCATCAAAACAAGCTGAGACGGCCGTCTGGCATGTGGGACGACCGTCTGGGCTATCTGGGACGACCATCTCGACTGTTTTGGCCAGATTTTGTGTTTTGGGACTCCCGAGAAGCTTTCCTTTCTTTATTCGGAAGTCGATTGATGCTGTTAGACGTCCATCGAAGCTTTATCTTCAGATAGTTCTTGGCCTTTATTGAGAGGCCGGACAAAATCAGGGGTCTACAATCCTCAAAATCTTCATCGACAAGTCATGGTTATTGAATCAGGAGTTAACATCCCCCTCTAGGAATAAAAATGTAGATATTGTATTTGATTATTTGTTCATCTTCATTGATCAATGTTGTACAGTTTATTCATATGTAATATAACCGTTAACTTGGTTATGGATTATTTAAATGTTAAATATTATGACATTAACAAGTGGACACTTTGTACAATTGACTGATTTTGGACCATGCTTACTATTTTTTTTTATCATTTTTGTTTGTGTTGACAATTACATTATTCATTGGGTTTTACCCTTCCAGTTGCACAATATCCCTATTCAGATGATGCAGACCATTTGCATGTAACAGAGAGTCTATATTGAGAACCACAGTTGTACAAAATACACATAATTACTACCAGATTTATATGTTACCAACATATGAAGATGAAGATGCTCCTGTATAGTATTAACTGTTAAAGGGCATGTTGGATTGGTTGATGAGGGTAGAACATTCTTCATACCACATACTTTGATGATAAATGGAGCGTGGCCACCACCCACTCTTTCACTGTTGAAGTAAACATCATAGTAACATCAACAATCGGCCAAGTATAACTTAGTTCCAGAAAACAAAATGCTCACTAATTTCCATTTGAATTTGTGATGGCAAGATGTTGATATGTAATATAAAAGAAATTGATATTAAAAGAACAAGGGAAGAGAACAATATAAACTAGCATATGGAAATTGTACAAGTGATAAGATTTATTATAGGAAACATGTATAGGTTTACGTATCATCTTTGTACATAACAGATAACTTCATGCTTAATAGAAGTTGTAAAGAATGCGCTTACAAGAGCACGTAGCCACGTAATATAACTCGGGTCAGCACATATTTCAAGCACTGCTCCCTCGTGTGTCAACTCTCTTCAGCGATATAGAACCCAAGAATACCCCTTAGTTGGAGCATTCCTTGCTCAAGCGTTGTACTACTCACTCCAACGAGAATTGACCACTGTCGGATGAAAGGTAAGCACATATTGTAACATGGGTCAGCACATATTTGAATCATTTGTCTCTTGAGCGAGACACAATCCGAGAATCCCCATTTTTTGCAGGTCTTCTCGCTCAAGCGATGGAATTCTCGCTTGCGCGAGTGCTGACCACAAACAAAAAGTCCAATGCAGGTAGCCACATACTGTAACATAGATAACCATATATTTGAATCACTTTCTGCTTGAGCGAGAATAACGTCGCTTGAGCGAGAAACAACCCGAGAGTCCCCATTTTTTGAAGGTGTATTCACTTAAGTGATCGATTCCTCGCTTGAGTGACTGTTGGCCACAGACGAAACTTCCAACGCATTTAGCCACATAATATAACTTGGGTCACCACATATATGAATCAATTGTCGCTCGAGCGAGATTAACGTCGCTTGAGCGAGAAACAACCCGAGAGTCCCTATTTTCTGTAAGGTTTCGTCGCTCAAGCGATGAATTCCTTGCTTGAGTGAGTGTTGACCCACAGACGAAACATCCAACGCAGTTAGCCACATAATATAACTTGGATCACCACATATTAGAATCACTTGCCGCTCAAGCGATGATAACATCGCTTGAGCGAGACAGAACCCGAGAGTCTCCATTGTTTTAAGGTTTCGTCACTCAAGTGATGCCCTCCTCGCTTGAGCGAGTGTTGACCCAAAGACGAAACGTCCAACGTAGCTAGCCACAAAATATAACTTGGGTCACCACATATTAGAAGCACTTGTCGCTCAAGCGATGATAACGTCGCTTGAGCGAGACAAAACCCAAGAGTCCCCTGTTTTAAGGTTTCGTCGCTCAAGCGATGCCCTCCTCGCAGCTAGCCACATAATATAACTTGGTTCACCACATATAAGAAGAACTTGTCGATCAAGCGATGATAACGTCGCTTGAGCGAGACAGAACCCGAGAGTCCCCATTGTTTTAAGGTTTCGTCGCTCAAGCGATGTCTTCCTCGCTTGAGTGAGTGTTGACCGAAAGACGAAACATCCAACGCAGGTAGCCACATAATATAACTTGGGTAGCCACAAATATGAATCAGATGTCACTCGAGCGAGAATGATGTCGCTTGAGCGAGACAGTACCCGAGAATCCCAAATCTTTGTAGGTCTCCTCGCTCAAGCGATGTTTTTTTTCCGCTTGAGCGAGTTTTAAAATGATCGATTATAATTGGAAAATAATCGATCATAATTTGCGATAATGGATTATAAGTTAAAATGATCGATTATAATTGGAAAAATATTTGATCATAATCTGCGATAATCGTATATATGTTAAAATGATCGATTATAATTGGATAATAATCGATCATAATTTTCGATAACCGATTATAAGTGAAAATGATCGATTATAATTGGAGAAATTGATCATAGTTTGTGCTAAGCGATTATAATTTCGCTCTACATCTCTCTCGCTGGCGCACGCAAAAGAAACGTTCGTTCTCTCCTGGCTTTGGTTCGTCTATGTTTAATATGGGGTTCTGTTCAATTGGTTTAGGGTTTAATATGGTTGTTGATTTTAGTTTTGATTTTTAATTTCATGGTTCATCTTGTTTGATTTCGTTTGAATTCTAAAGAAGTAGCATACATCAACAATTGAGGTTAATATCTTCTTTGCTTTCTAATTACTCGCAAGTTCTCTCTTCTCTATTTTCGTTCACTGTTGACTATCTCAAAAGTCATAAACATCAACCATGGCTGGCAAAAGAAAAAGCTCCAAGCGCACCCACTCAGAAGCGACTTCTTCAAGTACCCAAACTGTGACCACGAAGGAGGTGATAGCCCCAAAGGTCCTTGACACCCAATACTTTGTTAATAACAGATTTGACTTCTAGAGTTTTGAAGGATGTAGAGTTGAATGCCTTCTTGGAAATCAACAAAGTAGTCT
The DNA here is from genome assembly GCA_963425845.1 of Sphenostylis stenocarpa. Taxonomy (NCBI): domain Eukaryota; kingdom Viridiplantae; phylum Streptophyta; class Magnoliopsida; order Fabales; family Fabaceae; genus Sphenostylis; species Sphenostylis stenocarpa. Next base: position 65,202,656 of record OY731404.1, read on the forward strand.
ATCCAGATCTTATTCGAGAATTCTACAATAACCTAAGTCTCAAAAACCTCGCCCCTAGGTTAGCCCGGTTATCGGACAACCTAAAGGCATTGTAACCACCTATAAAAATGCGAAAATCAAAAAGGGTCGATGGCGGCGACAGATGGCGACTCCACTGGGGAAGCCTCGAGAGTTGATCCCATTTAGTGATGGGCCGGCTTAAAAATAAATAAACCAAGAAAATAACGCTTTTGCCCTTAACTTGTATTATAACATGTTTTATTGCTTGGCTTTAAATAACTGTTGTCTGTTTATACTTCCGCAATTGTTTGAAATAAAAATTGTACACAAACCTTTGCACACAACAATTCCCTCTATACCCGGGGGCAAGTGAGAAAACCATAGGGAGTGGGTGGCAGGTACGGTTCGCTGTAGTGAGGGCCTTGAGCCCACCATTGTGATCGGAAACCACCACTCAAGGTGATAACCTTCCTCTTTTGGCAACAAGACTGACTACGACCTTAGTGCTAAGCATAGTCGGACGGCTGGAGAGTGGGGACCCTATAATGGGGGCACCTTGGGGGCCTTAGCATGGTGAGAACAGTTAGAACCAACCCTCGCCAATGCACTTTTCTGCAGGAAAACCCTACCTCGTGATAAAAACATGCATTTGTCCGTTGCATAGCATAAACAAAAAACAAAACAAAAATCACAAAATATATATATATATATATATATATATATATTCCAAAAATACTTTCACAAATAAACACCCTTATCTCGGATAGTCTGCCTTTTAGCTAGCCTGGTTTCAGGTTCTTTGTAAGCTAAGTAGCCACGCAGTTCCGACAAAAGAGATAAGGGACGCTAAATATTCTTTCACATAAAGCCACATTTTATCTCGGACAGTCTGCCTTTTAGCTAGCCTGGTTTCAGGTTCTTTGTAAGCTAAGTAGCCACGCAGTTCCGACAGAAGAGATAAAAGACTATAAAAAAAACATCAAATAAAAATCAAAATACCAAAATACCAAAAAATAAATAAACTTTTGACAAAGCTAAAACATTCGTATTACATCATACCATGAGTAAAGAAAAAACAAGAGTGAAAATAAAAAGCGAGAGCGCATACCGCATCATTCAAACAGAATCTCTCATGCATCAGCATATTCATTGTAGTTCAAACACTCAACACGCATTAATAAAATTCTTCCGGGCATTCTAGAAAGTGGCTGGTCCTCTCCCCACTCGCACTCGAGCACAAAAACCAAAAGCAATGGAAAACTTGGAGGAACAGAACCGAAAGCTCACTGCAGAGGTCAATACCCTCCGCGAGCAGGTGGCCCAATTAATGGAGGTCGTACGCCAGGGTCAGAATAAGGGCGAAGGCCAAGCTGAACACGTCCCTCCCCATGAGGAGGACGAAGAAGAATACTTCTATGATGAGAAGGATGCCAAGACTGCACGCATCCTTACTCCAGAGGTATCCAAACAACAACTCTCTGCCCTAGAGGAGAGGCTTAAGGCAGTCGAGGGGCACAACTTTGACGTCAAGGAGGTGGCGGACATGTGCCTAGTGAAGAACATCCACTTCCCTCCCAAATTCAAGATCCCGGACTTCCCCAAGTATGCCGGGATGACCTGCCCAAAGAACCATCTTACGATGTATTGTCATAAGATGGCCGCCCATGCTGACAACGAAAAACTCCTGATCCACTGCTTCCAGGAGAGTCTGGCGGACACAACTCTTAACTGGTATATGCAGCTAGAGAGAGGGCAGGTCCAGAACTGGAAACAGTTGGCTGATGCTTTTCTTCGTCGTTACCGATACAACATTGATCTGACTCCTGATAGGTCAGATCTCAGAACTCTAAGCAAAAGGAACGACGAATCTTTCAAAGCATACGCCCAAAGATGGAGGGAAATGGCTGCCCAAATAGAGCCTCCTTTGACTGATAAAGAGACGGTGGCTATGTTCATCGATTCACTGACTGGAGCGTACTACGACAAGGCAATAGCCAGTACCTCCAACCTTTTCTCAGACATAGTCACTGTGGGGGAGAGAGTAGAGCAGGGACTAAGGAGCGGGAAGATAGCACAGTCTTCCCAAGCTGGGGTCTCATTCAGGAAGTCTGCCGGTAAGAAGAAGGACGAATCTGTGCATGCAATCAACTTCGCCACCCCTTCTTCTGCCCCACAAACGGCCAGGCAGCCCCGCAAGAAAGAGAGGAAGTTCACTCCAATCTCCACTTCCTATGGACTACTGTTGCCTCAGCTGTTGGAGGCTAAGCTCCTGACCTGCGCTCCTCCCAAGAAACAGTTGGAGCCTCCCTACCCCGAATGGTATAAACCAAACGAGAAATGCGCTTACCATTCGGGTTCACCCGGGCACTCTATAGAAAATTGCTTGACCCTTAAGTATCGGGTTCAAGAATTAATCGACGCCAGGTGGATAACTTTCGACGCCTCCGCTTCTGATGTCGACGCCAAACCTCTATCAAAGCCGGAGTAGCAGAGAGGGAGGACTGAGAGGATCAGCCCTTAGGGTGTCTTTTTTTTAAGTTTTTCTCTGTATCTCCTGCTGTCCCCGCCCGTGGCCGCAGGAATTTTGATTAAGAGGGCTTGTACATACATCTCATTTTCATTAATGCACAAGGCATTTTATCATATTCATTCTTTTCCCTCTTCTATTTATTATTCTTTCAAAAATAAATTGAATAATAAAATCTATGACTAAAACAGAACCTAAAACACATCATGTCTGTGATTGATGAATCTCCGTGGACCCCGGAAACGGAAAGCGAATGGGTCGGGTCCGACAGTGAGCAGGAGACCATTTCTCCGGATATGCAAAGAATGCTAGAAAAGGAAACACACATCATACAACCGCACCAGGAGGAAATAGAAACCATTAATTTGGGGAAAGAGGATGAGGACAAAAAGGTGAACATCGGCACCCAAATAAAAGGTAGCATAAGGGAAGAATTGATACAGCTTCTGAAGGAGTATATGGATGTGTTTGCTTGGTCTTATCATGACATGCTTGGGCTCGACACGAGCATAGTGGAGCATAGGTTGCCGTTAAAAGAGGGGTTTCGACCTGTGAAACAAAAACTCAGGAGGATCAAACCGGACTGGTCCTTAATGATAAAGGAGGAGGTGCAAAGACAGCTAGATGCAAATTTCCTGGTAGTATCCAAATACCCAGAATGGTTGGCCAACATAGTACCCGTCATTAAAAAGACTGGGAAGGACAGGGTCTGTGTGGATTATAGGGACCTCAATCGAGCAAGTCCGAAAGACGATTTTCCCCTACCACATATAGACACACTGGTAGACCATACTGCTACCAATACGCTATATTCCTTCATGGACGGGTATGCGGGGTACAACCAAATCAAGTTGGCCGTTGAGGACAGAGAAAAAACCTCCTTTATCACACCATGGGGTACCTTTTGCTATCGCGTAATGCCCTTCGGACTCAAGAATGCAGGGGCTACTTATCAAAGGGCTATGGTCATGCTATTCCATGACATGATCCACAAGGAAATAGAGGTGTATGTGGATGACATGATTGCCAAGTCCAGGAATGAAATGGACCACATTCATTATCTTAAAAAGCTCTTTGACCGACTCCGAAAGTATCAACTCAAATTGAACCCGGCAAAATGTACTTTCGGAGTACGATCAGGAAAACTCCTAGGGTTCATTATTAATGAAAGAGGAATTGAGGTGGACCCCGACAAAACAAAGGCGATTTTGGAAATGCCTCCACCAAACACAGAAAAGGAGGTCAGAGGTTTCCTAGGCCAAATTAATTACATCGCCCGTTTCATCGCGTAGTTAACGGATAAATGTATCCCCATCTTTAAACTGTTGCGCAAAAACCAACCAACAGTGTGGAATGAAGAATGCCAACAAGCATTTGATAAGATCAAGACTTGTTTAACCAATCCGCCTGTATTGGTACCACCAGTTGAAGGGAGACCTCTGATCCTATATTTATCAATACTTGAAGAATCCATGGGATGTGTGCTCGGCCAACATGATGAAACCGGAAAAAAGGAACGAGCCATTTACTATCTCAGTAAGAAATTTCTGGACTATGAAACCCGCTATAAGCCATTCGAAAAAACCTGTTGCGCATTGGTGTGGGTCACTCAACGTCTCAGACAGTACATGGCTCGACATACAACATGGTTGGTCTCCAAAATGGATCCAATCAAGTATCTCTTCGAGAAGCCCATTTTAACTGGAAGAATAGCTAGGTGGCAAGTTCTCCTCTCAGAGTTTCATATCATTCATGTCACTCAGAAAGCTATTAAGGGTAGTCCCCTGGCAGATTACCTAGCCCACGGATCAACAAATGAATATCAATCCTTACAAGATGACTTCCCCGATGAGCATATCATGCACATTGAACACGAAGAGACCAAAGAAGAGGCGTGGACTATGTTTTTCGATGGGGCTTCAAACATGCTTGGACACGGGGTAGGAGCTATTTTGATATCCCCCGAAAAGAAACACATCCCTGTAACGGCCAGGCTCAACTTCGATTGTACCAACAACATGGCTGAATACGAAGCATGTGCGCTAGGGATCCAAGAGGCTTTAGATCATGGGGTTACTAAGCTCAAAATATTCGGTGGTTCATCCCTTGTCATCTACCAACTTAAAGGTGAATGGGAAACCCGAAACTCCAAGTTAATCCCATATCTAGAATACATTCAGGATTTGGTCTCAAGAATGGAAAGTGTCACCTTCCAGTACATCCCTAGGGAAGACAATCAAATTGCCGACGCCCTTGCCACCCTATCATCCATGTTTGCCCTGGATCAAGAGCATGAAATGCCAACTATTCAAGTAAAGTTGCATGATAAACAAGCTTTCTGCATGGCAGTAAATGGCGAGCACGATCAAAACCCCTGGTATCATGATATCAAGCGGTACCTCATGAGGGGCGAATATCCCGAGGGAATCAGTGACAATGACAAGCGAACCATTCGCAAGAGGGCCATAGGGTTCACGTTGATTGAAGGAACCCTCTACAAAAAGAGCCCCGACTCCACTCTCTTAAGGTGTGTGGATCAAGAAGAAGCCCAGACTCTGATAAGAGAAATCCACAAAGGGACTTTTGGGACCCATGCACCCGGGCATGTCATGGCAAAGAAAATCCTTAGGGCAGGGTATTTTTGGTCCACGATGGAAGCCGATTGTGACTAATACGCCAAGAAGTGTCATAAGTGCCAAATCTACGCCGATAATATTCATGTGCCGCCCGCACCTCTCAGTAACCTGGCTACACCATGGCCATTTTCTATGTGGGGCATGGATGTCATCGGACCCATCGAACCCAAAGCATCTAACGACCATCGTTTCATCTTGGTAGCAATCGACTATTTCACCAAGTGGGTTGAGGCGGCGTCATATGCGCATGTGACTCGGAAAGTGGTGACCACCTTCATCAAGAAAAATATTATATGTCAGTACGGCATCCCTCATAAGCTCATTACTGATAATGGGACCAATCTCAACAATAAAATGATGGAGGAGTTATGCCAATACTTCAAGATACAACATCACAATTCTTCTCCGTACCGACCAAAGATGAATGGTGCAGTAGAGGCAGCCAATAAAAATATCAAGAAAATCATCCAGAAAATGGTGGTCACCTACAAAGACTGACATGAAATGCTTCCCTTTGCCTTACATGGCTACCGAACGTCGGTACGAACCTCCACAGGGGCTACCCCGTTTTCCCTCGTATACGGAATGGAGGCCGTACTACCAATAGAGATCGAAATACCCTCCCTACGAGTTGTCATGGAAGCAAAATTGACAGAAGCTGAATGGGTCCAAAACCGGTATGATCAGTTGAACCTAATCGAAGAAAAACGGCTGGACGCCATATGTCGGGGGCAAGCTTATCAAAGAAAGATCAAGAAAGCCTACGACAAGAAGGTCAATCCTCGCACTTTCCAAGAAGGGGATCTGGTGATAAAGAAACTGCTTCCAGCCCAGAAAGACAAAATCGGGAAATGGACAGCAAACTACGAAGGACCCTTTGTGGTCAAGCGAGCCTTCTCAGGAGGAGCCCTCATCCTCACCAATATGGCTGGAGAAGAACTCCGATACCCTATCAACTCAGATGCGGTAAAAAAATATTACGCCTAAAGACATTTCTCATGACCCGTCAGGATGAAAACTCGCAAAGAGCGTCCTGGGCAAAAGATAGGGTCTACATTCCTTGCTAGGACACATCCTAGGCGAAAACCAGAGGTTTTAAAAAAAAAAACACAAACAAAAAAGAGCAATGATTACCTTAGCCAAAAACCGCCAAGGCGGCTAAGGTAATGCCTTCACAAAAGCAAGCAGACTTCGCATAGTCTTCACTCCGGGTTCGAGCATCCCAATTGAAGTAACTGGGAAAAACGGGGAAACAGAGATCATAGATATGATTGTGGCACCCTCATACAGTTTAGCCAACCTTGGCCAGCCTTGCTTACAAATTCTTTTGTAAATCCCCATGTAAAAATAAACCATCTGTTTATATCAATAAAATAGTCTTTCCTTCTCTATTACCTATTTATGTGAATGCCTCTGTATTAATGAAATATGAGCATGCATAAAACAAGCAATTCAAGAAAGCATAGAAACGAGACGAATGACACCAACTAGGGTCAAGCAAAAAAGTACAAGGCAGCCTGCTAGATCGAAAACCCGCAAAGGGCGGTCTAGGCAAAAGATAAGGCTTTCATAAAAAGAAAAAAGCCCACCAAAATACCTCAGGCAAGAAAATCAAAACCCGCTAGATCGAAAACCCGCAAAGGGCGGTCTAGGCAAAAGATAGGGTTAAAACAAAGAGTGCAAAGGAATAGACAAAAAAGAAGAAAGTACCAGTCACTTTCTAAAAATGCTCTCAAACTAAAACAACTTGCATCAATAGCATCCACACACAAATAGTCGCACAAAATGGCTTTGTCAAAAATAAAAGAAATTACTTCAGAATGAAAAGCATTCATACATATAAGGAGACTAGCTCCATGGTTGTGATTGAAAACAGGATCATCAAAGACCAACTCCCCAAATAATGCCCCCGAGAAAACAGAGCTAGTCGTCAATCAAGCGACCCATCAAAATAAGAGCTTTGAGAAATCAAAGGCTCCAGTCGTCATTTTTCTACCCAATAAAGGAGGGTACGATCATCCAACATCATAAAAAGTCGACGGAAGGGCTTAGTCACCCCCAAAAGGATCCATGAAGGCAACACAAACATTATCATGGCTCAACATCGCCGTCAAACGAAAGCCTTCTCCACACTCCCCAACGGAGAATAAAGGTTTCAAGAGCCCATCGTCATCAACAATCAAAAGAGTCCAAAAAATCAAAGGCTCAACAAAGGGAAAAGAAAAAGACGAAAAAGCTTAAAAAGGAAAAAAAGCATACGCTCAAAAAGAAAAGCCAAAATCCTAAATCGCGAGAAAAAAGAGATAAAACTGCGAGGAAAAAAAGGCAGGATTAAGACAAGCCATTACCTCAACCAACAAAATTTCGACTACCAAATCAGAGTCGAACAGAAAACAAGACTCATCCGACCAGCCAGCAAGAGTCGGATAGTCGCCACCAAAAGTCAAAAACAAAGAATCCCCAGCAAACAAGCAAGCTGGATGAGCACCAACAAAATCCCCGGTACAACCCGGATGACCATTCAGAGAGGTCCAAGAACATCTACCAACACGGAAATCACTCCCCAAGAAGCAGGCGCATGAGCTACCCGAGCAGTAAGCCGCCACCACCACCAGTCCTACACAGTGGACTGTACCAGCCTAATAGGGGGTTTATACCTATCAACCAGCACACAAGGAGTGCCTGAAAGGCGCATGGGCCACCTGAACAGTAAGCCGCCACTACCACCGGTCCTACGCAGCAGATTGTACCAGCCTGATAGGGGTTTATACCTATCAACCTGTGCACGCGTTGCGCCTGATCTGCGCTCGAGCCGGATCAGTAAGTCGCACTACCACCTTGATGGGGGGCTCATACCCATCCAGTCCCACACAACGAACTGCAACTACCAGCCTGATGGGGGGTTCATACCCATCCAGTCCCACACAATGGACTGCAACTACCAGCCTGATGGGGGGGGTTATACCCATCAACCGAAGGATCGGCTACCGTCAGAAGGAGTATCCTGAGGTTTTACCACGTGTCCACCGAAGGGATCGGCTACCGTCAGAAGGAGTATCCCGAAAGTGCACGAACACCAACATTTTCCCCAGAAGATCAGCCGCCACAAGACGGAGCATCTGAAGGGTGACCGGGCAAGTGGGTCAACTCCTTTACCTTCCTGTCAATCTGTCTGGCACAACAGGCCAACAACTGACTAGTCAGGTAAAGGGGGGGGGGGGCAGCTGTAGACTCCAAATCTTGCCCGGCCTCTAAATAAAGAGTAAAAGACCTTCTATTCGAAGATGGATGAAGCCTAAAAAGTCACTAGGAGAGACTATTAGGCCCCCATACTAGGATAGGAAGAATTTTCTGTACGAAAATAAGTTTTCTCGCCTCTTTGGGACGAGACCGCCGACTCGAAATCGAGACCGTCGTCTCGCCTCAGGAAAGTGGCGAGACCACCGTCTCGTTTGATGAGACGGCGGTCTCGCCACCTGCGAATGGCGAGACGGCGGTCTCGCTTCCCCAGACGGCGGTCTCGCCACCTGCGTATGGCGAGACGACGATCTCGTTTGGCGAGACGGCGGTCTCGCCATCTACGCAGGACGAGACGGCGGTCTCGTTGGGCGAGACGGCGGTCTCGACCCTGTCAGACGAGAACGGCGGTCTCGCCACTGCCAGGCGCGAAAACCTATAAATAGGGGTCCTCCCCCCCCCCCTCATTTCCACACACCACAACTTTCTCTCCTCCTTCTCTCTAGGATTTCTCTCTCTAGAATCCCTCCGACACATTTCCGGAGCTTCTAAGTGTCTTTAGAGTGAGTTTTCAAGCGTTCCGAGAGGTCTTCCGGCGCTGTAGAGTGAAGGGCTGCTAAAACGCACCCAATTTATTGAGAAATTAATAGAGAAAGCTTGCTTCGGAGGTTTAAACTCTCCCTCTCTACTTTTACTGCTTTAATTTTAAATTATGCAATAGATTAGGGCCATGTAGTCACAATTTTAAATTCCACAAAAATAAAAAGGGCAAACGCGTAATTTTCATCGGTTTAAATATTTTTAAATAGCTGGCCTGTCATAGGGAACCCGAAAGGGGCGTAGTAAAAAAACTAATACTCCCTTTACACGTAACTAACTCCCTTACCCAACTCTGGTTCTAATGACCAAAGTTGGTTTTTGAAAATCAACGCCTTTTAAAACTCCTTTTCCGATGTTTCCGGTAAAAACATCGGTGGCCACTCCACAGAACCCCACAAAACTAGTCCTTGGGTTAGCCCGGTTATCGGACAACCCAAGGACGCCCTTTCGAAAACTTCGCCCCTAGGTTAGCCCGGTTATCGGACAACCTAAAGGCGTTGTAACCACCTATAAAAATGCGAAAATAAAAAAGGGTCGAAACCATCGCGTCGCTCCGACCGACCTTCTCTCTTTTGAGACGGCGGCGACATTAATCATACACATGTATCTTGGGAATTCTACCGCAAGATTATAGCTAGTATTGATAAAAATGTTGGTGGACAATTGGCATGATAAATGAGACAGTAAATCAGATCAGTAAGTATCATTACTTGCTATAATTAATGATTTTATGTGTTTGTTTATATTAGTAATATTTGGTCCATTACTAATGTTTGTCCAACTATTTTTAAAATGGCATTATAGTGTTGTTTCATTATAATCCTCAGTCTCTTTGACACTATTTTTCTTTTCTCGGTGCCAGGCTGAGGACAAATGCAAGAGCTCCTGTTCTTCATCAGGTCATATGTCAACCCTGTTGGTGCAGTGTCAAGCTCTTCAAATGGAGCTTCTCGCCACCAGAAAGGAAAGACATGATGCAATTATATAGTGTGATGTGTACAATGAACTGGTGCAACAATTTGTTAAAATGAAGTTCAACGATTGTAACAATGAATGACTTGTCAATTTTAATTTTTTTAGACATATAAACAACAATGTAAATTTAGATTGTACTATTTTAATATTATTGGTTTGTTATATATTGCAATCTCTATAATTAGGTTCGCATTTTTTGAAGGTCGTTTGCTATTATCATGCAGTGTGATTTTTAGTACATGTCTTTCATTTGACGTAATATACAACCGATGATTGTTACGTAAATGTATGGACCATCAACTGCTGATAAATGCATTGGAGAGATTACATTTGTTGTTACATTGTTATATTTACATCCACAACTCTAACAAAATCAAAATGTATAGTCTACACTACTGTTGCACGTTTATCTCCTATCATATATACTTCTGTTGAACATGTAAGATGACGTTATCCAGCCAACAAGACATTGAATCAAAAGAAGCACTCGTCAATCAACATTGTTATATTGTTAACATGTGCAGCTGAAAGTCATTGAAACGTCACTAAGTTAGTTGTGGTCTAAATAACACTGCAAAATTCTATGTAGTAGATATTAACACTTATGTCCTGCAAGTTGAACAAGAAATTATTAGTATACATCAACGTAATGCAATTAAAAACTAATGTAATATTCATTGTTGACAGAGTAGTTCATTAAAAAAACAATGTTCCCAAACCATTTTGTTGAGGAAGACAATTGTGTGTCGTCAACATTACTGTCAAGTGATGTCAACAACAACACAAAACCAGTGGTACCCAAAGTTGATGGCTGTAAAGGGCAACAATTACATGAGTTTTGACATATGACTTTACTGCCATTTTACATAACATATACTGCATAAACAGTATATCAGTCCCACAAACAAATTCAAATGAATTGCAGATCACACTTTAAATAAAGCAAATTCGATTGAACAATCACTATAACATTAAATAAATTTCATTTTTGACACAAACCAATCTAGATGACCGATAATCAACATGAGTTTCTATGTGAAGGGTTGAGTTTAATAACTCGGACGAAGTTCTTTCAGTGTTCCCCTGTAATGGCGAAGATAACATATTAATGAACTTATGAAATCATCCAATACAAAATAACATGACAGTTGTGGATATAATACTTACAGTATTTGTGGTGCAAGTGTGCTGTACTTTATTTTTTAACCTTCGCGTTGCAATTTTTTCACTTGTTGACACCTTTCGAAGTGAACGTGGTCTTCCTTTCCTTTTAACATGCAACGGGCTACGAATGTCGATGTCAACGTTGTTAACATATACCCTTTGTAAATCTGTATGTGTATTGCTTTCACAGATATTGGTATCTATTTCAGTTTCAAAATGTTGAAATGTATGTGTTGGAGCAAATTTATTCATCATTTCATGCAATATGTCCGTCTGCTCAATTGACTCTGATGCAACTTCAGCAATCTCATAAAATATTTTGCACAACACATCGTATCTTTCAATCTGCGGTTGCTTCTCCTTTACATTGTAGGTGGTTTTCATATAAGTATGTTTCCTTCTCACATTTTTACTCCATCTACTTAAAATGTATTTGCAGGGAATATTTTTAACCCTTTGTTGAGCAAGGACGACAAAAAATGTCGCCAAAGAATACCTTTGAATTCAAATAACAAGCATGTGCAACTGACATTTTGGTCGTCACGGTTGAAACTTACATTGTACAGGTTTTCTTTACAATCTTCACCGCAAATAGATTCCTCCATAACGTCATAAAACCAAGCAGATCCAAGGCAAGAGACATGCACAACACTGCAGTTCATTTTTCCTATAAATTCAGCTTGAACTTCTACAAATTTTGAATGTGTGTACTCCGACTGAAATTGCCTCTCTATCATAGATTGTGATCCACAATTAATAATTGTATGCATGGATGCAAAATCATCTTCATATTCCTTCTCAGCCTTGTCTTGTAAGGCATTTTCATACTGCTTGACAAATTGTTGGAGGGATGTCATTCAGTTGATATATCCATCAAAAAATGCATTCATACTTTCACTTCGTTGTGTATTTGACATCCCAACCCAAAATTGGTTTTTTAAAAAGCATGGAACCCATCTCTGTTTCTCTTCGAAAAGGCTATTCAACCACTCATTGTCTTCTAATCCAAAATTGGATATGAACATAACCCATTTGGAGGTGAATTCGGATATGGTGGAAGACTCATAAACAACCTCCTTCATAACATACTTCATATTTTTATATTCTATATAACCTTTCACTTTTCTAGAATTTTTTTCATTATATGCCATAGACACCACCTATGACGGGCTTCAGGAAACATTATCTGAATGGCATTTTGCATTGCCTTGCACTGGTCAGTGATATTATTCGTAGGGGCCTTGAATGACATGCAACGTAGCCATGATTCAAATAACCAAATAAAAGAAGTGGTGTCTACAGTTGATAACAACCCACACCCTAACAATTAGGAGTGTCCATGATGATTTACACCCACAAATGGTGCGAAAGGCATGTCATATTTATTGGTCAAGTATGTCGTATCAAATGAAACAATATCGCCAAAATATTCACAAGCCGCCCTACTTCTAGCGTCAGCCCAGAAAACATTTTTTACACGATTATCATCATCCGAGTCTATATCAAAATAGAAATCCTTGTTTAAGTCCCTCATTTGTGAAAAATAATTTAATAGAGCTTTCCCATCACCTTCTTTTCCTAGTGCACATCTTTGTTTATTCACATAGTTGTGTACATCTCGTTCAACAAATTGGAGGTTTTCATAACCTCTTGCACTACTGAAAAATGATCGAAAGCTTTTATTGATCCTCACACCTGCATCATCATTTATGTCTAGAGCCCTCTTCACATGCAAACTAATGTTCCTATTGCTACGAAACATTCTGGATTTTTTTGGGCTAAGAGAATGTGAATGTTCATCATTTATCGACATAATATACCATAGTCCTTCCTTTAATCCAACTGTTATCCGTGCAGGACATGAATTTGTTTTGGTAGGTTGGGTTCTAATTTCAGTAGGTGTAGTAGAAACATACTTACCTGCCCTTGCACACACCAACATGAAGTACCGCAATTGGTTATTGGGTCCCTTCTTTGAACTCCTTGTTTTGATGCCAAATCCTTTTTGTATGGAATATTGTCGATAAAATGACTTAACTGCATCTGCAATTTCAAAAGGACATTCCTACACATGGAACAGAACCGTCATATTGTGTTGTAGTCCTGGCACCTGCGTCAGGAGATCCCTCATCATGGCCAACCAACACTTCTTCATGTATACTTGTGACATTTGCATTACTGGGTATGTTATCATGTACACCTATCATTTCTTGGGCTACACCTTTGAGAGGACCATGACATTGTTGTAGTGTTGTTACATACGCATCACTACCTATGTCATCATACACAGCCAAAATGCCTTCATTAACAGGTACATCTCTGTTTTCATTTATATCTCCAATGGTAGATAAATGATGAAGGATACAATTCCTAACATTGCCAACAATATAATACGAAGGTATATAAGTTCGGAACTTTGAGACGAAAACAATAAATGTAAATGTTGTGTTAAAACATAACTTAATCCACCAACCAATAGCATGTGAGGTCTACCCAAAAAACAATGCAAAAGTAAGGAAGTACCTATTTTTGTTCAATCGTCGTGCCGGTAATCCACCAAAAAATGGTTCAGTGTAGGTCTGCTAAGGTAAAAGAAAGGGTGGGTTATGCTTTTACCTTCTAGGGATAAGTCTTGGATCGGCTCATATTAATGGAAATTTTAAAACTTAAATAAGGGTATTTTTGTAAATGAATCATTTATTACATGTGCATCTTCTTATTTGTAAGACATACACATGAAGGAAGCTGCACAAGCCAAAATAAATTCCTCCTCAGACCAAATCGTCAGATCTACAACGAAGACGACTAAAAGAAAAAGGAAGAGGTATGTCAAAGATATATATGTATATGTGCTGAAAAATGTGTTGACCCAATATTGTGTTATCATTTTTTTTTCTAGAGAATTAGGGATTTTTTATTGCAAGGTGGGACGGGTGGTGTTGGCCTTAATTGTGTTTTATGTAGTTGTGGTTAAATCTGAAAAAGTTTTGTTGAAGTCAGTTATCAATGGAACCTTGGGAAGGACTGGACATTGACACCACAGACCTTCCTGCATTTATGCGTGCTTGCAACTCCAATTCGTCCATAATTTTAGGTCCTGCTACCTCCGTTCAAGCTGTTATGAATAACCGCATTTCTGATGACCCCATACCTAGTCAAGAATTTGTACGGCGTATAGTTCAAGAAAGTGATGATGTTGATTTTAATAGCAATCCATGGCAATGGGTTCTTCTATTCATAAAAGTTCATGGTGAAATTCTGGAACTTACTCCTTTCATTTAAAGGATGCACTTTAATATATTGACGGCCTTGATTTATTTACAGGATTGTTACATGAACATGATAACATCCACGGAACAAGTTTAAGCAATATTAAGCATAGTAATAAAGCTTCATTGGTCATAGGCATTGTTAAATCTTGTAAGCCTAACGACCTAGCAGACATGACTATTACAATTAAGGTACTGTAATGTTTACATATGTAAATTATTACATTTATAGGTATGTAGTTAATGTCATCATTCAATTCAATTGGGTATCTTTTGTTCTGTATAGGACCCTACAACAATTGTTGAGGCTAGTGTTCATCGGAAAGTCATAGCTGATGCAGAAATAGGGAAGAACATAGGACTTGGTTCAGTTTTAGTTCTAAAAGATGTACGTTTCTTTAAGTATAAGATTTATCGACAAAAGTCCCATATATAGTTCATTCATACCATTTCTATGCTTTCACAGGTTGCCATATTTTGCCCAAATCAGTGGAAATGCTATATGAATATAACATTGTATAATATTGTCAAGGTATCTGAACTTCATATAATATTGTCATTCTATAATTGTGATGTCTTCTAAGTCAAGTTACACCTTACTTAGGTCTTTCCAAGTGACATTGGATGTCCAACTGAAGAACTAGTACGTCATACTGAACCAATAATGCGCCCTTCCCCGGTAGGAGGTATGTGTACGTTTATACACATAGTTATTAATTTATGTCATTGAAAAATCTCTTGCAAATATTATATTAATTTGATATTCTTTATTTTTCAGATCCAATTCTGCTTCAACGGTTGGACCAAATATTCAAGGACAAAGGACACTAAATCAAACAACTATGAAGTTTAAATATTGAATCACTTCAGTGTCTTTATGTTATGTTATGTTTATGTATGAAAGGATACATGATTTATATTTGCAAAGTATGACATTGGGTGGTTGTAATGTAAACGATTTGAAATCAGCCATTTGTGCAATTTATTTGATTTTATTCGTATAATAACTATTATTATCAAGTAAGGTTCGTATCATTTTAGCCCAACATATCATAAACCCAACATTATGCAAGTAAATCAGTAATTACATGATACATGGACCTAGGTCAACTTTAATATATAATTGAGTCATTAATAATGAATGTCAGGAGTTAATATATATGTAAATTAACAGAAATACAGTACAAGGTCATAATTTACATTAACGACCAATACATGGTCACCTACACTAAATTAGTACATGGTCACCTACACTAAATTAGTACATGGTCACCTCCTTAATCTTGACCACTTCCTTCAGATTCAGTCACATTTTCATCATCATTATCATCGTCATCTCCTAAAGACATGCTTGTATCTTCTCCTTCATGTGATGGTTCCACTTCACCTCTTTGTGAAAAATCAGGGTGGTCCCCAGGCCATTGGACAAGTGCACGAAACTCATCTACGTTGGGCCAAGGTACCAGACTATGAGTGCTTATAGAATATCTATGGAAACTTTCATTCAAACTGACCTAACCCCTATGGATGGCATCTTGTTGACTTTGAACATGTGTCATGTGCACCTCCAATCGTCGCATGTATTCAGTTAAGTCAGATTGTGGTTGTAGTTGCGAGGAGGAGGCTTCCCTTTGTTCACTTGTACGATGTGGTTGGACTGGGGTGCCTGTACTTGCTGATCAAGGCGATTTATGCAATATTTATCAATGAATTTCATATCAATAGGTGGCCTGATTTTGACTGATGGGTTGACATCTACCCCATTTGCTGCACACAGGGCTGTGATCAAGGAAGGGAAACCCAAAGCCTTTGTGTGCCCAGTCTGTGGTCCGCTTTCCTGCATGACAAATTGGTGGATCTCCTTAGAAATTAAGCCTGCCACATCAAGGGAATATCCATTCAAAATGCAGTAAACCATGTAACATCTCACCATATTAAGATCAGAGCTGTGTTTGAGGGGTACAATGTTCGCTAACAAAAAAGAAGTCCAAATTTGTGTTATTGTGGTCATATTTGGCCACAGGATCCTCAGTGGTTTCCCAACATGATTTGTCTCATAGGTCCTCCCTGGAATACACAAACGTTGGGCTACTGCATCATTGTCAAATTTTCTTTTTGTTAAGCCCCTGGCTCTGCGTATCCTTTCATATGTACATAGTTCACCCTCATTCAATTCCATGGGACTCCCAAGAAATTCATTTATTGTGTCCCGGTCATAGGATATCCACTTTCCCCTAACCTTTGACATTTTTTGGTGACATCCTTCTTGAGAAGGCCAAGTATTGGCATAAAATTCCTTCATCACATCAGCATCAAACTTCGACGCTGGTTCTGCAAGCCTCCTCCAATTCCTTCATGTAATCTCATCATTAAATTCAGTATATTCGCCTTCTTTCAGCTCCACTCGTCGTTCAACGTTGAAGTTCCAACATTGCATCATCTCATACCTTTGTTGGGTATGCTCATCTCTGAAGATGTTCTTGTTGAAAACGGCAGATGATTCACCCCTTCTAAATCTTTTCCCACGACCTCTGGAAGAGGTAGCCACTTGTTTGTCCTTTCTTGGTCCCATCAACAACACTTGTTTGTTAAAAAGTTTAACACAAGATAATTTGAAGATCTCTAAAACTGCTAAAAAAGTTTCTGCAATAAATAAGAACAGTCCTTGATATAATATAGATGATGTAATATAGGACAAAAGAAGAAGAACAAACAGAATAAAGAAAAAAAGGGAACATACCGTTCAAGCATATGATATAATACTATTATATCAGTGATCAAATTAGATACGGGATGAACAATTCCTACTATATATAATATAGTGAGCTTGAGCGAAAATTTACATATCAACTATTACATATTAGAGACGAGATGTAGTAAGCAGAATGGTGTATGAGGCAAATGCAAGACTGAGGGACCTTGTGTATGACTGTGTATGGGCCATTTAATCTCTTCACCCACACATTGATGTGTTGCAGACCCAACCACCTATGGTCATTGAATGTGGTGATGCATGCAACCATTTCCTTTAAATTATATTCATATTACAATACAATAGTTTACCTACTTACATCATGCAAAGATACAAAACCAAAGACAAGTTTAGGAGGCATTATGAACCGTATTACAAAGCCTAACCTAAAATTTAGCCACGAAAGTGCCTATTGTATGTAGCTAAAATTGAACCCTATTCATTGTGTCATTTCATCAAACAGTTGGTGACCATAATTTAATATTTCATCCCAACAAATGGAAAAACACTTTCAATAGCACTTTCATAACAAACTATTTTCAAATTAAATAGATAACAAACCAATTATTCAGCAAAAAATTCATGAAAATTGTGGATTAACATGAACATAGACAATTTTGCATGAACATGTCACTATAGGCACAGAACGAGAAGAATGAACTTACTTGAACCATCAAAATGCAGGTGAGGAAAAGGATTTCCCATAGATAATGATAATGGACGAGATTGATGGTGAGAAGACGGTAACAATCAGCAAATTTCTTCAACGTCGGTGCTTCTATCGTGCACAAGTGAAAGAGGTGATTGTCAGCGTAGCTCACTGAATTTCCCTTTTCTTTACACGTAAGGTCCGCTTGAGCAACTTTATTGTCGCTTACATTTAATTATGACAGATAACTTAAAATTATAATCGATTATTATCAAATTATAATCTATTAGAAAAATATAATTGATCATTCGCCACTTATAATCGATCATCAAAACTTATAATCGATTATAATCTAAAGTAATCGATCATTTTATATGCTTTGAGTAATGTCACTCAAGCGAAATACACATCGCTCGAGCGACGCCACCTGCGAAGGTTGGGGATTCTCGGGTTGTGTTTCGCTTAAGCGACACTATTCTCGCTCGAGCGATATCTGATTCAAATATGTGGTGACCCATGCTACATTATGCGGATAACTTGGTTTGACGTTTAGCCTACGGTCAACACTCGCTCAAGCGAAATTAACATCGCTCGAGCGACGCCACCTGCAAACATTGGGGATTATCGGGTTGTGTTTCGCTTAAGCGACACTATTCTCGCTCGAGCGATATCTGATTCAAATATGTGGTTACATTATGCGGATAATTGGTTCGACATTTAGCCTATGGTCAACACTCGCTCAAGCGAAATTCACATCGCTCGAGCGACGCCACCTGCAAAAAATGGGGATTCTCGGGTTGTCTTTCGCTTGAGCGACACTATTCTCGCTCAAGCGATATCTGATTCAAATATGTGGTGACCCATGTTACATTATGCGACTAACTTTGTTCGAAGTTTAGCCTACGGTCAATACCCGCTCAAGCGACAAAAGTCTCAAGTTGTGTTTCGCTGAAGCGAGTAAAGTCTCGCTCAAGTGACACGTTATTGAGATATGTGGTGACCTAGGTTATATTATGTGGCTAACTGTGTTGCACATTTAGTCTGCGGTCAACACTCGCTCAAGCGAAGAAATTCTCGCTCGAGCGACAACTTCTTCAAATATTAGGAGACCCAGGTAAGGGTTAAGTGTTAATGACTAGTTTTCGTTGTATGCAATGATAATGGTTAACTGTGATGGACATTTAGTAATGTTTTAATACTGGATTAACCATACATGTGCTGACCACCCGAACCTTATCCCAAAAAGTGAACATGACAGTTTCATGTATGCATAAACATGGTAACTTGATTGAGTCCAACATATATGGTTAACTGTCAATGACCGGTTTTCTTTATATGCAACATATTTGGTTACCTCCTTCATATTTTATGGTTAGTTGTGATGGACATTTAGTCATTTTTTATAGCTGGATTAACCATATATGTGCTAACCACCTCAAGTTAATCTATTTAACTGAACATGGCAGTTTCATGTATGCACATGCTAATTTTATTGACTCCAACATATATCATTAACTGTCAATGACCAGTTTTCTTTATATGCAACATATTTGGTTACCTTCTTCACATTTTATGGTTAGTTATGATGGACATTTAGTCATTTTTTACAGCTGGATTAACCATTTATGTGCTAACCACCTCAAGTAAATCTATTTAACTGAACATGGCATTTTCATGTATGCACATGCTAATTTTATTGACTCCAACATATATCATCAACTATCAATTACCAGTTTTGTTTATATGCAACATATATGGTTACCTCCTTCAGATTATATGGTTAATTGTGATGGACATTTAGTCAGTTTTTACTGCTAGATTAATCATATATGTGCTAACTAACTCAAGTTTATGTGTTTAACTAAACATGGCAGTTTCATGTATGCACATGCTAATTTTATTGACTCCAACATATATCATTTATTGTCAATGACTAGTTTTGTTTATATGCAACATATATGCTTACCTCCTTTAGATTATGTGGTTAATTATGATAGACATTTAGTCATGTTTTACTATTGGCTTAATCATATATCTGCTGACCACCTCAACTTTATGTGCTTAATTGAACATGACATTTTGTGTTAATTATATGCTAAGTTTATATAGCCCACATTATATGCTTAACTGTAAATGACATATGCTTAACCCCTTGACTATATATCATTAAATGCACATAAACATACATGATCAGTCGAACAACACATCGGAGGAAGATACAATGCTATCACTATGAGATAAAGAGTAATGTACAATATAGCATTATCACAGGCCACAAAAATTACATGATAAAGGTCTACATCAAATATAAATTACAATTACAAGAAAACCTAACAAAATAATTCATCTACACAACACTTATGTCACCTTTTTTCTTTTCCTTGATTTAGTCGTCCACGATGTTTTGACCATAAAACTTTATACCTTATTCTTGGATGAGCTTTAAGTCGCGTATACATATTTGACCCTTCACAATGCAACTTTGATTCTTCTTTTGCTTCAACATGATGCTTCATCTCTTTAATACTACTACCTTCAAATACTGGAGAAAAGTACATCCCAGATGATGGAGGATTTACTTCTTCTGTTGATAGTTTTTCTTCATCTAACAATTCGTGTAATTGTATTACATCCTCCTCTAGTTTTTCAATTGTTGATTCATGTTGTTTGGTTACGGCGATCAACAATTGATTCTCAGTAATAATTCCACGCAACATATTAGTAAAATTTTTCAATTCTTTAGATGCATAAGTGGTATGTCCTAATGCTTCTTTCACTATATCAAGAGTAAGCTCTTCATTTCTGACGCACAAGTCATGAATAACCTATGAGTAACAAACAATATCAAATTGAAATCACATTTCGACATATGGTAAAGTAATATTGCAAAAAAGTTTGACTAAATTTTTAATGAACTAACCCTATTATGATTAAATGCAACTACAATCTTGCTTTCCCCAATTACAACAGAGGTCCATTGTAAAAATCTTGGAAATCGACTTATCTCATTACATGATTTGGTATTATAAAGTACATGCTCCATAGCCCATATCTGAATTCATATAAACAAAATGCACAATATCAAATCAATTGACTATATTGAAAGTATTCTAACAAAACATATATCGTAATTTAGGATTTACCTGTAACAAAAACACACATCCTAGTACATGGAAGTGTGAACAATTTCTTCGTTTCTTCAAATAAATCGATGCTTCACATAAACTTCCAACCAGATATTCATACATTGCTTTTCCCCAATTATACTTTCCAAGACAAGATATATTATCTATTAACTTAAAAAATCCACAATGTGTGATACCTACTTTATTAGGGAATAAAAACTCTAACAAACCTAAAAGTATGTACAACCTACAAAAGTCATCGACATCCTTATCATTTTGACATTTAACAAGTTCATTAAAAATCATTTCCAAAGTAACATGTTTCCCAGTAAATAGTCTCCTAGTATGACAATCAATGTTTGCTTCTACAATGTTGACATTTTCGCCTACTACACAAAGTCCTAAACCTAAACACACATCTAATAGTGTAAAGCATACTATCTCAGACCTTATATTAAATCCTCCTCTCTTTTCAACCCATCTACTTATTAATTCACTAAGAAATGTTCTACTAATTTTAACCTTTCTACCCAATGACATCAACCATTTAAATGGTGTTGTCTCAATACTACCTCTTTGCTTTGTAGTAAGAATGTTATTCACTTCACCTAAATAATTAGTCCTACAAACATGTCACAAATATACCTGAAAATCACAATAAATAATTATAATTATCATCAACAATATCCAATATTATATAAATAGATACAACATTCACCTTTTTAACATTTGAAGATCCATCGTCTATGCTTCCATGTCTTTCCATTTCAAACTGCAAATACATGTAACCCTATTTAATTTGAGTTCATAGTATAAAATTTATTTACTGTGATGACGTTTACTATAGGTCCAACACATTCATACAACTATTTCATGACAACAATCTGAGTATCATCTAACAATGAAAGTCATAAAAGTTATGTCAAAGCATATACTCATTGTCGCCGCCGTCCGTTCCGACGTCCTGGGACATCTCGAACGTTTATGCGAGCGGTCGCGAAAAGATGGTTAAGACTCGCGTTTTTTGTTAAAAATATGTTCATTGCTTCCGAGGCGCTCAACACTGAACTATCCTCTAATAGAAGCAAGGTTTTCGAAAAGGGTTCTTCTGAAGTCGCCACCAATGTTTTGACCATAAACATTGGAAAAGGAGAAAAAGGCATTGATTTTAATAAAAACCAAACTTGGCCATTATAACCAGAGTCGGGTAAGGGAGTTAGTTACGTGTGGGGAAGGTATTAGCACCCCACAACGCCCCTTTCGGGTTCCCTATGACGGATTAATTCATTTAAGTTAAGATTACAAGAAATTACGCGATTACCCTTATTTTATTGCATAATGTTAAGAATGGCTATCTACATGATTTTATTTTTTATTGCATACAGAAAGCAATAAATAAAACAGTAAAAGATAAGAGAATTGAACAGAACCTCCGTAGCAAGCTTTGTATATCAAATCTTGAATCACAAGGATGCGTTTTGGCAATCCTTCACTCTACAAAGATTCTCCTCTCCAAATACAAGATCGACTCGACTCAATTTTACAGAAGAATCGAATGCTGGAATATGATTCCTTAACTGATTGTTACCTTATAAAGGCAATCAGAGAGTTCATTCGAAGAGGGAAGAGGATAGACAAGTACTCTGAGTTGTCTGGTGCGTGACGTGTGTCAAATGAGGCTCCTATTTATAGCCATTTTTCGCCTGTAACTTTGGGATGGCCGTCTGGGTTGGGACGACCGTCCCAAACGCATTTTCCACGTTGTGCCAATCTGGGACGGCCAGTCTGGGTTGGGATGGCCGTCCCAAATGCAATTTAACACAGGCTGGGACTCCCTGAGGTTTGGGACGATCGTCCCAAGTTTGGGACGTGCGTCCCACTTGCACAATGACAGTTGGGACGGCCGTCCCAACTCTGGGACGGTGGTCTCGGCCTGTTTAGTCCAGTTTTCGCGTTTTGGGACCCCTGGGAAGCTTTCCTTTCCTTTTTCGGACGTAGATTGATGCCGATGTGTGTCCGTTGAAGCTTTATCTTCATGTAGGAAGTCTTATTGGCCTTTATTAAAGTGTCGGGCGAGCTTTATCTCTGTGTAGGAAGTCTCCTTTGCCTTTATTGTGTGGATGGGTGACCTCCGTCTTATTGCGAGAAGTCTTCTTTTCTTTTATTTGGGAAGCCGGGTGAACTTTGTCTTTGTATGAAATTCCCCTAGCTTTTATTTGAGAGGCCGGGCAAAATTAGGGGTCTACAGCTGCCCCCCCTTCACCTGCCAAACTAATTTGTTGGTTTAATATACCGACAAAGTTAGTTGGTAGGGGAAGGAGTTAACTCTTTTGCCTGGTTATCCTTCGGATGCTGCTCCTTTGCTGATCCTCTGGATGATAAATATTTTGATAGGTACCAACCCCTATCTGGTTTGAGCCTCCTTTTATAAAGCTTTGGTGAGTACTTACCCTCACCTGGTATAAGTCTGTATTTTACTAGACTTTTGTGAGTACCTACCCCCACTAGGTATGAACCTTGTTTTACAAGGTTTTGGTGAGTACCTACCCTCACCCGGTATGAGTTTGCATTTTGCTAAACTCTTGTGGGTACTTACTTCTGAGGTGCTCAACACTGAACTATCCTCTAATAGAAGCAAGTCTTTGCAACCCATTTTTGAAATGCTTAGGTGAGTATTTTTACTCCACCTAATGCATTATGCTAAGTTTTGATGAGTACTGACCCTCATCCGGTACAAACCTTATTTTTAAGGTTTTGGTGGGTACCTACCCCCATCTGGTACGAATCTACATTTTTGCTAGATTCTAGTGGTTTTTACACCTCCACTTGGTGTGAACCCGCATATTGACTAGGTTCTAGTGGATTTTACATCGCCACTGGGTGTGAACCTGCATATTGACTAGGTTCTAATGGATTTTATACCCTATTGGGTGCGAACCTGCATATTGACTAGGCTCTAGTGGTTTTTACACCCCCACTGGGTGCGAACCTGCATATTGACTGGGTTCTAATGGATTTTACACCCCCATTGGGTGTGAACCTGCATATTGACTAGGCTCTAATGGATTTTACACCCCCATTGGGTGCGAACCTGCATATTGACTAGGCTCTAGTGGTTTTTACACCCCCACTGGGTGCGAACCTGCATATTGACTAGGTTCTAATGGATTTTACACCCCCATTGGGTGCGAACCTGCATATTGACTAGGCTCTAGTGGTTTTTACACCCCCACTGGGTGCGAACCTGCATATTGACTAGGTTCTAATGGATTTTACACCCCCATTGAGTGCGAACCTGCATATTGACTAGGTCCTAATGGATTTTACATCCCCATTGGGTGCGAACCTGCATATTGACTAGGTCCTAATGGATTTTACACCCCCATTGGGGTGCGAACCTGCATATTGACTAGGTCCTAATGGATTTTACACCCCCATTGGGTGCGAACCTGCATATTGACTAGGTTCTAATGGATTTTACACCCCCATTGGGTGCGAACCTGCATATTGACTAGGCTCTTCTCATTCAATCTTTTGATTGATGAGTTCATACCCTTAACGGGCTTTCGGAGAAGTGTTGGCGGCTTACTGTCTTCGATCATGCGCCTATTCCTTGGGGAATGATTTGGTTTTTTACCTTGACTTTTTAGTCATCCGGTTTTACCGAGGATTTCATTGCTTTGGCTTTTTCTTTTAGCCATCCGGCTTTTGCCGGGGATTCTTTGTTTTTGGCTTTTAGCCATCCGGTCTTTGGCCGGTGATTCTTTGATTTTGGCTTTTCTTTTAGCCATCCGGCTTTGTCGGGGATTCTTGTTTTTGGCTTTTCTTGTTTAGCCATCCGGCTTTTGGCGGGGATTCTTTGGGTTTTGGCTTTTCCTTTTAGCCATCCGGTCTTTGCCGGGGATTCTTTGTTGGTTGCCTTTTATTTAGGCGGGAATCCACTGGGGATTTGTTGATTTTTGATTTGTGCCTCTTGATTAGGCGGGTGCTTCAATAGTGGTGAAGGCTTTTTACTTGTTGTTTTTCACCTCTGAATAGGCTGATGCTCCTCTTGAGGATATTTGCTTTTGATAATATCTCTGAATAGGTGGATGCTTTTTGAAAGCTTTGTGCTTGTATTACCTCTTATAGGTTGATTTCCCATTTCTTGGGGATATCAGTTTTTTGCTTGCCTTAGGCATCTTTGGGAGGGAAGGCTTTGCACTTCGCTGGGGATATTCCTATTGGGTGTTCCAGATGGTTAACTCCTTGAGGATATGAATTTTGTATTTTTCCTTTTGATGGTAGGCTTGCTGGGGGATTTTCTTTTTGGTGATCCACCAGGGATTTGGTTGTTTCCTGGGGATCTATTTTGAATTGCCCCCTAGGGAGGGATGGAGTTTTTGACTCCTTATTGGATGCTTTGTTGTTTGAGCTGGTTTTGCCTATTTATTCCGGCTGGGGAATGGATTTATATGTGCGCCTTTTATGCACATTGGCTTTTTCTTTGGATGAAAAGATATCTTTTTTTTTCTTTTCTTTTTTTTTTTGTGATCCTTGGGGAATTTTTCTCTTGGGGTTCTAATCCTTGATTTGATTTTTCATGATGGTGGAGTCTTGAGCTCCTAGTCTTTTACGAAGCCTTTTATTGAGTGGGACGAAGAGATTTTCTTCTTTTTCTTTTTTGGGATTCGCCGAGGAGTCTGTCAGCTTCCTGGGGATCCAAATTTGATGATGGAGTCTTGGCTCCTGGCTTTGTGAAGCTTCTTATTTGAGCTGGAAGATGGAAAAATTTTGTTTTCCTCTTTTTGTAGATTTTCTTGATATACTCTTTTTTGGGGATTTTCGTGCAGCCTTTTTCTGTGGTGGCCTCCGTTAGGGGATGAAAAGTTTTTCTTTCTTTTCCTTTTGTTGCCCCCTGGTGATGTGGAGGATTTGACTCCGTATGATGGACTCTTGTGTAGCCCTTATTCTCCTTTGGGGAATGAAGCGGAGACTCTTGCATGAGTGTGCTTGATGACTCATGTGGCAATGAAGCTGAGTCGTGAGGTAGTCTTTTTGTTTTGCCTCTGGAGTAGGCAAGGATCCGCTTGAGGATGATCAAGCCTTTTCGTTGGCTTTTCTACGTTGATGACTTCCTTTTTCTTGGATGGAAGGATGTTGATTGAGGCTTTAAATGATTTATGTTTGATGACTCAAGTGGTGATGCTGAGTCATGAAATAATTTTTGTGTTGCCTTTGGAATAGGCAAGGATCCGCTTGGGGATTATCGAGCCTTTCCATTGGCTTTTCTATGTTGATGTACCTTCTTTTATTGGGATAGAAGGTTGATGGTTGGAGCTAGTTTTCTTAAAGCTCTTTATTCTGCTGAAATGGTTTTTGATTTCGCCTTTCGCGATTTTGATTTTCATTTAGAGGCTGGATTCTGGCACCTCCTATTTTCAATCACAAGCATGGAGACTATCCTCCTTATATGCATGTTTATTTGTTTGAAGAAATTTATTTTTCTTGATTTTGACAAAGTCATATTATGCAACTACTTTGTGTGTGGATGTCCTAAATGCAATCTATTGTTTATTTATTTTTGATGCATTTAGAAAGTAACTGGCCTTCTCCCGTTGGCTTCTTATGAATACGCCGATGGGCTCCTCCTTTATGACCATGATGATGGGCTCCTCTTTTTATCCATCTCTTGTTTTTATCCCTATCTTTTTCCTAGACCGCCCTTTACGGGTTTTCAATCTAGCGGGCTGCCTTAATTTTTGCCTAGAATATCTTAGGGGGCTTTTGCCTTATCTTTTGCCTAGACCGTTCTTTTGGGATTTTTGATCTAGCAGGCTACCCTGATTTTTACCTAAAAATATCCTAGCAGGCATTTGTTATTTTCTTATTATTTTTTATATGCCCCCCTTTTTTAGATGCATGCTTGATCTTTGATAAAAGGTCTTTGCACATATTTATGATTTATCAATAAAGAGGCATTTCCGTAATATTTGGTCAAGAGAAAGGAAATGAAAAGGAATTTTATTGATAAATGAGCAAAAGTTTTGTTTCTTTTACAGAAGGATTTCAAGAGATATTTAGAAGAATGGGTGGTCAGGATTGGTTGTACTGTATAGGCTTAAACAGTCATGTCCATGATATCTGCCCCCTGGTTCTCCTAATTGCTTCAGTTGAGATGCCTGAGCTCAGAGTGAAGACTATGCCAACTACTTGTTTCTGGAAGAATGTTACCTTAGCCGTCTTTTCGGTTTTCGACTAAAGTAACCATTGCTCTTAGTTTTTTTTTTATTTACTCTTTTTTTTTTGTACCTCTACTTTTTGCCTAGGACGTATCCTAGCGAGGAATATGGACCCTATCTTTTGCCCAGGAATGTCCTTTGCAGATTTTCATTCTTGACGGGTCTTGAGCAATGTCTTCAAGCATAATACTTCTTCACCGTACCGGAGTTGATTAGGTGTCGAAGTTCTTTTCCATCAATATTGATGAGGATAAGAGCCCCTTTCGAGAAAGCTCATTTGACCATAAAGGGTCCTTCATATTTAGTTGCCCATTTTCCAATTTTATTCTTCTGGGCCGGAAGCAACTTATTTACCATTAATTCCTTCTTATGGTAAATATGAGGGTTGACTTTTTTCGTAATCCTTTTTTATCTTCCCTTGATAGGCTTGCTCACGACATATAACATTCAGCCATTTTTCTTCCATAAGGTTTAACTGGTTATATCGGCTTTGAACCCCCATTCAGCTTCTGTTAAGTTTACTTCCATCATTATGTGCTTTTGTCAACATGATTAGCTGTACCGATTCGCCGTCTCGGATCTTTGCTATAACCGAAGAGTAATCATTTTGAATGTAGAGCAATTGTCATGTCAATGCCCCTCTTCCTTTCCTTAGGGATTTCAATCCTCCTATTGATCACTATATTTCCACATTTCCCAGTCAACTACTTGAATGCTTTGTGGTGAAGGGTCAACAGAATAGAGGGAAAGGGATTTATTGCAAAGGCTTGTGTTTTAGTGAGATTTTTTTTTTTTGAAATAATAGTTTTTGTAAGAATGGCTAGCCAGGGTTGGTCAGTGTTTAGGCTAGTTCAAACAAACGTTTTGTTTTAATGAGGTAGCGTCTTCAGCTGATTACTTTATGACTGATTAACATTCCTAGTCTGCCTAGGATTTTGCCCTTTTATCTTTTTGTCTTGGCCTTTGACCTTGATGGGCTTCTTTTAATAATAATTTCTTTTCTCAAACGTTGTTGAAACACGATTTTCTTATTCGTGTCTCTAGCTAATCAATCATGTTAACTTTGGCTTCATTTTGTGTATGACGTTTTGATTATTTTGACGCATTTTGGAACAAAACGTTTGTCTAAACAGGGTTATTTAATGGGGTATAGACATGTTTAGCAGGAAAACAAGCAGATAGTAAGAATAGCATTCTTTTATAATTTCAGGGAAATGCGTGCCCTAAAGATGCTCGGGGGTCGGGCACACCCGAGGAGTGATCTCTAATAGTCATTGGGTTTACATCCCTTAGAATCAGAAGAAGGACATCTAATGACTAATGCTACCCTTGATGCTAATATCCCTCCTTTTTGGAAGATCGTCTTTTTAAGGTACGGAGGGGAGACTTCCCTTTTCATCGTACAACTTGTCCCTTTGTAGGGTTGTTCTTTAAAGGATTATCCTTAAAATTTAGGATGTCTCTTATTCCTTGAACATCCTTTCCAAGCCCTTGCCTGGGCTGTATCCATATCTCTTCATTATATGGGCCACTTTTAAACTGCTAGGATGTCTTTCCATATTTTCAAATGTCTTCTTCAGCCGCATCCATTTAAGGTATGGTAGACGGTTCGCTGATTCGAATCTAGTCTTTAACTTGAACCATGATCAATTTGTCACCTACCACAAATTTTATTTTTCGGTGGAGCGTTGAAGAAACTGCCTTAGCACCGTTAATCCAAGGTCTACTTAATCTTCCCCTTGGATTCTTTTTCCTTTTCCTCTTCGGTTTCTTTATTTTTCCTTTGTTTTTAGGAGCATTATCTTGTAGCTCCTTGGGGAATAAATTCTTTGCTTATCATCCTGCCCCCAATGTTGGCTATATTGGAGATATCTTCATTGACGGACAATTCTTTTGTGCATATCCATAGTACAGCTTTATCCGATGTATAAGGGAAAGGACAAGGCATGAATAAGTGCAAAGGTGTTATTACCCCTTCCCTGACATTATCAATTTGGGTATCGCTATTTATTTCTTTCTTATTATCTCCTTGTCCCAAACTGAAGGCCTTAGTTTTTTCCTTATGAGGTTGTATCAATTGAGCTTATTTTTCCAACAGTCTTTGTATGTCCGGGGAAATGGTCCCCTCCTCACTGTCTGACTCAATCCATTCGCCTTCGGCTTTCGGATCCCGCAGGGAGTTTTCAATCACAGACATGACTGTTTATATGGTCCTTATTTGGGTCTAGATTTTTTATTTTGGAGAGAGAAAAGAATGAGAAGCATATGAATATTATGAAAAATGCCTCATTTTATTGATAGATGCAAATATTTACAAAGCCCACTTTAATAAAAAATCTCGCGATCATGGGCGGGGACCACGAGAGATACATTAGAAGCTTTTTGATATATTTTTTTTATTATCTATTTTTTGTGTTTATTTTTATTAGATGACAAAATGATGAGCCCTAAATTGCTGATCTTCCTTAACCCATCCTTCATTCGGATTTGGAAAGAGGCTGGTCATCCATTTTTGGAGTAGATGCATCAAAGGTAATCCACCCTACATCTATTAGATTCTGGACCTTGTGCTTTAAGGCCACACAGTTTTCAACGGAGTGTCCCGGAGAGCCTGAATGATAATCACAACTTTCATTAGATTTATACCATTCTGGGTATGGTGGCTCCATTTTCTTGGGAGGGACACGTACGAGGAGCTTGGCGTCCAATAATTTCAAAAACAGACTTCCGTAGGAGGTAGGTATGGAAGTGAATTTCCTCTCTTGTCTGCGTGGCTTGGTTTGTTGCGAGGAGGAAGAAGGAGTGGCAATGTTGATTGCATTCAGAGTTCCTTCCTTCTTCTTTCCGATGCTCTTCTTAATGTTTGGAGTAGAGGAATTGGAGGAAGTGTGCTGTGTAATTCTTCCGCTTTTTAGACCTTGCTCTACTCTTTCTCCTATGATTACCACATCCGCAAAAAGTGTTGATGTGTTCCCTATCATTTTGTCATAATAGGGACCAGTTAGAGAATTGATAAACATGGATGTGGTTTCTTTATCGGATAGAGGAGGTTCTACTTGTGCTGCCAATTCCCTCCATCTTTGAGCATATGCTTTAAAAGATTTGTCGTTTTTCTTGCTTAGTAGTTGTAGATCTGCTCTTTCAGGGGTCAGATCAATATTGTACTTATAGCGACGAAGAAAAGCATCCGCCAGATGTCTCCAGGTTTGGATTTTCCCTCCTTCCAGTTGCATATACCAATTTAGGGCTGATTCAGCTAAGCTTTCCTGAAAGCAATGGATCAGGAGCTTTTCATTGTCCGCATATGCAGCCATCTTACGGCAGTACATTGTAAGATGGCTTTTGGGGCAGGTCATTCCCATGTATTTTGGGAAGTCCGGAGTTTTGAACTTGTTAGGGAATTGGATATCTTTAACGAGGCACATATCAGTTGCCTCTTTAACATCAAAATTATGCCCCTCCATGGCTCTCAGCCTCTCTTCGAGAGTAGTAATTTGTTGCTTTGATACTTCCGGAGCATGAATATGTACTGCTCTTGTATCAGATGGGTTATGCTCATCCTGAGGTTCCTCTTCTTCTTCTTGGTGAGAGGCCTGTCTACTTTGGGGATCCTCCTTATGGATATTCTGCTGGCGCATCATTTCCAGCATTTGAGCCATTTGATCCTTTAGTGTATTAAGCTCAGTAGTGAGCTTTCGGTTTTGTTCCTCCAGCTGTTCCATCTTCTTAACTTTCTGAGCACGAGTGAGGACGGGCGGAAGACCAGCCACTTTCTAAATGATTTAAAGATTTTTATTATAGCTTTTTAAATGATTGATTAGTGTGAGATAAATATGCTTTAGACAATAGCTTTGGTATCTTCTCAAAAGCCTATGTTTTAAGGAGTACCATACCCACTTCAGTGTGATGGTTCCCTTTTTTTCAAAAGGTTATCATCATAACTTAGCGCACTTATCTCTTCTAGGAAGGTTATAAACGCACTTGGGTCTCTTTCGCTATTATCCAAGGATATTTAATGCATCCTAGAATGAATGTGCTTTATGCATGCACAACAAAAAATATTTTTTATGACAGCAAATATTGAAAGTGGAATAACTTTTGACTGGGTTGTCCGATTTGGACGCACAGCATGTCAAAATGAAGAGAAAAGGGTGAAGAACCAAGCTACAAATTTCTGTAGGCGATTTGGCCCAATAATTTTCCCAAAAAACGCTCCTAAGACCCATTTTTTGGAGGTTTATTAAAATGATGTGCATGCATACTTTTCTTAGTGCATTTATTTTCTCTCTTAGTTTTACCACTTATTGGATGATGTAGTATGAATGATACGACTTTGCCAAGAATCTTTTTATTATAAAAAGGAATTTTTATGGCTTTCATTCGTTTTTATATTTTTTATGACCCTTTATCTTTTCTGTCGGTCAACGTGGCTACTTAGCTTACAAAGAACCTGAAACCAGGCTAGCTTAACTGAAGACTGTCCGAGATAAAGTTGGCTTATCTTATCACTTTTTGTGATTTTTAGGGTTTTTCATTTTTTTGTTTGTTGTATGATTACCCTATGCTAATGCATCAATACAAATGCAGCAAACATATGCACACACAATTCATACATCCACGAGCAGAGCCACGCTTATTTAATCACAAGGTAGGGTTTTCCTGCAGAAACGTGCTTGGTTTAGGAGGTTCTAACTGTTCTCACCAAGGCCAAAGGTCCCCAAGGTGCCCCCATTATAGGGACCTCTCAATCTCTCAGTCCTCGGGTCATGCACGGAACTCCGTGGCGACATCCTTAGACCAAAAGAAGAGAGTTATCACCTTGAGTTGGTGGTTTCCGACAACGGTTGTAGCCCCGTTGATCGATGTCGTACTCGGTCAAATAATTAAAACAGATAAATGTAGTACTAGGAAGCTTTCCTAGGTCGTCTCCCAAAGACCACGAATTTTTATCAAAGCTTATCAATTTTTAGTAACAAAAAATTAAAAGGGGAGTTTTTCAAAATTAAAATATTAGATGAAACAGAACAAAAGCAGATTATAAAAATGCGGATTAAAAACGATTAAAATGCAATTGATTTCCCGATTCTAATGCAGTGTCACTTATCCTAGATTACGAAATTAATTCAAAATTCACCAACTAAGCGAAGATAAATCCCAAATTATATTCTAATTCAAAATTAATCAACTAAGCGAAGATTAATCTCAAATTAGCTTTTACCCTTTGTTCCAATATGAAATTAACCAACTAAGCGAAGATTAATCCCAAATTTTCCTTAACCCTTATTTTAACATGAAATTAACCAACTAAGCGAAGATTAACCCCAAATTATCCTTATACAATTAAGCATTGCATACATCACATAATCTCATATCTAACACGAAATTAAGAAAACCGTGATATAAGTTTCGGTTTATTAAGCATAAACAGATTATAATTCAATACTGAGATTAGAAGATGAAGAGTTAAGAGAACAAACAATATGAAATTGAAGAACAAAACCTCAAAGATCTACTTGCATTCTTCTCAGAAAATCAATACAAAGATTTAGCTATCCATAGAAAGTTGAAAACGCAATAGAAGAAACATAATTAAAATTGAAACAAGAATTTAAAAATAATGACAGAAGAGTAACAAACTTGAATGTAAATTGCAGAAGATGAAAGACGGAAGTGTGGTGGCTGCCTAGTCCTTGTGTGTTGTCTCCTCTTCGTGTGATGTGCCTCTCTTATATAAATAACCCTAACCCTAATCTTAATCGAGGTTTGGGCTCAACTAGTCCATGAAACACATCATAAATTGGCTTCAGTGCAGGTCCATGAACTTCAAATACGTGCAGTATTTTCAATACTTATCCAAATTAAGCGATTTTGGTCTCCAACGAAAGCCTCTTGAGTTAGCTTTAAAACGCCACCGTTTCTACTATTTTCGGAGCTTTAATGAATTTATGAGACTTAAATTACTGAAGCATGTCCATTGGGCCGGCCTGGTGCGCTTGACCCGTTTTGGATAATTTATGTAAAATCCAATTTAGCTCCGAATTGAATGATTTTGGATCCTGTGGAAAGCTCAATGTGTCTAGTTTATAATTATTTTAGAATCATGTTATTTGGAGATCTGTAGAAAAAATGATAAATAAAACAATAAACTAATGTCAGTACCCGTATAAAATAAAATATGACATTTGGCCCAATTTTTCAAGTCCAAAATTGCTTTATGAGTAAAAATTAGATCAAATAGATTAAAATCTAAATTATTGGCCCAATTAAGCCCAATCAATGAAAATGCACTAATAATAGACAATTAAACACAATGCACCAATTAAGATAAGTATATAAAGATAAGAAAATGCGGGAAAATAATGACTAATCAAATTCCCCCACACTTAGCCTTTTGCACTCCCGGCAAAATCAAGAAGCAAAGCAAGGAGTAATTCCAAAGACATCGAAGAGAGTGACATAACAAAAAGGAGCAAGAACAAGAAGACACACAAAACACAAACAAATTTACACAATCCTTAATGAATCTTGGGAAAAGAAAGGAGTAGACAACATCCTACACACAAAGAGTCGGAGGAACCGGATACTCATGGAAATCATCCAAGCATTTCAAAACCTGGCAAGAGGTCAATCGAGGTCAAAAGGTGAATCAAAGTGACAAAACCTCACAAGATGCACTCGTATCTCTCATGTGTTTAGGCTACTCGTATACTCTCAAAATACTCAAGAAAAGCAAACAACAGATAGACTTGGCAAGCCTCTAAACTCAACACCCAACGCACATGCATAAAAAGATCAAAAGGTCTTTTTAGGTTGTAATGGGGGTAGGGACAAGGTAGAGGATATCATATAGGATAAGTAGGCTGTGAACCGGAGGAACTCAGAGGAAGCAATGGGGAATAAGTCAAAAATAAGCACAAGATGCATGCCCAAAAACCTCTAATATCAAGCCTCCACTACTCGCCTTTACCTCAACCACAACTTTCCTTTCTTTTTTTTTTTTTTTTTTTTTTTTTTTTATATATATATATATATATATATATATATATATATTTTTTTTTTTTTTTTTTTTTTTTTTTTTTTTAAGAAAGGAAAACACAAAAACTATATAGCAGAGATAACCAACTAGCCAATACATCATCCAATGAAATACAAAATGCACCCCCACACTTATTCAATAACTTATTCCCAAAACAATTCCAAAGCTCCAAAAATCCCTAAGGTTAAGGTAATCATGGTTTTTCACTTAAGGCTTTTAATGAGCTTCAAAAGAAATAAAGGGAAACATAGGCTCAAAGGGGCTATCAAAGGAATTAATTCAAGGTAGGCTCATTTGGCTAGAGGCTAATTAGAACAAAAATGCCTTAATCATCTCCAAACATGCATGTGAATCAAGAAGTATCAATCGGAGTCAAGCCAAGGCTACTGCGCAAGCAATCAAGAGGCATAACACTCAAGAAAGAAAGGTAGTGGCTCAATTCCTCACAAAGGGTAAGATTGTCGCCTTCAATTCAGACCTCTCAAACATCGTAACCAATTTGACAAGCGGAGAAAAACAGGGATTTCAATCCAAAAAGCATAAAACAACTCCTATCTAAGAGTGAAGAAAGTGCCCAAAACCTAAACAAAACCCGGAGATCCAAAAGAAACATGCAAATTGTACACAAAACACGAACCCGAAATATAAAGAAAACTAAAAATCCTAAACAAAGAAAACAAAGAACAGTCTCCCCCACACTTAAACTACAAATTGTCCCAATGTAGCAGAACATCAAATCAAGCAATCAAATCACCAATTGGACAAGTGCAAGAAAAGTAAAGAGAAGGGAAAAGAAGAACTCCCTAAGTCATGGTGGAAGGTAAGTGGGGTCAATCAGGGATATCTCCTCCACAACTACATCCACTAGAGAAGGATTGCTGAGGAATGGTTTCAGTCGATGGCCATTAACCTTGAAGCTCTTTCTCGTGGATTCACTTTTAATTTCAACCGCACCATAAGGATAAACATTAGTAACAATAAAAGGTCCAATCCACTTTGAACGCAACTTACCACCCATGAGACCCAATCTGGTATTGTACAATAGTACTTGTTGACCAACAAAGAACTCCTTCCTAGCTATGGAGCTATCATGAAATCTCTTAGTTTTCTCTTTGTAGAACATGGAGTTCTCATAAGCTTCCAAACGGATCTCATCCAATTCATTTATTTGTAGCTTCCTCTCTTCTCCAGCCTTCATCAAGTGAGAAGTTGCATGATTTCACAGCCCAATATGCTCTGGTGCTCTATCTCCACTCGGTAGGTGGCATGGTTTACCAAAGACAACCCGATAGGGAGACATCCCTATAGGTGCCTTGTAAGCCGTCCTATGCGCCCAAAGAGCATCCTCCAATTTGTTGCTCCAATCCTTTCGTTAGGCCGGACAATCTTCTCTAAAATCCTCTTGATCTCCCTGTTTGAGATTTCAGCTTGCCCATTAGTTTGGGGGTGGTAAGGTGTAGAGACTTTGTGAACAACCCCATACTTCTTGAGCAAGGCCTGCATGGACCTGTTACGTAAATGGGTGCCTTGATCACTAACAATGGCTCGGGTACTCCAAATCCGCAAAAGATGTTAGATCTAACAAAATCCACAACAACCCGAGCATCATTAGTCCTGGTGGCTTTGGCTTCCACCCATTTTGAAACATAATCAACAAAGAAGGAGAATATAATAAAAACCAAAAGAAACAGGGAAGGGACCCATGAAATCGATACCCCGTACATCAAACACCTCACAAAACAACATGGGTTGTTGGGGCATCTCGCTGTCTCCATGTAAGGGACCCTCCCGCTCTCTCGACACCGCTCACAAGTGCTGCAAATTCTCAACGCATCCTTGAAGATGGTGGGCCAATAGAAACCACAGCTCAAGCACCTTGCGAGCTGTCCTCTCGAATGCCAAGATGACCACCGGTTGCAGAAGAATGACAAAATTGCAGGACCGAGTCAATCTCATGGTCCGGAATGCATCTCCTGGTAACCCGATCACCGCACAACTTCCACAAATACGGGTCATCCCAAATATAATACTTAGCATCGCTCTTAAGTTTATCACATTGAGCTCTGGATGCTAAGGGAGGAAAAACGAAGCTACAAGATAATTAACAATGTTTGCAAACCAAGGTGTTGGAAAAGAAGCAGAAAGTGCAAACAAACCCTCGTCGGGAAAGTCATCCCGGATTGGTGAAGCATCATCAGCACACCTCTCTATTCTCGCTCAAATGGTCTCGCGACCAAATTTTGTGCTCCACTCCTATCACGGATTTCCAAATCAAATTCTTGGAGCCGGAGCATCCACCTAATCAATCGAGGCTTTGACTCAGCCTTCTTTAGTAGGTATTTCAAAGCCGCATGATCGGTGAACACAATAACACGAGAACCAAGCAAATATGATCTCGAATTTATCAAGAGCAAACACAATGGCAAGAAGCTCTTTCTCGATGGTGGTATAGTTTGCTTGAGCAGCATCTAAAGTCCTGGAAGCATAATATATTACCCGAGGCAGCCTTATCAACTCTCCGAGTTAGGACAACCCCCAATGCATAATTAGATGCATCACACATCAACTCAAATGGGACTGTCCAGATCAGTGCCTGGATGATAGGAGTGGTGGTCAATGCTTCCTTGAGGCAGTCAAATGCCTTTTTGCACCTGTCATCAAAATCAAATTCAATATCTTTCTAAGCGTATTGGATAGTGGAAGGGCCTTCTTATCGAAGTCTCTAATGAACCGCCTCGTAGAAACCTCGCATGGCCAAGAAAAGATCGAACCTCTCGCACGCAAGAGGGGTAAGGCAATTGTGAAATAACAGAGATTTTTGCAGGATCCACTTCTATGCCCTTACTAGAAATGATATGCCCTAAAACTATACCCTGTTCTACCATGAAGTGACATTTTTCAAAATTCGAACAAGATTAGTTTCAATGCATCTATTAAGCACTCTATCCAAATTATCTAAGCATGCATCAAACGAGGATCCATACACAGTGAAATCATCCATAAACACCTCTATACAATTTTCAAGGAAATCTGAAAAGATACTAAGCATACATCGCTGGAAGGTACCAGGGGCATTGCATAGGCCAAAAGGCATTCTCCTATAGGCAAAAGTGCCAAAGGGGCAGGTGAATGTGGTTTTCTCTGATCCTCGGGAGCAATATGGATCCGAAAATAACCAGAGAAACCATCCGGAAAGCAAGAATGAGATTTACCCGCCGTACGCTCAAGCATCCGGTCAATGAAAGGCAGTGGAAAATGGTCCTTCCGTGTTGCTCGATTGAGCCTTCGGTAGTCGATACAAACCCTCCAACTGTTTTGTATTCTGGTGGGAATGAGCTCATCCCTCTCATTCTTCACAACAAGTGAGGCCTCGTCTTCTTTGGGACAACCCGGACTGGACTCACCCACCGACTATCTCGATATAGGATAGATGATCCCAGCCTGAAGAAGCTTGGTCACCTCCTTCTTCACAACATCCAAAATCACGGGGTTGAGTCGTCTCTCGTGGTCGTCTCACTGGTTTGGCTCCATCCTCCAATAATATCCTATGCATGCATGTGGATGGGCCGATACCGTAAATGTCCGCAGTGGTCCAAATCGATGGCTTTCTTATGCCTTTTCGTAACATGCAACAATTTCTCCTCTTGAACAACATCAAGGGAGGTGGAAATGATCACTCGGAAACTTCTCATCATCCTCCAAATAAGCGTACTTGAGGTTTTCTCGGTAAAGTCTTTAGTTCTGGAGTGGGTGCTCGGCTGAACGTAAGGAACTAGAGAGGGAAGAAGAATGGGTTCCACAACCTGTACCTCAACCCGCAAGTCGATTCATGTATACTTCTTGCAACATGGTTAGTGCATTCTGACTCTAAAGAACTTATATCCATAGGAGGTACAACACCCAAAACATCGACATATGATCGATTTAAATTCGAATATAACTCAAGATTAGAATGAAGATCAATGTCAATATCAATATCAAAATCAGATTCAGATTCAGATTCAGTGCATGCAAAAGAAGTATACAGATCGAAAGAAAACAATGTTTCCTAGCATGTAAGGAATGAAAATCGAAACATACTCATCAATAACATCATCAATGATCTCAACACGAAAAACGAATGACACTCGGATGGATGTTTCATGGCATCCAAAATATTAAAATGGACAATAATATCACCAAATTCCATGGACAATGTACCATCATACACATTAATCTTGGTTCGGGCTGTTTTCAAAAATGGTCTCGCCTAAAATGATTGGGACAGATCCATGGGAGAATCCCTCCTCCATATCAAGCACATAGAAATCAGCAGGAAAAATTAGTTCACCAACCCGAACTAAGACATCCTCAATGAAACCCGTAGGTGGGCTACACTCCTATTTGCCAGCTTGTATCACCACACCCGTAGGTTGCAGAGGTCCAAGAGATAAAGAATTAAAAATGGACAAAGGCATAACATTAATTGAAGCACCCAAATCAAGCATGGCATTCTCAAATTTATTATTGCCAATAATACAAGGTATGCAGAATGTACCTGGGTCCTTACATTTCTCAGAATGTAAGGAACAGATTTACCTATCAAAGCAGACACATTTCGCCCATACCGATTATCTCACTGCCCTTCATCTTCCTCTTGTGGGTGCACAGCTCCTTCAGGAATTTAGCATATCTCGGGAATTTGCTTGATGGCATCAAGCGTAGGTATGTTCACCTCAACTTTTCTCGAAGGTCTCCAGAATCTCTCTATCGACCTCGTCCATCTTTTTGCTTGGAATTGCTTTGGGAGGAAATGGAAGAGGGATAGGAGGTCGTTGCAGTTCGAACCTGGGCTGGAAGAAGGTCCATCTATATGCAATTTTTGACTACCAACTAGTTGCTCAGAGTGCGTGAACCGAGGCAGCTACGTGATAAGGGTGGAGGTGTTGTAGTGGGTATGTCAATCTGTTTCCTTGACCTCAATGTGATGGCACTCACATTCTTAGGATTAACCACAATCGTGCGGGGAGCTTGTCTCGAATTTTGATTTTGCAATTGATTCACAAGCAGTAGCTAGTTGACCAATCTGGTTGGTTAAACTCTGAATGGAGGCATCATTTTTCCGTTGGTACCGTATGTTCATCTCAGCCATTTGTTTGACCAATTCCTCTAATGAAGGTGAAGAAGGTTGAGGAACTGGTGCTTCATTTTGCTGCCTCGATATTGTTGTTGCATTGGTGGAGGCACATAAGGTCCGCTTGGACCAGCAGAACTCGAAATGGTGGTGGTGGCAAAGGATTCTGCCGCCGTTGGTGTTGCCGATTGGACCATCTCGCATTTGGGTGATTCCTCCACCCTGGATTGTATCTATTGCTTGAGAGGTCGAATTATGTTGTTGGTTCAGAGCCCTATTATTGAAAATGTTTGCTACATAAGCTTGTGGAGCTC
The DNA here is from genome assembly GCA_963425845.1 of Sphenostylis stenocarpa. Lineage (NCBI taxonomy): Eukaryota > Viridiplantae > Streptophyta > Magnoliopsida > Fabales > Fabaceae > Sphenostylis > Sphenostylis stenocarpa. The sequence continues at coordinate 65,242,274 of OY731404.1, forward strand.
CGAACCCGTAGACTCATGCAATAATTGGCAAGCAATCGCTGGGATGCTCAATTGAAGTACAAATGCCACAAACCCTTGCAGGTGGTGCAGGTCTCTCGATTTGCAAGCAAGTTGGGAGACTAGGGTGGTGAGGGCATCAATCTTACTTTCTAGCTTCTTCTCCACTAAATCCGATGAACCCACATCATGTACACCCCTAAGGACTATGGCATCACTCCTCATGTTAAATTGCTCGGGAATTGGATGCCATCTTCTCAATTAAATCTCTAGCAGCAGCAGGTGTCATGTCTCCTAAAGCTCCTCCACTAGCCGCATCTATCATACTCCTATCCATTGTGTTCATCCCCTCATAAAAGTACTGCAGAAGTAGCCGTTCCGATATTTGGTGGTGAGGGCAACTTGCACAAAGTCTCTTGAACCTCTCCCAATACTCGTATAAGCTCTCTCCCATCTCGTTGCCCGATACCCGATATATCCTTCCCGATGGCAGTGGTCCTGGAAGCAGGGAAAAATTTATCTAGAAAGACTCTCTTCAGATCATCCCAGCTCGTTATGGAACCAGGAGCTAAGTAGTACAACCAGTCTTTGGCAAGATCCTCCAAAGAGAAAGGAAAAGCCTTTAGGTATATGTGATCTTCAGGAACATTTTGTGGCTTCATGGTGGAGCGGACTATATGGAACTCCTTGAGATGCTTGTGTGGATCCTCACCGCACGACCATGAAACTTGGGCAACAAATGGATTAGTCCAGCTTTAAGCACAAATGGTATATCCTCTTCAGGGTATTGGATACATAAGTTTGCATAAGTGAAATCAGAGTGCAGCCATCTCCCCGAGAGTCCTCTCACGAGGTCCAATAGGTTGATCACCCATGTTATTAGTTTGGAAATTATCGAAGAAGGTATATTAGGTGCAGTACTCTCACTATGGCTATCTAATGGTTCAGACTCAAGAGATGAATTCCTAGAATGTCTAAATAATCTATGAAAGGTTCTATCTATCTCGGGATCAAAAGGTTGTAAAAGGTCGGGATTGCTCCTAGTCATGCACTATATTCAACAATTCATGTATTTCCCAAGAGTTAAAAAAAAAATTCCTAAAAAAATCAGTTGTTTCATCGGAAAGACAACTGTAGACCGTGAATAAGTACACCAGTGTAGGTTCCCGGAAAGAGAGGTGGGTCACTAATGGACACGCTTAAATACCAAATCTTTCCTAGCCGTAACCCTCCTGACATGCACTCTCACACTACCAAGTTATATCCGGAGTTTCTTATGAGAATGGAAATTATAAAATTTTTTTTTTTATATATAAAGCTAAAAAAAAACAAATTAGAGATGAAATTGTTTTTTTTTTTTTTTTTTTTTTTGAATTATTATTTATATATTTTTTTTTTAATATTTTTTTTTATTATTTTGTTATTTTTATTTTTTTTTTATTTTTTTTTTTTTTAACCAAAGAGAGTTTTAGAACACAGTGGGCTATCAAAATAGTTTTAAGAGAAGTAAGAATTTTAACTTAAATAGAAAATCAAATAAAATATTTAAATAACTAAAAATCAAATAAAATATCCAAATAACAACGAAATCAAATAGAATATTAAATAACTAACAAATCAAATAAAATATTAAAAAACTAAAAATCAAATAAAATATTTAAATAACTAAAAATCAAATAAAATATCCAAATAACTAAAAATAAAATAAAATATTAAAAACTAGCAATCAAATAAAATATTCAAATAACTACGAATCAAATAAAATATTTAAATAACTGAAAATCAAATATTAAAAACTAACAATCAAATAAAATATTTAAATAACTAAAAATAAAATATCCAAATAACAGCAAATCAAATAAAATATTCAAATGACAACAAATCAAATAAAATATTCAAATAACTAAAAATCAAATAAAATATTTAAATAGCTAAAAATCAAATAAAATATTTAAATAAAATAAAATAAAAACAAAAAAATGAAAACAGAAACAAAATAAAAATTGAAAACCTAAACAAAAATCTTGGTCCCCTAAGCATCGGCGCCAAATTTGATCGATGTCGTACTTCGGTCAAATAATTAAAACAGATAAATGTAGTACTAGGAAGCTTTCCTAGGTCGTCTCCCAAAGACCACGAATTTTTATCAAAGCTTATCAATTTTTAGTAACAAAAAATTAAAAGGGGAGTTTTTCAAAATTAAAATATTAGATGAAACGAACAAAAGCAGATTATAAAAATGCGGATTAAAAACAGATTAAAATGCAATTGATTTCCCGATTCTAATGCGAGTGTCACTTATCCTAGATTACTAAATTAATTCAAAATTCACCAACTAAGCGAAGATAAATCCCAAATTATATTCTAATTCAAAATTAATCAACTAAGCGAAGATTAATCTCAAATTAGCTTTTACCCTTTGTTCCAATATGAAATTAACCAACTAAGCGAAGATTAATCCCAAATTTTCCTTAACCCTTATTTTAACATGAAATTAACCAACTAAGCGAAGATTAACCCCAAATTATCCTTATACAATTAAGCATTGCATACATCACATAATCTCATATCTAACACAGAATTAAGAAAACCGTGATATAAGTTTCGGTTTATTAAGCATAAACAGATTATAATTCAATACTGAGATTAGAAGATGAAGAGTTAAGAGAACAAACAATATGAAATTGAAGAACAAAACCTCAAAGATCTACTTGCATTCTTCTCAGAAAATCAATACAAAGATTTAGCTATCCATAGAAAGTTGAAAACGCAATAGAAGAAACATAATTAAAATTGAAACAAGAATTTAAAAATAATGACGGAAGAGTAACAAACTTGAATGTAAATTGCAGAAGATGAAAGACGGAAGTGTGGTGGCTGCCTAGTCCTTGTGTGTTGTCTCCTCTTCGTGTGATGTGCCTCTCTTATATAAATAACCCTAACCCTAATCTTAATCGAGGTTTGGGCTCAACTAGTCCATGAAACACATCATAAATTGGCTTCAGTGCAGGTCCATGAACTTCAAATACGTGCAGTATTTTCAATACTTATCCAAATTAAGCGATTTTGGTCTCCAACGAAAGCCTCTTGAGTTAGCTTTAAAACGCCACCGTTTCTACTATTTTCGGAGCTTTAATGAATTTATGAGACTTAAATTACTGAAGCATGTCCATTGGGCCGGCCTGGTGCGCTTGACCCGTTTTGGATAATTTATGTAAAATCCAATTTAGCTCCGAATTGAATGATTTTGGATCCTGTGGAAAGCTCAATGTGTCTAGTTTATAATTATTTTAGAATCATGTTATTTGGAGATCTGTAGAAAAAATGATAAATAAAACAATAAACTAATGTCAGTACCCGTATAAAATAAAATATGACATTTGGCCCAATTTTTCAAGTCCAAAATTGCTTTATGAGTAAAAATTAGATCAAATAGATTAAAATCTAAATTATTGGCCCAATTAAGCCCAATCAATGAAAATGCACTAATAATAGACAATTAAACACAATGCACCAATTAAGATAAGTATATAAAGATAAGAAAATGCGGGAAAATAATGACTAATCACCCGTGTGCCAACAAGCCGGTCGTATCTGCCACCCACTCCCTATAGGTAATCACTCTTGCCCCCGGGTATAGAGGGACTGTTGTGTGCAAGGGTTTTTGTGTGCAATTTATATTTCAGACAATTTGCAGAAATAATCATACAGCAATTATTAAAGCCATACAATAAAACATACGGAAAAGGGTAAAGGCGTAATTTCAAATCTTTACTTAGTTTGAATTTATCCGTCACTAAATGGGATCAACTCTCTAGCTTCCCTAGTGGAGTCGCCATCTGTCGCCGCCGTCTGTTCTGACGTCCTGGGACATCTCGAACGTTTATGCGAGCGGTCGTGAAAAGATGGTTAAGACTCGCGTTTTTTGTTAAAAATATGTTCATTGCTTCCGAGGCGCTCAACACTCGAACTATCCTCCGAGAGAAGCAAGGTTTTCGAAAAGGGTTCTTCTGAGTCGCCACCAATGTTTTGACCATAAACATTGGAAAAGGAGAAAAAGGCATTGATTTTAATAAAAACCAAACTTGGCCATTATAACCAGAGTCGGGTAAGGGAGTTAGTTACGTGTGGGGAAGGTATTAGCACCCCACAACGCCCCTTTCGGGTTCCCTATGACGGATTAATTCATTTAAGTTAAGATTACAAGAAATTACGCGATTACCCTTATTTTATTGCATAATGTTAAGAATGGCTATCTACATGATTTTATTTTTTATTGCATACAGAAAGCAATAAATAAAACAGTAAAAGATAAGAGAATTGAACAGAACCTCCGTAGCAAGCTTTGTATATCAAATCTTGAATCACAAGGATGCGTTTTGGCAATCCTTCACTCTACAAAGATTCTCCTCTCCAAATACAAGATCGACTCGACTCAATTTTACAGAAGAATCGAATGCTGGAATATGATTCCTTAACTGATTGTTACCTTATAAAGGCAATCAGAGAGTTCATTCGAAGAGGGAAGAGGATAGACAAGTACTCTGAGTTGTCTGGTGTGTGAGGTGTGTCAAATGAGGCTCCTATTTATAGCCATTTTTCGCCTGTAACTTTGGGATGGCCGTCTGGGTTGGGACGGCCGTCCCAAACGCGTTTTCCACGTTGTGCCAATCTGGGACGGCCAGTCTGGGTTGGGATGGCCGTCCCAAATGCAATTTAACACAGGCTGGGACCCCCTGAGGTTTGGGACGGCCGTCCCAAGTTTGGGACGCGCGTCCCAATTGCACAATGACAGTTGGGACGGCCGTCCCAACTCTGGGACGGTGGTCTCGGCCTGTTTAGTCCAGTTTTCGTGTTATGGGACCCCCGGGAAGCTTTCCTTTCCTTTTTCGAACGTAGATTGATGCCGATGTGTGTCTGTTGAAGCTTTATCTTCATGTAGGAAGTCTTATTGGCCTTTATTAAAGTGTCGGGCGAGCTTTATCTCTGTGTAGGAAGTCTCCTTTGCCTTTATTGTGTGGATGGGTGACCTCCGTCTTATTGCGAGAAGTCTTCTTTTCTTTTATTTGGGAAGCCGGGTGAACTTTGTCTTTGTATGAAATTCCCCTAGCTTTTATTTGAGAGGCCGGGCAAAATTAGGGGTCTACACTCATTTTCATTATTAAGGGTCAATAACATGCAGTAAGAAAAAGCCATATATCAACCCCAATATCCAATACAAAAATTTACTAATTCATAATGAACATCAGAAAGTTGGGTTCTTGGCGACATCAAAAAATACACCTTATCAGGTTTTTGTGCAAAAAATATTACATGATTCTCTGCTACATCCAAACACACCAATTGAAAAATATTCACGCCAAATTAACAGTTTTATCTACTTCACACACAAATATGAGTACCAGAATGCAACTGAAAGTGTTGCTTTAGCTTTTCCATTGCAATATAACATTCAAGACGATTGAACTGTGAAAGAGTAGCAAAGGAACAAGATATAGCAACATGAATTTAGAAATAAAGTAATTATTTAAATTTAATTATGGATCCAACCCTAAGAAACAAGGAATTATACCTCCACAGGAATCCATGCTTTGGAACCCGAAGCATCCTTATTTCTACTGCATTGGACTCGCTGGGATATCCGTAGGGGAGACGACTATCCTGGCACTGAATATGCTGTCGAGCGTGAACCGCAGAGGGGATGACGGCGTGGTTGTTGACAATGGAACCACGTTCACGATGTTGCCGGCAAATTTGTACAATGCGGTGATGAGTGAGTTCGCTTGACAAGTTTGGCAAGTTCAAAAGCGCGCGAGGAAGGTCGAGGAAGGAATGAGCAAGTTTAGTGAGAGCATAATGAGAATCGGAGAAAGCGAGACACTAAACTAATGCGAAGGGAATGAATTAATTAATGAATAAAACACTATGCATTTAATATTTTTTTATTCAGTTGTCATTCAGATGTTTAAAATGGGTTGTCAAAATATCGGGACTCTTTTTTTTTCATCCACTAACGCTAACTCGACATCACTCACTCTCCTCACCCCATTCCCCATTTCATTTTCCTCACAACATCGTACTTCCCATTCCTCAACCTTTATCCCATTCTCGGAACCTCATCCCGTCACCCAGCACCCTCCTCTGTGAGCCACTAGCCTCACTTGAATCGCCGCACTCCCCCTAACCTCAGTTGCGGCCTCCACTAAATTTGTGACCCATCACGAGCATCATCGCCAAGCCACCATGAAAAAAAAACACCTCCATGAACCATCCCTCTCATGCCTCATCATCTCCATTGAATCCCAACAACACTACCGAGAGCCACACGAATGCCACCATTGCATCTCAATCATGCCACTGTGAACCTCCATCGCGAACCTCACTCTCGTTACCTGTGCAACGAATCGCCAGCTCCACTGCCAGTTCTGAGTCGCCGCATCTGAACATGACCAAGCTCACAGCCAGCCACCATGAAGCACATGCATCACGACCTACTGCCTAACCACTAAGCCACCATCTACAAGTCACCTAGGTGATGTTTTCTCTATTTTACTTTGGCCCGACCCTATTTTTATTAATTTGGGGGTTATGTCCCTCTATCTGTTTGAATAGTTGGTTTCGAGTGTGGTTTTTTATTGGTTCCAGTTTGGTAGTGTTTGGTTAATCAGTATTTATGGATTACGTTGCCTTTTGATCGGTTCTGATCGTTTTGTTTGGTTCTGGTATGACTATTTGCTTCTAATCAGGGGCTACTAAAATGTTTTGTTGTTTCTGTGTTGGCTATCTAAATTTATATGGATTGAATATAATTGGTTGTGTGTGAGTCTATTGGTCGGGTATTGTCCTAGCTTGGATTGAGGTTTTTACTAGATGGTTAGTCTTGTTGTCACGGATGTTTTGGTCTTGTTGTCACTAGAATTAGTGTTCGGGTTTTGGACTGCCCTTTTCTATTTTGTGTGGACTATAAACTAATTGTTTTATTGTGTTTGGAATGGGTGTTATGTAATTCAGATAAGGTTGAGGGCCTTATCTCAAGTTTTTTTTCTATTATCCCTTTTTGGGTTTTTCTTATTTATGTGTATTATTTAAAAGGGATTGTAATATTGGGTTGGGTTGGGTTGAGACTATATGGTTACTTAATTGACTATTGTTGTGATGTGTACTGGACTGGTACTACGTGTGATATGTGTTTGTACGGCCTCGTGGCTATCTATTCTTTTCGTTATTCTGTCTTGAGGTTGTTGGCCCACGCATTTACGATTTAGTGGTTTTCAGTTCATGCGTTTACAATTTAGCGGTTATTGGTCCATGCATTTAGGATTTAGCAGTTGTCGGCCCATGCGTTTATGATTTAGCAATTGTTAGTCCCATGCTTCGACTTAGGTTATTTGGATTGTCGGCCCTCACAAAACACTTGTAGTTAAGATCGCTCGCATTTCTAAACCTTAATGTCATTTTTAATATTTATTTCCAAAATTAATTCTTTAGACACGGGTGTGGTCGCACGTGTAACTATGTGTCTTATTTTATAAACTTTTGAGGTATGGGTACAGTTGCTTGTGTCGTCATGTCCTCCTCTTAAAATATAACGTTGAGGTACAGGTATAGTCGCTCATGTCATCATGATGTCCTTTATTTTAAATAAGTCATTGAAACACGGGTATGGTCACACGCATCATCATGTGTCTTCAAAACAAACAAAAATAAATTTCTTCAAAACTAAAAATACAAAACTCTTTCAAAAACAAAAATTTTCAAAACATTAATCAAACACACAAACTTTTTCTAAAAAGAACTACGTAACCCTAATTTCTCATTTTGAATAAGAATACGTAGGTGTAAGGTCAATCCTTCTCGGGCCCCAAAAAATAAAAAATATTTTTGTTCATTCTATGTTTTATCTCTTTTTATTTCTTTGGTTTCTATTTTGGGGGAAATAAATATTTTAAAAAAAATGACATTTAATTTCGCACATTCAACTAAGGGTAAGGTAACCGTCTTAGGACTGACGTTGTAGGGTATTAATACCTTCCCTACTCGTAACCGACTCCCGAATCCAAATATGATTTTTGTAGACCTTGTCTTATCTTTATGATTTTTCATAGTTTTCTTAAATAAAATATGGTGGCGACTCCAAAATTTTGATTTATTTTTTAAATCTTAAAATATTTTTGTGATTCATCGTCCTACCGCGATTTCGATTGCGACAAATATCATCAATGTAAATGATCGCTCTGTCTAGTATGAGCTCAAAGATTTTTGTCATGGCTTTTTGGAACAGTGATGGGGTTGTCTTAATTCCAAATGGAATTACTTTCCATTGGTATTGAGCATTGGGTATACAAAAAGCATCGGTTAGATGGGTCAATGCCTAATTGTCAAAACTCAGATTTGAGGTCAAACTTACAAAAGATATAGGCTTCTTTTATCAGAGTGGATAATGACGATGCTTTAGGAATTGGATATTTGTCATCCTTAAGAAATTATTAAGAGGTTTATAATCAATAACTAACCTCTTTTTTCCTCTGATTTTTTTTCAGACCTATTTTCCACATAAAAGGCTTAACAGGCTCAATTGGATTAGGTTGGTTCGATCAGGCCTTGTTTCAATAGTTCCTAGCATTCTTGTCTAACTAACTGTAGGTCTGATGGAGACATTCTTGGATATGTAGCCTTTGTAGGATTGATGTCTTCGTTAAGCTTGAAGTACAACTATACGAAGAACTCAGGGTTCTTCCATAGTGGCTTTGCATGAGAAAAGTCTTCATGACTGTTAGCGCACAAGGTGACTAACTTGTTCTTTATTTCTTCCAAGTCTGGAGGAACTTCAGAGAGGGAGAAGAGTCTGGGTATATATGTGAAAGATCTTAATTCCCTCTTGAATTTGATTCCTGTAGGATGAATTTGAAGCTTATTAGTCATGGAGTAAATGCCCATACCTACTAGTATATCCTTATTGGGAAACTCGCTCCCAATCACTTTGGGCCAGACGGTGCATTATGGGAAGAATTTAATTCCAATTGGAGCTTCGATGACTAGATAAGTTTTGAAGGTTTTTCCATCAGCTACAACGAAATAGGAGGCTTCTTTCTTCCAAAATTCTTTGGGAAGTATGTCTGGATCCATCATAGATTTCTGGGCTCCTATGTTGAGATAAGATATGACTTTAATGACTTTCTCATACTTCGAAGGAAGAAGCTGGATTTCTAAGCATGGTTGAGGAGGAGAGATGTTGATAGGGTTGATCTCTTGGAAAGAGAATACTGAAATAGTATCAGTTTCTAATTCTGCGTCAAGATAGTCGGATTTTGTCTCATCAAAGGAGATAGTGAGGGTGAAGATGGTCTCTTCATCTACATAGCTATGTTCTGAATAGAGAGACTTTATATCATCATTGTCATCAAGCTTGAGGTTAGAGATGAGTTTTATGGCTCTTTCGGCTTTGTGGGGATAGTTCCTGGAGAAGTGTCCTTTCTTTTTATAGATAAAGCATCTTTAATCTTGTGATTTTCCACTGAACTTCTTCCTTTTGAAGAATTTAAAATTCTTCTTTTTCTTGCGAGTAAGTGGCTTGTCCCGCCTTTACTTCTTGCAGTTGCCTGAACATGATTTTTTGCATTTAATCTCAAGATATGGATTTTGGCAGGCTTTATTGAACTTACTTTTTTTAGTCATGATGTTAGAAAAAAAACTCGTGCTGTCTACAAAGCTTGTCAACAGCTTATAGGATCATCTGATGAATTTGACTCATATTCAAGGTAGTGAAGTCCTTCTGGATAGTCATTGTCATACTGTTCAATTCTGGTTGTATCTCAGTAGGAAGGGATGCAACATAAGTGTTCTTCAGGCTAGGATCATTGAGTCCATTGATATGGTAGAACCTCTTGCTCATTCATTGGTAGTGTTTCTCCAGGTCTTTGATCTTGGTTGAGCAACATCTCATATTGAAAAACTTTTGTTTGAGCTTCTTATCAATTATTGAGTCATCATCCCCTATGAATTCTTCATGTAAGGCTTTGAATACTATTGAGGTTTGTCCCAATTCATAGAATTAGTTTTGTCTGACAACTCTGAGGTTATGATACCATTCTTTGAGAGTCTTAGTCATTCTATAACAAAATTCTTCAATAACCTTGTAGGAATCTGAATCCTTAACTAGCTTGATGTCTAACCAGACTCTAAATTTGATCAGCCTCACTCTCGATTGGCTTTGAGGGATGTCATCAATAGTGAACCAAGATCCCTCATTTGGCTTTGAAGAAGCATTTGTCCTAGTAGGACCAGAGTTGACTTCTTCATCAGAAGAGTCGTAGATGGGTTCATGCTTGACTTCTGATCTGGAGCTATTGGTCATCAAAAATTGAGTTAAGTCTTCATAACTAAGAACTTCTATTTCTGACTTTTCGGAGGAATATTCTTCAACAATTGTAGGAGTATCCATAAAAGTTGGAGTTGTAGGAGTATCTGTAAGAGTTGGAGTAGGATATGGCTCTATAGTCATCGGAGTGTATGGATCTTGAGAGTCTTGGAAAACTGGGTCAAACAGGTCTTATTTTTTAGGTGAAGGTTGATATTCAAAGGAAGATTCTAGAGAATGTGAGATGACTGACCTTCTTGCCTTTGTTTGGTTTTGATGCTGCTGATCTAGGCCATGGCCTGTAAGCAGTGGCTATGGGTAATGACCAAGAACGGGTTCTGGAAAGAGGAGTAGACTTGAGAAGAAGTAAACAAGGAAGAATAAGGATCTTTCTCTGTTTTTTGTTATTTGACTTTCGTCTCAATATAATTGTCCATCTCTTGGATCTGGGCCTTGAGCCTTCTGATCTCTTTTTCTTTAGCGTGAGATAGTTCTCCAAAGATGGTGTTTTTTCAATCTTCTTCTAGCCTTAAGAATTGTGAGAAAAGTTGTTTGTAGTACTTTCTCAAAATGGAGTTGAGGTGTTGGAGCTAATCATCGATCTCCTCAAGGTGTGTAGAGATCTTATCTATCTTCTAGTTAATCCATTGCAGGATAGAGTTCTGGGCTCTAGCATTTTCTGGCTTAAGGGTTTCGTCTTTCCATCAGGACTGATTTCTTATCTGACAACATGTGGTTTGGTTGTCGTCTTGGTCATGCGATCAATGTTCCTCTCAAGAGGAGTAAATTTTTCTTTGTAAGTTGTCAGGTTGATCATCATGCATGGAATGGGAGGAGCAACAGGAGGTGGCAAGGGAAAGAATCTGCACCTTTCCTATTACGAAAAGAGGAGACCTTCCTCTTCGAGAATCTCAGCATTTCGTTGGTATTTCCACAAGGGATTTGGTTTCTCTTGGTGATGAAGTCCTATCCAAGGACCTTTTCCTAGTTCAAATCTTCTGCTGGTAAAGAAAGGAGGTTTGCAGGATCCTCCTTTGTAGTCATCATCTTCATCGTTTGAGTCACGCTATCCTCATCACTGGTATCTCCAGTGTGGTTGCAATAGTCACAATCGGAATTACACATGTATGGGTTTGCATCCTAGATGAAGTGTCCTCCTATCTTATCAGTGAAGATAGGTTTACCCTAAGGGTACATGCTGGCAATAGGGATCTTGCCTTGTGACCAGCGTTATCATCATGGATTGGAAGATGGAGGTGCTCAAACTGGGAAACATCTTCAGGATTTTTGAAGATGGTCTTGACCATGCCGTCTATGGCTCTTTTGATAGTTTCCTCAGTGAACTAGATAGGTTTCTGGTTGACGTGGAGCTTCTCATAGTTGGTCACCCATTGCATCAGAATAAGGTTTTGCAGCTCTTATTGAGAGATATTTGTGGGGATCTGAACTATGGATGGTGTTTCATCTTGGTTCTTAGCCAAGACTACTAGTGTTTCATCCTTACAGGAAGGTAACTCAAGATTTATAGCATGATCTTGCAACCCGTAGATGATCTGGTGATGGAGGGTAGTTGATAATGCATCAGCTACTTGTTCAGCTCCGGTGATCTAGATCTGAACATTTAATCTTTAAGAGATGGTGGGATCTTTCAAGCTAACATTAAAATTAGGAAAGATGGTCAGAACTACACTCCCGACATAGAAATTAGTCATAACAGTGACGATGACAACATGTTCATAATGGAGGTAGCTAAAGTCTAAGAGAGAGACTCTAGTTGAGATGGGTAATCCTCGTCTTACATGGATGGAAAGGACTAGTTGTATAGCCCCGTAGTGGAGATGAGTGTATCCTTCGTTCTGCTAGTACCTTATCAGATCTTTGGGAATCTCAATGTTGACCTACTATTCTTCCATGGTGCAGGCAAGGGCACACTGGTCCAGGAGGATTGGACATACTATTTGACTTGAGATCTCTTAGTAAAAATGAGTTGGGAGATAGATCTAAGTGTAGATTTTTGTCTCTTGAAAATATTATAAGGGCTCAAAAGACAGGACTGTATGTTTCGAAGATTTGGGCATCTTCTAGGACATAGGAATATTCTATGAGGTTTTTTATCTTAGAGGAAAGGGTTTTTGAGATATTTTTGGGAAGAGAAAGAGTGGATTTTAATAGAAGAGTGGAGTTTAACAGAACGGGACCAAACTCGGTTGTGGTGTTTGGTTATCCATTTCTAAAAGCTTCTCTTACTCATCTTTCACATTTATTTTCTACTATCATCCCCCTTTCTAAAAAATGGTTAGGCTCTGATATCATTTCGGACAGAGACCCCTTCTTATCCGAGATGATATGAACCTCCTCGGGCATAACGAGTGATATTTTATTTTTATATATTTTGATATTTTAATATTTATATAGATATATTAAAAATCATTAAAATTATTTTATTTGTTATGGTTAAGTAATATTATAATAATAATATGATATTAGAAAAATAAAGAAATAATACATAATTGAAAATTTATTTATTAAAATATTATGAATATGATTGACGGAATATTTTAATTTTATGAACAAGTAATGTTATGTATGTTCTTTTAGTATGGTCAACTGTGTAACAGTACAAACAAAGTTTGGGATGGAATTAGTTTTCTCTATGGCCCATTTCTGGGATATGTGACTTGACTTTGAACGACCTTTTGAAGTTCTCTTTATTTTTGAATTTGCAATCAACATTGCCTGTGTAAGAGGCCCATCAATCTCCATTCCTTGGTTTTTCGAATAGTCATCATAAACCTTACCAACTTGTGTTAAGGTAAATACAAGATTTATGTAATTGATAAAATCATGATGTGTGCTTATATGCAACAATTATGTGTGAACATGGTAAATAAAGCTTTTTAGAATTTACCACGGTCACACCATGATTCGTTTAGCCTTATTACAAATTGACCTATTGGTCTGACTTCTCTCAGACTAATGATTTCCTCCACTAGAAATCTTGTGTTGATTCGGTCAAAGTCAACCACTCTATGAGTATTTGCCTTTGAATATGTGTTCTAAAAAGCTTTGGTTGTTACTTTAGAAAACATGTATCCAGTAGCAATCATGGAAGCCACTACATGACATACACGAAGTATTTTCGTCTATCCAATTCACTACATGATATCTATGAATTCAGGTTTGCTCTCATTAAATATTCGCCCATTCATTCTTGCCTATCAACTTATTTGTCCAACCTTTATTTCTTCTTCTTTTTACTCTTAAAAGCGAGGAACTTCAAAGGAAAGAATATGCATTTCTTTAGGGATTCTCTGTTGGGTCTTTCGAGGGGGATTCATAGGGGAGAGACAACACCAATGAGACATGAACTCAACCCACATAAGGGATTGACACAATCTTCAAACCAAAACCTTAAGACATTTGGTTATGGATCTTCTCTTCCTTATTATAATATCCCCTTGAGCTCACTAGTAGTCCTTCCATGTACTATAGTTTTATTGGTCTTTCAAGGGGGATTCATTGGAGAGAACACAACACTAATAAGACATGAGCCCAACCCACATAAGGATTGGCACCACTAAGGGTGTCAAAGTGAGCCAACCCGGCTCACACAGGTTGACTCACCATGGGCTGAGATAAAAATAAGTGAGCTCAACCTGGCTCATTTTATGGTGAGCCAGAAATTTCACAACCCACCTCAATTCATTACGGATTGGTGGATTAGGTGGGTTAACTCACTAACCCATATTTTTTTTTTCTAATAAGCACATTGAATCCAAGACTGAAACATAATACCACGGTGGCACGCTAAATGTTGCGACAAGACTGAAACACGACAAATGTTATGGTGCAACTGAAGCATGGTGGCACCGACGAATGTAGTGATGCAGTGGCATGACAAACACTATGAAGCATGGTTATCAAATTCGCGAGTCAACTCGCTGACTCATACGAGTTAATGAGTCAATAACCGGGTACGAGTTAACTCATGAGTAGACTCGTTTTAGAGTAGACTCGTTTTAGAGTAGACTCAAAGTAAAACTCGGTGAACTCACGAGTTAGAGGCGAGTCACCGAGTTTGAAGGAAAATAAAAACATGGATCTTTTTTTACTTTCCTCATTTCTTCTCACAAGTTCAAATCTCGCTCCTTCCCACTATTCATCACTGCTTGCCCTTGGTTGCTCGGTGGTCACGCGACACTCGTTTGGGTCGCGTAGTGGTTGCACGATGGTCGCATGGTGGTCGTGCTCCTTGCAGTTTGCTCGATCTCTAGGTTAGATTGAGGAATTTAGGGATTTGGAATTTTAGGGTTTCAGATAGATGGAGAAATTTTAGACATTCAGGATTTTTTTTATTATTATACTATTGTACAAATTCAATTAATTTTTTTATTATTTTAATAATGCAAATTTAATATTATTATATTTATTATTATATTGGTATTTTTCAAATGAATAAACTTTTACGAGTTTACGAGTCGATTTTACAGATCTATCATGAGTCTATGTAGATTCTCGAGTCTGATAACCTTGTTATAAAGTGACTGAAACACGAAAGTGAAACGCTATGGTGCGGTGACATGTCAAATGTTGTGATGTGATTGAAATACTGGATTGAAACACAAAAAAACACTATGATGCAACAAACACAATGGGACGACGAACGAATGACAAGCGACTTAGATGCAGCGACGAATGCAATGGTTTAGCGGATGATTGATAATAAGCTAGAGTGAGGGTTTGGTTTATAGCAGTGGTGTTAAGTAGAGGTGGAGAGGCAAGATAACATCAATTAGGATTAATAAATTATTATAATTATTTTTAAAATTTAAATTGAATGGTGGTTTGCCCACCATAACCCTGCTCGAACCCGCTTAACCCGTGGGTTAAGTGAGCCGAATTCATTTTTAACCAATTATCGGTGGAAATAAAAAAAATTGAACCCAACCCAACTCAAAACCGTGGTGAGCCGAGTTGGCTCACGGGTTAGAACCCATATTGACACCCCTAGACACTACTCTCAACCCAAAATCTTAAGGCATTGGGTTATGGGTCTTTCTTCTTTATATGTTTGCTCAACTTTCTCATTCTTACTCAATGTAGGACTTAGACTTACACTTGGATTTCCCAACATTCTCCCCCACAAGTGTAAATTCATTCACATTGGTACATCCCCCTCGAGTACACTAGTAGTCCTTCCATGTACCTTCATTCATCATAGTAAGACACATTTACCTGACTCATCGTTAGAATGACTTTCGATACAAAGACCCTTAAACTGTCAATCAACCTTCGACTTTAATACCATTGGGTCTTTTGAGGGGGATTCATCAGGGAGAAACAACACCAATGAGATATGAAACCAATCCACATAAGGTATTGACACCACTCTCTACCCAAAACCTTGAGGCATTAGGTTATGGGTATTTCTTCCTTATATGTTGTTTAACTTTCTCATTCTTACTCAATGTGGGACTTAGACTCACATTTGAATTTCCCAACAAGTGTTGGGAATACAAATGTAATACAAAACGAATGTGAATAACAAAAACACAAGGAATTTATGTGGTTCAGTCAAAATGACCTACGTCCACGGCTGCACTAGATGATAGTTCTCATTCCCTTAATTATGTTTATAATTGTATTAGTATTTATAATAAAAGAATAATTAAATGGATCATGCTCAATAATCCTTTAGACTCCACATACTTAACAAACTTCCACTTGGAGGCTAATCACATCAAGCACACTCCAAAGTAAATCTAACCCCAAGCTAGTCCAATGCCTTCTCAATAATTAACCATGAAGATCAGTTGAAGTTATGCAAAACTTCAACTTCTCAGTAGTAACCACCTTGTTCAACATATCTACAGGATTCTCTAACCCAAGGATCTTCTCCAAAAACAAAGTACCATCACTTATTAGTTCTCTAATGAAGTGATACCTCAATTGGATGTGCTTTGTTCGTGCATGAAAAATAGGATTCTTTGCAAGATGAATGAGACTCTAACTATCGGTATAAAGAACACTGTCACACTGCTTCTTGCCCAGCTCCTCAAGAAAATTCTTTAACCAAATCATGTCCTTACTGGCTTCTAAAATATCCATGTACTCTGCTTCTGTGGTTGAAAGTGCAATGCTTTTTTGAAGTCGAGACATCCAATTAACTATTGTGCCACCTACTGTGAAGACAAATCTTGTAGTACTCTTCCTTGTGTCTAAACAACCTCCCAAATCTACATTGGAATATTCTTCCAAAATGGCATCATTTCTTCTAAAACATAATGCAATTGTACAAGTACCTTTCAAGTAACATAACAACCACTTGACAACTTTTCCATACTTCCTTCCTATATCATGAATCTAATGACAACTCCCACTGCATGAACAATGTTTGGTCTAGTGCATACCATTGCATACATTAAGCTACCGACTGCAAATGCATAAGGAACCTTAGTCATTGTTTCCCTGTCTTCATCTGTCTTAGGTGACTCCTCTTGAGTGAGATTAAAGTGAACTCCCAAATGTGTACTTACGATTTTAGCATCCTGCATATTGAATTTCTATAACACTTTCCCAATATACTTCTCTTGAGATAATATTAAGGAACCTTCAAATTTGTTCCTACTGATATTCATGCCCAATATTTACTTTGCAATACCCAAATCCTTCCTTAAACTCTTTAGATAAATGTGCCTACAATCTATTAATTTTATCCATCTTAGAACCTGCAACTAACATGTCATCAACATACAATAATAATATGATATAGGATGAACAATTTTTCATATAACAACATTGATCAATGACACACCTGTACTCTATCCTACTCATAAAACTATCAAACTTCAAACATCATTGTCTAGGTGTTTGCTTCAACCTATACAAACTCTTGATCAACTTGCAAACCAAGTTCTCTTTCCCTATAACTTGGAAATCCTCTAGTTGCACCATGTAGACGTCCTCATCAAGGTCACCATGTAACAATGTTGTCTTAACATCTAACTCCTCTAGATGTAAATCTTTTGTAGCGACAATACTCAACACAAGTCTAATGGTAGTCATTTTAACTACAAGAGAAAAAATATCATTATAGTTAATACCTCTTTAACCACTAACCTTGCCTTGTATCTCTTGTTCTCATCATGTTCTTCCTTGATCTTGAACACCCACTTGTTCTGCAATGCCCTCTTTCCTGTTGGTAGGTTAGTCAAACACCAAACTTTATTTTTCTCAAGTAAGTTCATCTCCTCTTGCATGACTAACCCCACTGAATTACATCATCCATCTACAAATGCCTCATCATAACACAAAGGTTCTCCATCGTCAGTCAACAACAAGTAATTTGTTAAAGGAGAAAACCTGTGAGGAGGCCTAATGACTTTGTTGGATCTCCTCACTTGAACTACTGGGGTGACAAGAGTAGTCTTCTAAACAATCTTGTCTCCTAAGTGAAAGTGATGAAGATCTTATTGAATCTTTTGATAAAACGAAGATCTTGTTAATTTGATGAAGTCAAAGGCTAATCTGATGAAGTCAAAGGTTACTTGGGTTAAAAGGGTAGAGTGATTAGTGAGTCTGCATATATACATAGGTATAATCATTCATATCTCTCTGCTGCATGAGGTTTCATCATTTAAAAGAATTTGAAAATGCCTCTAAAGATTTTTAATCCATTAAAAACCAAAGTAATCGGTTAAATGTTTTTAGCAAATTGTTTTAATTGATATTATATGAGCTTTATCAATTAAAATGTTCTTAAAACTTACATAACAGATTTTTAACTGATAGGTTTTCAAAATAATCGATTAAAACCTTTTAAAACATTCATTGGAACTATTTTAATCGATACACTTTCAAATTAATCAATTATTTTCATTAAAGGAGTTTTTGAAAACCTTTTATCAGTGTTTTAACTGATATAGTTTCGAAATAATTGATTAAAATCACTTAAAATATTTTGAAAAGTGTTCTACAGTATTTTAATCGATACAAACTCAAAATAATCGATTAAAATCACTTGAAATATTTTGAAAGGTGTTCTGTCAGAATTTTAATCGATGTAAAATCGAATTAATCGATTAAACAATTTAAGGGAATTTTTGCTAACTATTTTAATCGATTAAAACTGGTTTATTATCAGTTAAAATCACTTAGAAAGTTTTATGAAAATATTTGACGAAATTTTAATCGATTAAATTGTGAATTAATCGATTAAAACAACTTAAGGGATTTTTTACAAAATGTTTTAATTGATTGAAATATTGTCGTATCAGTTAAAACAAATCTGGAAAATAATCAAGAACATTTTAACAAATTAAAAGAAGTTTTAACAGATTAATTCAAGACTTTTAACATATTAAAAGATTGTTTTAACAGATTAATTAAACCAACAAATAGAACAAATCTCTATATAAACAGGATTACTTCAGTCTTTTAAAATATACTTTTGAGCAATCAATCAGGCAATCATAAGAGCTATTTTCAAGAAAGAATCTCGCAAGTTTGTTGAGCTTTTCAAAGTTTTTCAAAATTCTTTCTTGAGGCAATTTTTTCATTCTTTTGTTGAAGAAACTCATTCTGCAGAAACTGCATAATATGGGTTTTATTGTTCTAGTTTCTTCTCTTTGTTTCTTTATATTTCTTTACTGTATTGTGAGTGTCTGGAATTGTTGGGCACTGGTTCTGTAGCTGGAATTTGGCTGTAGGTTGGTACAAGAACTGGAACTTGATTCTTGGGTGGTGTGTGTTTGGAATTGTTGGGCACTGGTTCTGTAGTTGGAATTTGGCTGCAGGTTGGTTCCAGAACTGAAATTTGGTTCTTAGTGAAGGTTTAGGTGCAAGATCTGGAATTTGGGTCTTGTGACAGATTGGGTGTGTGATTGGAATCTGTAATATGTAAAACATTCAATCTAGTGGAACTCAGCTGGAATTTGGCTGAGAACTAGACGTAGCCCTAGGATTGGGTGAACCAGTATAAATCTTGGTTGTATTTCTCTAAACCTTACTCTCTTTAATTCTACTGTTGTCTTACTTTGAATAGCTTGATTTACTTGGTTCAAGAATTGGTCAAAACTCTTAATCTTTGAAATAGATAATCTGTAAATTGCGAAAATCTTTCAAAGATCAATTCACCCCCCCCCCCCTCTTGATCTCATCCTCTTTTTCTAATAGTTGGTATCAAGAGCAAGGTTCTTGAAATTTACTCAAGTCTTTCGATCCATATGGTTGAAAACAAAGTTTCTTTTCTGAGGGTGCTTGTATTAATAGACCTCCACTGTTTTGTGGTATAGATTATTCATTTTTGAAGATAAGGATGAAGATCTTTATTGAATCTATTGATATAAATGTTTGGAATATTATTCAACAAGGATCTTCTGTTTTCAATAGAGAATGGTCCAGCTCGAATGATCATGAAAAGAAACAAATTCAAGATGATTGCACGGCCAAGAATATTATTACATCTGCACTTAACAAAAATGAATTTTTCAGGATATCACACTGCCAAACTGCCAAACAAATGTGGGAAACTCTTGAGATGGCTTATGAAGAAACTCCAGAAATGTGTTTGATGGCTAATTCGAATTCCCCAACATCCAGTGTAAGTTCTGACTTTTCAACAAGTATTATGAATTATAGTTCATTACAAAATGCCTTCTATGAAATGCAAGCAGTAGCAAAACGATTAGAATTTGAAAATAAAAGATTAAAGAGCATGAACAGTAGATTAGAAAACAAAATCATCCTTCTTGAAAAGAAAATTCTTGATGAAGAAACTAAGGATGAAAATCTGAAAATAGGTGATAATAATTCTAATTGCATGTGTAATGATCAAAAAGATTGTGAAAATTTTCCTGAGTTACAAATGAAATTAGCATATCTAATAAAAACTGCATCTAAACTTGCACAAGGAAAAACCAGTCTTGATGTTATACTTGATTCACAAAAATTGGTTATTGATCGTGGTGGTATTGGTTTCACACCTCTTGTTGGAAAGAAAACTAGAGAATTCAAAAACTATTTTGCATACAGTAACTCTATTTTGTCACCATTCATTACATGTTTTTACTGTATGAAAAGAGGGCATTCTGTTAAGTTTTGTAGAAAAAAGAAGTATGTTATTCCAAGAGGAAGAATGAAGTGGATTCCCAAGAATTCACTCCATATAACCTGATTGGACCCTATAATTCTAAAAAGGGTACCAGATATATGCTAAATTTGTTTTGTAGGAACAAAATCTGGAAATTCTTTGGTACACTGATCAACAATTATATGTTTTGGTTTCATGAAGTTATCATTTTAATTGATAGAAAACTATTTTAATTAATTAAATTCACTTATAGAGAAATTTTAAAAAAAGTTGTCCGTATGCAGTTTTAACCGATTATTCATTGAATTAATCGATTAAAACCTCTTAGTTTAAAACTAATATTCCAGATCTCTGTTTTAATTGATTAAAAAGGATTTACATCAGTTAAAATCATTAAAGAGTTAAATTTAATTGATTCTTTTTCGATTTAATCGATTAAAATTTTGTGATCATTTCATTAAACATATATAGTACAAATTTAATCGATTCTTTTATGTTTTAATCGATTATTACACTATTATTATTTCAAATCTAATATTCTAGATCAAATTAATTGATTAATTCCTTCTTAAAAATTGTTTTAAATATGGTTAATTGAAGAATTTCCAGCAAGTCAATATGAGATTTTCAAGATTCATTGATAATCAAAATTTGTGAAAAGCATTTATTGTATTGTTTGACTAAGTCAATGTTTATCCAAGAACACTTTAGCTGATGTACCCACTACCCAAAGCAAATGATTCTACACTCTGTCAAGGGAACACAGTTAATTAAAGCTGAAACATTGCAGTTCTGACATTCGGATTTCAAAAATTTGAAATCCGATCTTCATTCAAAGAAATCAGGTTCTGCATAAACTCATCTATTTCTCAACTTCTCCTCTTTCTCTTGTTTTCATATTTTTTCCAAATTTCTTCTCGAATTTCTGCTTCAAACATGTTTAAAAGATCAAAATCAAGGAAGAAACATAAAGGGGAATCTTCCTCCACTACCAATCCTGGTGGACATTTAGAAGCTTAGTTCGATGGTGACATTGGCAGAATGAATACCTTCATTTCTGAATTTAGTTAGAAGCAAATTGTAATTCCCAAGTTTATAAAGTTCAATTGGCTAGATGAAGAAGGATTTACAGCTTTAAGAAGATAATTGAAAAGACAGAAGCTAAAAACCTTCATGGAGTATACTGGGGATATTCAACCTAATTTGGTTCGTGTTTTCTATTCCAATCTGACCGTAAATGGATCTACCATAAAATCTCAGGTAAAGGGAGTTAATATGGAAATCACTCCTTCTATTTGGGAGCAAGTTGATGGTCTCAAAGACTCTGGTGTTAAAGTATCTAAAGGGAATGTCTCTGACTTACTCGAGTTCAACAAGATACAATACTTCAGATCCTGCCTCAAAAACTCAAATGATTCGGTAAGGGGTTTAAATGCTAGAAAGTTGATGCTTGAACCAAGGCTACTAGCCTTCATTGTTGCATGGATACTAACTCCCAGGGAGAGCAATCATGCTTTGCTAAATGAAGGTGACCTCGCTCTCATGTATTGCATTTTAAATAGTATTCGAGTCAACTGGGTTTATGTGATCAAGGATCACATGTTGAAAGCAAAGAGATTATCCGATTATAAATTTCCATATGCCATGTTAATTAACAATTTCTTTAGATATTTTGAAGTAGACCTTGCAGGAGAAAATGTGGAAACCCGTAAAGCATCAAACGAGATTGATGATTCCACTCTATGAAAAATGGGGTTCATCAAAATTGATGATGAATGGATCTCCAAAGCTAAGGCTGGAATGTCCAAAGATGAGGATGAAGATGAAGAAGAAGTTGATCAAGGTCAAATTCCTTCTTCTTCGGCTGCTGTTGAGGTTCCTGAGTCCACTGGTGGTCAAACTTCTTATGAGAACATGGAGATCATACCATACATAGAGCAACCTGACCGTGGAACTCCACTCTCACAGTTTGAACAAACATGCTCTCTCAAATGGCCTCATTGCAAGAAAATCAAAGGAAACACATGCAAATGACTTACCAACACTTCCAGCAGACCAACACACAATTCTCCAACCTGGGAAATCAGATTGTTGACATTTATACCAAATTGGAGTATATGCAATTGAATCAGGGAAACTAGGAAGATTAAGTCTCATCAAGAAGCGTCCTTTCTATCATTTTTTTTTCTCCTTTATCGTTGCTTTTATCTATTTTTTTTTCTGGTCTGTAATATTAACTGGTAATAGACCATAAACACTCCTTGAACATCCTTAAATATGATGCAGGTATTTAGATTTAAAATTAGAATTGAATTAGAGACCCTAAATAGACTAAATCACACGTCCTGATAGTTTTAGTTGATAAAAAAATCATTTTAATCGATTAAATCCATTAACAGGCACATTTACATAGACAATTCATATCATTTTAATCGATTATTTTACAATGAAATCAATTAAAAGCTATAGGTTATGCATTTATATCAACTAAAATTGATTTGCATCAATTAAATTCACTAAATTGAGATGTAACATTCTGGTTTTGTGCGGATTTTTGCTTAAATCTTGATCTATCAATATTCATCTGTCTAATTTTCAATTCTCTTTTAAAAACATCTTGTGGCTATTTTGAATTTAACATAAGTAACTTGTCTTTTAGGATCAAGAGAAATCATTTCTTTAGTGATCATGTTTCAAAAAGTGATTGTGAAATTTTCTATATAGAAACTGAGAAACAATTAGCTGATATATTCACAAAATCTCTTGCTCGTGATCGCTTTTATAAAATCCGAATTGAATTAGGAATCTTAGATGCATCAAACATCACTTAGTTATCATTTCTGAATGTTTTAATTGATATAAACCAACTTTAATCGATTAATTTCACTTATAATAATATTGTTCGTATTGTTTTAATTAATCAAATGCTCTCAGGATTTTAATGTACATCTGTCATTCCTGTTTTAATCGATTAAAATGTTATCTCTATTAATTAAAAACATTAACATGATCAATTTAATCGACTATGTCTTATTTTTAATCGATTATTATTCTGAAAAGGAAATTAAAGGCTTTAGTTAATGGTTATTTTTGTAACATGCTACTAAAGCAAGGTTCCCTTATCTTTACACGTGCCTATTGTATTCATTACAAACTTGTTAACGAAGATAAGTTTGAATCACCTTTAATTGATTCTTAAATGAATAATACATCTCATTGGTATCATGAAATTCTATTTTTTTTCTTTTTGATTATAATGTTGTTTTCAAAATAAATTGTGTTATCATTACATGCTATGCATAATGCTTGTTTTATCCCTCTCTTCCCTATTTTTGATGAAGTCAAAGGAGGATAAATGATTAATTTTTTAAATACTCACTAATACAGGGGGAGAAATAATTGATATTGAATACTCACTAATTTATATATCCAAGTGGCTTCTTTTGCAGATCAAAGTCTTTCAAAGAGGTGTTTGTCTTCATCAAATAGGGGGAGACTGAAAGTGATGAAGATCTTATTGAATCTTTTGATAAAACGAAGATCTTGTTGATTTGATGAAGTCAAAGGTTAATCTGATGAAGTCAAAGGTTACTTGGGTTAAAAGGGTAGAGTGATCAATGAGTCTGCATCTATACATAGGTATAATCATTCATATCTCTCTACTGCATGAAGTTTCATCATTTAAAAGAATTTTAAAATGCCTCTAAAGATTTTTAATCCATTAAAAACCAAAGTAATCGGTTAAATTATTTTTAGCAAATTGTTTTAACTGATATTATATGAGCTTTATCAATTAAAATGTTCTTAAATCTTACATAACAAATTTTTAATTGATAGGTTTTCGACATAATCGATTAAAACCTTTTTAAACATTCATTGGAACTGTTTTAATCGATACACTTTTGAATTAATCGATTATTTTCATTAAAGGAGTTTTTGAAAACCTTCTGTTAGTGTTTTAACTGATATAGTTTCGAAATAATCGATTAAAATCACTTAAAATGTTTTGGAAAGTGTTCTGGCAGTATTTTAATCGATACAAACTCGAAACAATCGATTAAAATAACTTGAAATATTTTGAAAGGTGTTCTGTCAGAATTTAATCGATGTAAAATCGAATTAATCGATTAAAACAATTTAAGGGAATTTATGTTAACTATTTTAATCGATTAAAGCTGGTTGTTATTAGTTAAAATCACTTAGAAAGTTTTATGAAAATATTTGACAGAATTTTAATCGATTAAATTGCGAATTAATCGATTAAAACAACTTAAGGGATTTTTTACAAAATGTTTTAATTGATTGAAACGATGTCGTATCGGTTAAAACAAATATGAAAAATAATCAAGAACATTTTAACAGATTAAAAAAAGTTTTAATAGATTAATTCAAGACTTTTAACATATTAAAAGATTGTTTTAACAGATTAATTAAACCGGCAGTTAGAACAAATCTCTATATAAACGGGATTGCTTCGAGTCTTTCAAAATATACTTTTGAGCAATCAATCAGGCAATCATAAGAGTTATTTTCAAGAAAGAATCTTGCAAGTTTGTTAAGTTTTTCAAAGTTCTTTCTTGAGAAAATTTTTGCATTCTTTTATTGAAGAAACTCATTCTGCAGGAACTGCATAATCCGGGTTTGATTGTTCTAGTTTCTTTTCTTTGTTTCTTTACATTTCTTTATTGTATTGTGAGTGTCTGGAATTGTTGGGCACTGGTTTTGTAGCTGGAATTTGGCTATAGGTTGGTACAAGAACTGGAACTTGGTTTTTGGGTGGTGTGTGTCTGGAATTGTTGGGCACTGGTTCTGTAGTTGGAATTTGGCTGCAGGTTGGTTCAAGAATTGGAATTTGGTTCTTGGTGAAGGTTTAGGTGCAAGATCTGGAATTTGGGTCTTGTGATAGATTGGGTGTGTGATTGGAATCTGTAATATGTAAAACATTCAATCTAGTGGAACTCAGTTGGAATTTGGCTGAGAACTAGACGTAGCCCTGGGATTGGGTGAACCAGTATAAATCTTGGTTGTATTTCTCTAAACCTTACTCTCTTTAATTCTATTGTTGTCTTACTTTGAATAGCTTGATTTACTTGGTTCAAGAATTGGTCAAAACTCTTAATCTTTGAAATAGATAATCTGTAAATTGCGAAAATCTTTCAAAGATCAATTCACCTCCCCTCTTGATCTTAGCCTCTTTTTCTAACACTAAGCTCTCACCTTTTCATGAAAGATCATCTTTTGTAATGTTCTCTAACACTATATTTTTCTTCTTTGTTGGCATCTTTTCAGCTTGAGCTTCTGTCTCAAGTCTATCCTTGTACATTGCATTTTCATTAAATGTAACATCTCTGTTTCTAATGATCCTTTTGTTCTGATAATCCCAGAAGCGATATCCCATATTATCTGCTCCATGGCCAATAAAAATGCACTTTCTTGCTTTCAGATCAAGCTTGTCCCTGTTAATATCTTTAACACAAACATAAGAAGTATAACGAAATACTTTCAAAAGAGAAAGTCTTACATCTTTGTCTGGTCATTCTTTCTTAGGAATCTTAAATCCTATGGGAACTGAGGGTCCTTGATTAATGAGGTATGTTGTTGTGCTCACTATTTCTGCTAGAATATCGTCGGTAATCTTGCATGAATTCTCATACTTTTTGGCCTCTCATTCAAGGTCCTATTCATTCTTTCAGCAATACCATTCTCCTAAGGTATCTCAAGAATACTTTTAAGCATTCTAATTTCATTCTCAACATAGTAATCAACAAATTCAGTACTATTATATTCACCACCATTATTAGACTTTAAACATTTAATTTTTAAACCTGTCTCATTCTCAACAATGGTTTTCTACTTCTTAAAGGTATTAAATACTTCTAATTTTTACTTCAAAAAATAAACCCATACTTTTTTAGTGGAATCATCAATGAAGGTGACATAGTATCGTGATCCTCCCAATGATGAAACTAATATTGGCCCATACACATTTGTATGAATAAGTTCCAACTTCTCTACCTTAGGCATCCTCCCTGACTTTACAAAACTCTCTTCTACTTCCCAAACACACATGGTTCAAAGAAACCAACTTCTACCTTTTACAATTTTGGAATCTTCTCCTTTGAGACCAGTATCTTCATATCCTTCTTGCTCATATGACCAAGTCTTTAATGCCACATGAAAGTGATGAAGATCTTATTGAATCATTTGATAAAACGAAGATCTTGTTGATTTGATGAAGTCAAATGAAGTCAAAACCTATTCTGTTAAAGTCAAAGGTTACTTGGTTAAAAGGGTAGAGTGATTAGTGAGTTTGCATCTATACATAGGTATAATCATTCATATCTCTTTGCTGCATGAGGTTTCATCATTTAAAAGATTTTGAAAATTCCTCTAAAGATGACTAATCTGTTAAAAACCAAAGTAATCAGTTAAATGGTTTTTAAGAAATTATTTTAACTGATATTATATGAGATTTATCAGTTAAAATGTTCTTAACACTTACATAACAGGTTTTTAACTGATAGGTTTTCGAAATAATCGATTAAAACCTTTTAAAACAATCATTGGAACTATTTTAATTGATATACCTTCGAATTAATCGATTGTTTTCATTAAAGGAGTTTCTGCCAGTATTTTAACTGATATAGATTCGAAATAATCGATTAAAATCACCTAAAATGTTTTGGAAAGTGTTACGCGCAGTATTTTAATCGATATAAACTCGAAACAATCAATTAAAATAACTTGAAGTGTTTTGAAAGATGTTACATCAAGTATTTTAATCGATACAAACTCAAAATAAACGATTAAAACAACTTGAAATATTTTGAAAGGTGTTCTGTCAGAATTTTAGTCGATGTAAAATTGAATTAATCAATTAAAACAATTTAAGAGAATTTCTGCTAATTGTTTTAATCGATTAAAACTGGTTGTTATTAGTTAAAATCACTTAGAAAGTTTTATGAAAATATTTGGCAGAATTTTAATCAATTAAATTGCGAATTAATTGATTTAAACAACTTAAAAGATTTTTTACAAAGTGTTTTAATCGATTGAAACGATGTCGCATCAGCTAAAACAAATCTGGAAAATGATCAAGAACATTTTAACAGATTAAAAGAAGTTTTAACAGATTAATTCAAGACTTTTAACATATTAAAAGATTGTTTTAACATATTAATTAAACCAGCAGTTAGAACAAATCTCTATATAAACAGGATTGCTTCAGTCTTTTAAAATATACTTTTGAGCAATCAATCAAGCAATCATAAGAGCTACTTTCAAGAAAGAATCACGCAAGTTTTGTGGAGTTTTTCAAAGTTCTTTCTTAAGGCATTTTTTGCATTTCTTTTGTGAAGAAACTCATTCTGCAGAGTTGCATAATCCGGGTTTGAGTGTTCTAGTTTCTTCTCTTTGTTTCTTTACATTTCCTTACTGTATGTTGGATGTCTCGAATTGTTGGCACTGGTTCTGTAGCTGGAATTTGGTTGCAGGTTAGTTCAAGAACTGGAAGTTGGTTCTTAGTGAAGGTTTAGGTGCAAGGACTGGAATTTTGGTTCTTGTGGTAGGTTGGGTGTGTGATTGGAATCTGTAATCTGTAAATCATTCAATCTAGTGGAACTCTGCTAGAATTTGGCTGAGAACTGGACGTAGCCCAGGGATTGGGTGAACCAATATAAATCTTGGTTGTATTTCTCTAAACCTTACTCTCTTTAATTTTGTTGTTGTCTTTATTTCAATTGCTTGTTTTGCTATATTCAAGAATTGGTCATAACTCTTAATCTTTGAAATAGATCATCTGTAAATTGCGAAAATCTTTCAAATATCAATTCACCACTCCCCCCTCTTGATCTCAACCTTCTTTTCTAATAATTGGTATCAAGAGCAAGGGTCTTGAAAAATACTCAAGACTTTTGGTCCAAATCTTTCATGGCTGAAAACAAATTACCTTTTTCTAAGGGAGCTTTGATAGCCGTTCCGCAAGCATACGGAGTATCGCGTAATAAAAAGTTATCGTTCCCACAGAGATTATGCCCAAGTACCAGTACACAGTGATTCAATTATCTAAACAAATCGTTTCAAATAGAATATATTGCAAAATGAATAGAAAACCAAAAACTATTGACAAGAGACTCAAGGTGAAAATTTTTTTGGAGTCGATGACGTTTATATGTTACGTATTCAATTTAAATCAATTTGTTTCCCATTATTTAACTTCTATTTCTAAGGTGAATTTTCCTTAATTGATTAATGTATTCCTCTCGAAACCCCACTAACGTACCTAATTACCGAAGAATAATGTTCAATTCGTTAAGTTGATCCTTTACGCTTTATGAAAATCCAATTACCCCTCAAAGAGTTTTGTCTACTTTCGTAACCCAAATCCCTAGGTTCAATTCCATGATTTTCTAATGATATATCGATCTCTCAATCATCCACATCATTTAAATTCATCTAACCTTATCTTTAAGCCATTAGAAGCGCTTTAGGTTCTCATGGAAATGAATAGAAAATAGAAATTCAATAACAGAGAAATTCAAAGTATTCAAAATTGATACATAAACATATTCCCCCTAATTCCAAGAATGAGATTTAGTGTGTCATAGAAATGATGATTACAATCCACAATACAATAAATCAAACCCTAACATAAGAGAAAAGTATAAATGAGACAAGAAGTTAGAGAATAGAAGAGAAGTTCTCACTATCTCCTCTGTAGCTTCTTTAATTTCCCTCTTGATAGAAGAAATCGTTCTCCCTCTTTTGCTCTGGTTTTCTTCAATTTTCTTTTTGGGAAAAACGCCTCTCGTCTTCGTGTTTTTCTTTGTGCTCCGTAACTTCTTTTTTATATCTTTTATGCTCAAAAACCACTCCTCTAATTCAGGGGAAATGCAAAACGTGCAGAATCCACTAGCAGTGGGAAAAACCCATGGCCAGTGGATCGTGACAGGGGCCCAATACTCATTTTCCAGTGAAGTTCACGGCCAGTGGGAAAAACCCACGGCCAGTGGATCGTGACAGGGGCCCAATGCTCATTTTCCAGTGAAGTCCACGACCAGTGGGAAAAACCCATGGCCAATGGATTTGTTTTACGCCACAGTGCCATTTTCCAGTGAAGTCCACTGCCAGTGGGAAAACCCACTGCCAGTGGATTTCACTTAACTTCACCCAAAATGCTCTTTAACAATGCTTTAAGGCCCTGAAGTGTTCTTTTCTCTTTTCTTTTACAATGCAATCCAAGGTTTTATTTTTCTGCTTTTATTGGCTTGAATTCCTTTCCATCCAATGCTTCATCAAATGCTTCCCGTTTCCAAGTTTATAAACCTATAACAAAGTTATTCCTGCAAAACTGAGACACCCGAATAACATGTGTGGAATGAAGGAAAACAATTGGAATTAAGGGGAATTCTAACACAAATAAACTAGAAAACTCAAATAAAGTGCCATTAAAAATGATGCAAACTAGACACCTATCAAGCTTCTATTAATAGACCTCCACTGTTTTGTGGTACAAATTATCCATTTTGGAATATTAGGATGAAGATCATTATTGAATCTATTGATAGAAATGTTTGGGATGTAATTGCTAATGGTCCATTAATTACAGAAAAAGAATGGTCTAGCTTAAATGATGAAGAGAAAAGAAAAGTTCAAAGTGATTGTACTACTAAAAACATAATTACTTCTGCACTAAACATGAATGTGGAAAGTTCTTGAGGTTACTCATGAGGGAACGACTGATGTAAAGAGAGCTAGAAAGCATACTCTCATAAGAGAATATGAGTTGTTTAAAATGCAAACCGGAGAAAGTATTGCAGATGTGTAGAAACGCTTCACTCACATCATCAATCATCTAATGGGCTTAGCTAAAACTTTTGATAAAGAGGAATTAAATATAAAAGTTTTGAAATGTCTTGACAGGTCATGGCAGCCTAAGGTCACAGCAATATCAGAGTCAAAAGACTTATCCATCATGACAACAACCTCTTTATTTGGCAAACTCAAAGAACATGAGATGGAAATTAACAGATTCAATGAGCAAGAAATATCTGAAAAGAAAGGTACAAGCATAGCACTCAAAGCTGAAGAAAAAGATCAAGAATCAAAAGAAGAAAGTGAGAATTTTGAACTGCTAGTCAAAAAGTTTAACAAGTTTCTCAAAAGAAAGATCCAAGATAAGGAAAAACACAAAAGGTATGAAAATAAATATGATTCTTTTAACTATAAGTACTATGGTTATGGTAAGCATGGTCATGTAAGAATGGAGTGTCCAAAAAAAAAGAAACACAATGACAAGAAAGAAGACAAAGATCAAAAGAAGAGCATATATTGAAAATGATGAAGATCTTATTGAATCATTTGATTAAACAAAGATCTTGTTGATTTGATGAAGTCAAAATAAAGTCAAAGGATCTTGTTGATTTGATGAAGTCAAAATGAAGTCAAAGGCTATTCTGGTGAAGTCAAAGGTTACTTGGATAAAAGGGTAGAGTGATTAGTGAGTCTGCATCTATACTTAGGTATAATCATTCCTATCTCTCTGTTGTATGAGGTTTCACCATTTAAAAGATTTTGGAAATGCCTCTAAACATGTTTAATTTGTTAAAAATCAAAGTAATCGGTTAAATGGTTTTTAAGTAAATGTTTTAACTGATATTATATGAGCTTTATCAGTTAAAATGTTCTTAACACTTTCGTAACATGTTTTTAACTGATAGGTTTTCGAAATAATCGATTAAAACCTTTTAAAACATACGCCGGAACTGTTTTAATTGATATGTCTTCGAAATAATCGATTGTTTTCATTAAAAGAGTTTTTGAAAACCTTCTGCCAGTATTTTAACTGATGTAGAATCGAAAAAATCGATTAAAATAACTTAAGATGTTTTGAAAAGTGTTCTGGCAGAATTTTAATCGATACAAACTCGAAATAATCGATTAAAATAACTTGAAGTGTTTTGAAAGATGTTCTGTCAGTATTTTAATCGATGCAAATGCGAATTAATCGATTAAAACGACTATGAGATTTTTTCCATAGTGTTTTAATCGATTAAAACAGATCTGTTATCAGTTAAAATGACTTAGAAAGTTTTATGAAACTATTTGGCAGAATTCTAATCAATTAAAATGCGAATTAATCGATTAAAACAATTAAGAGATTTTTTCCAAAGTGTTTTAATCGATTAAAACAAGTATGTTATCAGTTAAAATCACTTAGAAAGTTTTATGAAAACTTTTTGCAGTATTTTAATCGATTAAAAGGCGAAATAATCGATTAAAACAACTTAAGGGATTTTTTACAAAGTGTTTTAATTGATATAAATGTTGTTGTATCAGTTAAAACAAATATGAAAAATGATCAAGAACATTTTAACAGATTAAAAGAAGTTTTAACAGATTAATTCAAGACTTTTAACAGATTAAAAGATTATTTTAACAGATTAATTAAACCAGCAGTTTGAAAAATCTTCTATATAAACAGGATTGCTTGAGTCTTTGAAAATATACCTTTGAGCAATCAATCAAGCAATCATAAGAGCAACTTTCAAGAAAGAATCACGCAAGTTTTGTGAAGTTTTTCGAAGTTCTTTCTTGAGGCAAATTTTGCATTCTTTTGGTGAAAAACTCATTCTGCAAAGCTGCATAAACCAGGCTTGAGTGTTCTAGTTTCTTCTCTTTGATTCTTTACTTTTCTTTACTGTATTGTGGGTGTCTGGAAGTGTGGGCACTGGTTTCTGTGGATGGAATTTGGCTGCAGGGTTGTTCAAGAACTGGAAGTTGGTTCTTGGTGAAGGTTTATGTGCAAGAACTGGAATTTTGGTTCTTGTGGTAGATTGGGTGTGTGATTGGACTTTTAATCTGTAAAACATTCAATCTAGTGGAACTCAGCTGGAATTTGGCTGGGAACTAGACGTAGCCCTGGGATTGGGTGAACCAGTATAAATCTTGGTTGTATCTTTCTAAACCTTTCTCTCTTTAATCCTGTTGTTGTTTGTATTTTGATTGTGTGTTCTGTTTGATTCAAGAATTGGTCAAAACTCTTAATCTTTGAAATAGATAATCTGTAATTTGCGAAAATCTTTCAAAGATCA
Source organism: Sphenostylis stenocarpa (assembly GCA_963425845.1). Classification (NCBI taxonomy): domain Eukaryota; kingdom Viridiplantae; phylum Streptophyta; class Magnoliopsida; order Fabales; family Fabaceae; genus Sphenostylis; species Sphenostylis stenocarpa. The sequence goes on from OY731404.1 coordinate 65,274,810, forward strand.
ATTCACCCCCCCCCTCTTGATCTCAGCCTCCTTTTCTAACATATATAGCATGGGATGACAATGATACCTCATCAACAGAAAATGCTGATGATGAAGAAGCTAACTTGTGTCTAATGGCTAACTAGAATTATCAAACCAGCAGTGTAAGTTCTAACTCTTCTTCTAATTTTGTGAATTATAACTCATTGTAAGAAGCATTTAATGAAATGCATGAAGAAACCAAGAAACTTAAAAGAGAAAATGATAGGCTAAAAGGCATGAACAATTGGCTAGAAAATAGAGTTGATTCTCTTGAAAAGAAAATTCTTGAAGATGAAACTGATCTTGATTTCTTAAAATTAATCCATGATAAATTTGATTGCTTATGTAACAAACCATGCAATAATTGCCCAGATTTACAAAAGAAGATTGATTTTTTGTTGCAAACTGTTTCTAAATTTACACAAGGTCAAGCTAACCTTGATGTTCTTCTTAGGTCACAAAAACTTATTTTTGACAAATTTGGCATTGGATTTACATCTAGCAAGAAAACCAGAAAAACTATTGGAAATAGGAAATCATACTCATCATCTGTTATTAAATGTTTTATTGCATGAAAAGAAGTCATTCTGTTAAATTTTGTAGAATCAAGAAGTATGTTATACCAAGAGGAAGAATGAAGTGGATTCCCAAGAATTCATTTCAAATAACTTGATTGGACCCAATAATTATAAAAAGGGTACCAGATTATGATAAATCTATCTTGCAGGAATAAAAATCCGAAGATCATTTGGTACCTAATCAACAATTATATGTTCTGGTTTCATGAACTGATCATTTTAATTGATAGAAAACTATTTTAATCGATTAAATTCACTTACAGAGAAATTTTAAAAAGTTGTCCGTACAGTTTTAATCGATTATTCATCGAATTAATCGATTATAACCTCTTAGGTTTATAATTAATATTCCAGATCTTTGTTTTAATCGATCAAAATGGATATACATCAGTTAAAATTATTAAAGAGTTAAATTTAATCGATTCTTTTTCAATTTAATTGATTAAAATTCTGTGATCATTTCATTAAACATATACAGTACAAATTTAATCGATTATTTTCTATTTTAATCGATTATTACACTGTTATTATTTCAAACCTAATATTCTAGATCAAATTAATTGATTAAATTGTTGGTTAATCGATTAATTCGTTCTTAAAAATTGTTTTAAATATGGTTAATTTAAGAATTTCCAACAAATCAAGATGAGATTTCCAAGATTTATTGATAATCAAAATATGTGAAAACCATTTACTGTAGTGTTTGACCGAGTCAATGTTTATCCAAGAACACTTTAGCTGATGTACCAACTGCCCAGAGCATGTGATTCTGCACTCAGTCAAGGGGACACGACCAATTAAGACTAAAATATTGTAGGTCTGTCATTCGGACTTCAAAAATTTGGAATCCAAACTTCTATTCAAAGAAAAATCAGGTTTTACATTTTCAGTTTCTCCTCTTCTTCTCTTTTCTCTTCCCTCACTCTCATCAATCAATTTTTTTCTCAAATCTCTGCTACAAGATGCTTAAAAGATCAAAATCAAGAAAGAAACGTAAGAGGGAATCTTCCTCTGCTGCTGGCCACGCTGGGGGACATGTTGAAGAATGGTTCAATGGAGACATTGACAAGATGAACAACTTCATTTCCAACTTCAGCCAAAAGCAACTGGTGATTCCTAAATATATTAAGTTTACTTGGTTGGATGAAGAAGGTTTTACCTCATTGAGAAGAAAATTGAAAAGACAAAAGTTAAAGACTTTTCTGGAGCACACTGGCAACATTCAACCTGATCTAGTAAGGGTATTCTATGCCAACCTTACAGTCAGCGGCTCCACTCTAAGGTCTCAAGTCAAAGGTAAAAATCTGGTGATCACTCCTGAGGTGTGGGAAGAAGTGGCTAGTCTTCATGATGTTGATGTAAAGGTATCCAGAGGTAACATTGCAGAGTTACCTGATTTTAACAAAATTCAATTTTTTCGCAGTTGTCTCAAAAATCAAAATGATTCTGTAAGAACTCTTAACGCTGGAAAAATGGAGCTTGAACCAATAATTCTTGCCTTCATCATTACATGGATGCTTACTCCAAGAGGGAGTAATCATGTTTTACTTAATGAGGGTGATTTAGCTCTTATGTACTGCATTGAAAATAATATTCGTGCAAATTGGATTTTTGTTATCAAGGATCACATGATAAAAGCAAAAAGATTGGCTAATTATAAACTGCCATATGTTATGCTGATTAATCAATTTTTTAGATACTTTGAAGTAGATCTTATAGGAGAATATGTGGAAACTCCAAAGGCCTCCAATAATATTGATGATTCCACTTTGCAGAAGATGGGATTTATCAAAATTGATGGAGAGTGGATTTATCAAAATTGATGGAGAGTGGATCTCTAAGATTGATGTTGGGATGTCTTGAAGATGAGGAAGAAGATGAAGAAGAAGCTGATCAAGGTAAAATTCCTTCTTCTCCAGCTGTTGCTGAGGTTCCTGAATCCATTGGTGGTCAAACTTCCTATGAGAACATGGAGATCATACCATACATGGAGCAACCTGACCGTGGAACTCCTCTCTCCCAGTTTGAAAGAACCATGCTCTCTCTAATGGCCTCACTACAAGAAAATCAAAGGATACATATGCAGATGACCTACCAGCATTTTCAACAATCCAATACTCAATTCACCAATCTAGTAAACTAGATTGCGGATCTCTATACTAAGATGGAGGACATGCAGCTCAATCAGGGAAATTGGGATGACTAGTCTCATCAAGAAGGGTCATTTCTATCATTTTTTTCTTTCTTCTACTTTTATCTGTTATTTTTATTGTTGGTCTGTAATATTAACTCGTCTTTGACCAAAAAACACTCCCTAAACGACTTTTAATATGATTAAGATGTTTAAGAACTAAGTTAGATATTTTAGATTGATCAAACAATACATATTCTATCAATTTTAGCTGATATAAAATAATTTTAATCGATTAATTCTATTCACAATACTACTCATTTAGGAAATCCGTATTGTTTTAATCGATTAATTCAATTTTTAATCGATTAAAATCACTTACATAAAATTTACCTAGGCTATATGCTCTATTTTTAATCGATTATTTTGCGAAAGAATTGATTAAGAGTTCTAGGATGTGGAATTGTATCGACTAGAAATGTTTTACATCAATTTTACTAACTGTGTTATCATATTTTATCTTTCACTTATTCTTAGGTTGTCAATACTCATCAATTGTATGATCTTTGATTTTTTTTTTTTTTTGGATTTTATCATATTTGACATGACTTTAAAGACTTTGCAAATTTTTCTCATAAGGAATATAACAAATAGCCAAATATATTCACTAAACCTCTTGCTCGTGATCGATTTTATAGAATCCGAACTGAATTAGGCATTTTAGATGCATCAAACATCACTTAGTTCTCATTACTGGTTGTTTTAATTGATATAAACTAGCTTTAATCGATTAATTTCATTAATAATACTATTGTTCGTACTATTTTAATCGATTAAATTTTGATTTAATCGATTAAATGCTCCTAGGATTTCAATGTACATCTGTTTTAATCGATTAAAATGTTATATGTATCAATTAAAATCATTAACATGATCAATTTAATCGATTATGTCCTGTTTTTAATCGATTATTATTCTGGAAAGAAAATTAAAGGCTTTAGTTAATAGTTGTTCTTGTAACTTGCTACTAAAGCATGGTTCCCTTATCTTTACACGTGTCTATTGTATTCATTAAAAACGTGTTAACGAAGATAAGTTTTAATCAACTTTAATTGATTCTTAAATGAATAATACATCTCATTGGTATCATGAAATTTTTTTTAATATTGTTCTAAAAATAAATTGTTACATGCCATGCATATTGCTTGTTTTACTCCTCTCTTCCCTATTTTTGATGAAGTCAAAGGGGGAGAAATCTACATTTTGATATACTCACTATTTTAGGGGGAGAAATGATTAATTTTGAATACTCACTAATCTATTTATTCAAGTGACTTCTTCTGCAGAATCGTTTAAAGAGATGTTTATCTTCATCAAATAGGGGGAGACTGAAAGTGATGAAGATCTTATTGAATCATTTGATAAAACAAAGATCTTATTGATTTGATGAAGTCAAAAGTTATTCTGTTGAAGTCAAAGGTTACTTGGTTAAAAGGGTAGAGTGATTAGTGAGTTTGCATCTATACATAGGTATAATCATTTATATCTCTCTGTTGCATGAGGTTTCATCATTTAAAAGATTTTGACAATGCCTCTAAAGATGATTAATCTGTTAAAAACCAAAGTAATCGGTTAAATGGTTTTTAAGAAAATATTTTAACTGATATTATATGAGCTTTATCAGTTAAAATGTTCTTAACACTTACATAACAGGTTTTTAATTGATAGGTTTTCGAAATAATTGATTAATACCTTTTAAAACATTCACTGGAACTGTTTTAATCGATATACCTTCGAATTAATCAATTGTTTTCATTAAAGGAGTTTTTGGAAACCTTCTGCCAGTATTTTAACTGATATATATTCGAAATAATCGATTAAAATCACTTAAAATATTTTGGAAAGTGTTCTGGCAGTATTTTAATCGATACAAACTCGAAACAATCGATTAAAATAACTTGAAGTGTTTTGAAAGATGTTCTGTCAGTATTTTAATCGATACAAACTAGAAATAATCGATTAAAACAACTTGAAATATTTTGAAAGGTGTTCTGTCAGAATTTAATCGATGTAAAATCAAATTAATCGATTAAAACAATTTAAGAGAATTTCTGCTAACTGTTTTAATCGATTAAAATTGGCTCTTATCAGTTAAAATCACTTAGAAAGTTTTATGAAAATATTTGGTAGAATTTTAATCAATTAAATTACGAATTAATCGATTAAAACAACTTAAAAGATTTTTTACAAAGTGTTTTAATCGATTGAAACGATATCGCATCAGTTAAAACAAATCTGGAAAATGATCAAGAACATTTTAACAGATTAAAAGAAGTTTTAACAAATTAATTCAAGATTTTTAACAGATTAAAAAATTGTTTTAACAGATTAATTAAACTAGTAGTTAAAACAAATCTCTATATACACAGGATTGCTTCAGTCTTTTAAAATATACTTTTGAGCAATCAATCCAGCAATCATAAGAGCTACTTTCAAGAAAGAATCACACAAGTTTTGTGTTGAAAATACAAGGATTTGATGTTGAACTTACATGGACATGAAGCTTGTTGATTTTGATGATGATTCAAGAACAAAGAACTTAGAGAGTTGAAGACTTATATTCTTGTGTAATAACTCTGTTTTGATGAGTTTGAGTCTGTAATATTAGAGTCTAAGATAGCCAGTACATAGTTTACTCTTTAGAAGCTTCAAAAACTCATTTTTATTAAAAACCCACTGGTTTAATCGATTAAAAGGCCAAATAATCGATTATTACAGAGAGAATAACCATTTTCTGTATCAGCTCTCTGTAATAATCGATTAACACTCATGTTAATTAATTAACAGGGCAAATAATCGATTAAAACAGTGTGTTGTGGGTTCCTATTGATTTTGGCTCTGTAATAATCAATTAACACTTGAGATAATCGATTATTTCAGTCAGATTTGCATTTTGAACTTCAAATTAAACCTATTTTCGAAAACCCTAGTCCGAATACACCAAGTTTCGAAAATCCTCAATTCCCAAACCCTAATTCATCTACTTAAGGTACTCTAAGGCTTTCAGAAAATTGAACAACCTTTTTCAAACAAAAGTTGAGAGTTGTGATTGCCAGAGAACTGTTTGTTGGAGGAAAAAGGGGCTTTTGGAACCTGGTGTGGGCTAGAAGAGATAAGAATCACTAAGTGGAGTTCTTGGTGGATTGTGTGTTGTGCCGTCTCTAGGGAAAACTGTTCTTCATATCTTTTGTGACTCAAGAGAGGTGTTTTCGTTACTCTATCTTTTCCATTGTTATCTGTTTGTAATAACTTTGATTATAGTGACAACGTTAATCCTCTATTTGAGTGATTAGCAACTGGACGTAGGGTATTTTGATCAGAACCAGTATAAATTTTCTGTGTAAGACTCTATCTTTATCCTATTTACGTTTACACAACATTTTAATCAATAAAATTTGGGGAAAATTTTTAAAACCTAATTTTTGTTAAGAAACCAATTCAACCCCCCCTCTTGGTTTTTGTCCATTCTTGCAAACATTCCGCTGCGCGATTCTAGCAAGTGGTATCAGAGCTTGCTTTGATAGTCATTCAAATTTTTCGAAAATGGCCGGACAAGATCAAACGTTTGCCGAAGGTGCGTCTATCAACAAACCCCCACTTTTTGCGGGTCAAAATTATCCTTTCTGGAAAGTTAGAATGCAAATCTTTTTAAAGTCTGTTGATAGAGGTGTTTGGGACGCTATTTTAAACGGTCCCTATATTCCAAAAATTTCTGAAAACGGAGTAGACTTTCCTAAACCATTTTCTAGATGGACAGCGGAGGAAAATAGAAAAGCTCAATTTGACGTTAGGGCTAGAAATATTATTTCATCTGCTTTAACCCTTGATGAGTTTTACAAGATCTCCATTTGTAAAAGTACTCAAGAGATGTGGGAAATGCTAAGAGTGACCCACGAAGGTACCGACGATGTTAAGAGAGCACAGAAAAATTCTCTAATCCAAGAATATGAGATGTTCCGAATGCAACAAGGCGAAATGATATTTGACGTTCAAAAGCGTTTCACACACATTGTGAACCATCTCACCGGGTTAGGTAAAATTTTTGACGTTGATGAATTAAATGTTAAAATATTGAAATCTTTGGATAGGAAATGGCAACCTAAGGTGACGACCATCTCGGAGTCACAAAACCTTGCCACAATGTCTATGGCGGCGCTCTTTGGAAAGTTGAGAGAACATGAGCTTAAGCTAGGAAGGCTAAATGATGAGGAAGGACAACATGAAAAGAGGAACTTAGCCTTCAAAACTAAAATTTCCAAAGGTAAGAGTAAAAAGGAAGAAGAAGACTCAGAGAATGAAGAAGAAGAATTGAGTCTCATGATTAAGAAGTTTACCAAATTCATGAAAGCCAAAGGAAGACATCCATTCAAAGGTAAAGGAAAGGTAAGAGAAAATACTTCCGTAAATATCAAATGTTATGGTTGTGGTGAAACAGGACATGTGAAGACCGAATGTCCAAACAAGAAAAATAAAGAAAACAAAGGCAAAAAGTTCTTCAAGAAAAAAGTCTACATCGCTTGGGACAATAGTGATTTAAGTTCGGAATCAAGTGACTCAAAAATTGAAGCCAATATTTGCTTAATGGCAAATGACAATATATCTTCCGATTTTGAGGTAACTGATTCCGCCTCATCTTTAAGTGATGATGAAAATAATTTTGATGAACTGCAAAATGCATATAATGAATTTTTTAGTGCCTTTAAGGACTTGAAAAATGAATACAAAGTTGTGAAAAAGAGTTTAAATAGATCTGAAAAGGAGGTAGAGTCCTTAAAAACGAAAATTGCATGTTTAGAGGAAAAGGAAACCTTAGAAACGAAAATTGTATGTATAGATGAGATTGATGATAAGAATATAGCATGTACATCTTGTAAAGAGTATGAATATGACATTGATATACTTAATCATTTGCCTGATAAAGCCGAAAAGGAATTAAGTAATAATAATAAAGATAAAGTTGTTATAGCTCAAAATAGAGTAAACCATCAAGTTCCTTTGAAAAGGCCTAAAATGAAAAATAGAAGAGTATGGGTTGAAAAAGGAACTAGAGCATCTATTGTTAGAAATGCATCATATTCAAAAGCTACATCTAAAGCATGTTTTTATTGTATGAAAAATGGTCATACTTCAAATAGATGTAAAATCAAACATTTTGGTGTTCCTAAAGGAAAATATATTTGGGTTCCTTTAGTTAAATGAATTGTTTATCTCTAACCCCAAGGACCCAAAAGTTATGGGGACCTAAGTTTACTATGTTCTTGTTTTGTAGGAAACTTCCAAATCAAAGAAGTCTATGTGGTATCTTGATAGTGGATGCTTTAAACATATGACCAGAGACAAAAAGAAATTTGTGAGTTTCAAAGCTAAAGAACAAGGATATGTAACTTATGGGGACAACAACAAAGGAAAGATTCTTGGAATTGGAAATATAGGTGGTGCAAACAATTTGGAGATTAAGGATGTGCTTCTTGTTGATGGGATAAAGCATAATCTCCTAAGCATAAGTCAACTTTGTGACAAAGGATTCAAGCTTTTGTGTCACAGATAGAACCCAAAAATGTTGAGGAAGCGCTTAAAGATGACCAATGGTGCATAGCTATGCAAGAGGAACTTAATCAATTTGAAAGGAATCAAGTTTGGGAAATAATCCCAAGAGAAGAATCACATCAAGTAATTGGAACTAAATGGGTATTTAGAAACAAACTTGATGAAGATGGAAATATAACAAAGAATAAAGCCAAACTTATTGCCAAAGGTTACTGTCAGGAGGAAGGTATTGATTATGATGAAACTTATGCTCCTGTTGTCAGGTTAGAGGCTATACGCCTACTTCTTGCTTATGCATCATTGATGAAATTTAAATTATATCAAATGGATGTTAAAAGTGCATTTTTGAATGGGTTTATTAAAGAAGAAGTTTATGTGGAGCAACCCCCTGGATTTGAAGATTTTAGTTATCCTAATCATATTTGTAATTTGAAGAAAGCATTATATGGTTTGAAACAAGCTCCTAGGTCTTGGTATAAAAGGCTAAGTAGTTTTCTAACTTCAAATAATTTTTCTAGAGGAAAAATTGATTCTACTTTGTTTATAAAGAAAGTAAAAGAACATATCTTATTGATTCAAGTATATGTTGATGATATCATTTTTGGATCAACTGATAATTCTTTGTGTGTAGAATTTGCTAAGATAATGCAGGGAGAATTTGAAATGTCTATGATGGGAGAATTAACGTTCTTCCTTGGACTTCAAATCAAGCAACTTAAAGATGACATTTTTGTCTCTCAAACCAAATAATGTAAAGAGATTCTCAAGAAGTTTGGAATGGACACTTCAAAGGAAGCTAACACACCCATGGGAACTTCATGCTATTTAGACAAGGATGAATCAGGTTTGGAAATTAATCAATCCATGTATAGAGGTATGATAGGATCACTATTGTACTTAATTGCAAGTAGAGCTGATATTATACATTTTGTGTGTGTGTGTGCTAGATTTCAGGCATGTCCAAAAGAATCTCACTTAACAGCAGTAAAACGTATTTTAAAATATTTAAAAGGAACTACTGGTTTTGGATTATGGTATCCATCTGAAGCTTGTACTAGTTTAATAGGTTATTCTGATGCTGATTATGGTGGATGCGAAATAGATAGAAAAAGTACTAGTGGGACATGTCATTTGTTAGGATCATCTTTAGTATCTTGGCATTCTAAGAAACAGGCATGTGTTGCTTTATCCACCACTGAAGCTGAATATATTGCAGCTGGTAATTGTTGTGCTCAAATTTTGTGGATGAAACAACAACTAGAAGATTATAGTATATTTCTAAATGATATTCCTTTGATGTGTGATAATACAAGTGCAATCAATCTTACTAAGAATCCAGTAATGCACTCTAGGACTAAACATATAGAAATTAGACATCATTTCTTGAGAGATCATATAAGTAAAGGAAACTGTAAAATTGAGTATGTTGATACAAAGCATCAGTTAGCAGATATTTTTACTAAACCTCTTCCCAAGGATAGATTCTATGATCTTAGAAGAGACTTAGGAATATTAGAAATAGCCTAAACTCTGCTTAATTAAACAATTTTTGCATGATTGTAATGTTACATATATCTTTGTTTGTAATGACGTTTCTTTATGAAATAAAATTTGTATTTTTGTTTTGTTTGAGGGGGAGTTATTTCCAAGTTATGCATATTTTGAGGGGGAACTCTTAATTTTTTATCATAATCAAAATAGGGGGAGAAATATTTAAAGCCTCTTAAAGCCTCTTATGATTGAATTTAAATATTATCTGGTATGTTTAATGTTTTTGTTAGTGTGACAGATAAAACAGGTTATTACAAGGCTTTAAAAGAAAATTTTGATCATCATCAAAAAGGGGGAGATTGTTGAAACATACAAGGACTTGATGTTGAACTTACATGGACATGAAACTTGTTGATTTTGATGATGATTCAAGAACAAAGAACTTAGAGAGTTGAAGACTTATATTCTTGTGTAATAACTCTGTTTTGATGAGTTTGAGTCTGTAATATTAGAGTCTAAGATAGCCAGTACATAGTTTACTCTTTAGAAGCTTCAAAAACTCATTTTTATCAAAAACCCACTGGTTTAATCGATTAAAAGGCCAAATAATCGATTATTACAGAGAGAATAACCATTCTCTATATCAGCTCTCTGTAATAATCGATTAACACTCCTGTTAATCGATTAACAGGGCAAATAATCGATTAAAATAGTGCGTTGTGGGTTCCTGTTGATTTTAGCTCTGTAATAATCGATTAACACTTGAGATAATCGATTATTTCAGTCAGATTTGCATTTTGAACTTCAAATTAAACCTATTTTCGAAAACCCTAGTCCCAATACACCAAGTTTCGAAAATCTCCAATTCCCAAACCCTAATTCATCTACTTAAGGTTCTCTAAGGCTCTCAGAAAATTGAACAACCTTTTTCAAACAAAAGTTGAGAGCTGTGATTGCTAGAGAACTGTTTGTTGGAGGAAAAGGGGCTTTTGGAACCTGGTGTGGGCTAGAAGCGATAAGAATCACTAAGTGGAGTTCTTGGTGGATTGTGTGTTGTGTCGTCTCTAGGGAAAGCTGTTCTTCATCTCTTGTGTGACTCAAGAGAGGTGTTTTCGTTACTCTATCTTTTCCATTGTTATCTGTTTGTAATAACTTTGATTATAATGACAACGTTAATCCTCTGTTTGAGTGATTAGCAACTGGACATAGGGTCCTTTGATCCGAACTAGTATAAATTCTCTGTGTAAGAATCTATCTTTATCCTATTTACGTTTACACAACATTTTAATCGGTAAAATTTGGGGAAAATTTTTAAAACCTAATTTTTGTTAAGAAACCAATTCACCCCCCCTCTTGGTTTTTGTCCGTTCTCGCAAACATTCCGTTGCGCGATTCTAACATTTTGTGGAGTTTTTCAAAGTTCTTTCTTGAGGCAATTTTTGCATTTCTTTTGTGAAGAAACTCATTCTGCAGAGCTGCATAATCCGGGTTTGAGTGTTCTAGTTTCTTCTCTTTTTTTTCTTTACATTTCCTTACTGTATGTTGGGTGGCTTGAATTGTTGGGCACTAGTTCTGTAGTTGGAATTTGGCTGCAGGTTGGTTCAAGAACTGGAAGTTGGTTCTTAGTGAAGGTTTAGCTGCAAGGACTGGAATTTTGGTTCTTGTGGTAGGTTGGGTGTGTGATTGGAATTTGTAATCTGTAAATCATTCAATCTAGTGGAACTCAGCTGGAATTTGGCTGAGAACTGGATGTAGCCCTGGGATTGGGTGAACCTGAAAGTGATGAAGATCTTATTGAATCATGTAAACAAAGATCTTGTTGATTTGATAAACTCAAAATGAAGTCAAAGGCTATTATGTTGTAGTCAAAGGTCACTTAGATAAAATGGTAGAGTGATTAGTGAGTCTGCATCTTTACTTAGGTATAATCATTCTTATCTCTCTGCTGCATGAGGTTTATTCTTTTAAAAGATTTTACAAATGCCTCTAAAACGTGTTTAAACTGTTAAAAACAAAGTATTTTGTTAAATGGTTTTTAAGTAACTGTTTTAACTAATATTATATGAGCTTTATCAGTTAAAATGTTCTTAACACTTTCGTAACAGGTTTTTAACTGATAGTTTTTCGAAATAATCGATTGAAACCTTTTAAAACATACACTGAAACTGTTTTAATTGATATATCTTCGAAATAATCGATTGTTTTCATTAAAAGAGTTTTTGGAAACCTTCTTCTAGTATTTTAACTGATGTAGAATTGATATAATCGATTAAAATGACTTAAGTTGTTTTGAAAAGTGTTGTGGCAGAATTTTAATCGATACAAACTCGAAATAATCGATTAAAATAACTTGAAGTATTTTGAAAGATGTTTTGTCAGTATTTTAATCGATACAAATGTGAAATAATCGATTAAAACAACTAAGAAATTTTCCCGGAATGTTTTAATCGATTAAAACAAGTATGTTATCAGTTAAAATAACTTAGAAAGTTTTATGAAATCTTTTGGCATAATTCTAATTGATTAAAATGCGATTCAATCGATTAAAATAACTAAGAGGATTTTTTCCAAAGTATTTTAATCGATTAAAACAGATTGTTATAAGTTAAAATCACTTTGAAAGTTTATATGGAAACATTTTGCAGTATTTTAATCGATTAAAAGGCGAAACAATCGATTAAAACAATTTGAAGGATTTTTTACAAAATGGTTTAATTGATATAAACGTTGTCGTATCAGTTAAAACAAATCTGGAAAATGATCAAGAACATTTTAACAGATTAAAAGAAGTTTTAACAGATTAATTCAAGACTTTTAACAGATTAAAACATTGTTTTAACATATTGATTAAACCAGCAGTTTGAAAAATCCTCTATATAAACAGGATTGTTTGAGTCTTTTAAAACACATCTTTGAGCAATCAATCAAGCAATCATAAGAGCTACTTTCAAGAAAGAATCACGCAAGTTTTGTGAAGTTTTTCAAAGTTCTTTCTTGAGGCATTTTCTGCATTTCTTTTATGAAGAAACTCATTCTACAGAGTAGCATAAATCGGGTTTGAATGTTCTAGTTTCTTCTTTTTGTTTCTTTTACATTTCTTTACTGTATTCTGGGTGTCTAGAAGTGTGGGCACTGGTTCTGTAGCTGGAATTTGGCTGCAGGTTGATTCAAGAACTGGAACTTGGTTCTTGGTGAAGGTTTAGGTGCAAGAATTGGAATTTGGTTCTTGTGGTAAGATTGGGTGTCTGGAAGTGTGGGCACTGGTTTCTGTAGCTGGAATTTGGTTACAAGGTTGTTCAAGAACTGGAAGTTGGTTCTTGGTGAAAGTTTAGGTTTAGGTGCAAGGACTGGAATTTTGGTTCTTGTGGTAGATTGGGTGTGTGATTGGAATTGTAATCTGTAAAACATTCAATCTAGTGGAACTCAGCTGGAATTTGGTTGGAAACTGGACGTAGCCCTGGGATTGGGTGAACCAGTATAAATCTTGGTTGTATCTTTCTAAACCTTTCTCTCTTTAATTCTGTTGCTGCCTTTATTTTGATTGTTTGCTTTGTTTGATTCAAGAATTGATCAGTGTTATGCATTACATGAGTGTGAACATTATGGCAAACTAGGTCACAAGATTGACCAGTGTTATGCATTACATGGTCGTCCTACTCGATCTACTGCAGTTGCTCAGACTGATCTTTCCCCACCTTTATCTGCTAAGGATTCTCCTTCTTCTATCTGCTATGTTCAACAAATTTCTCAAATGGTATAAGGATCAACAGTCTTCTAGTTCCACTATGTCTATCGCACACACAGGTACATCTTTTGTTGGTCTGACCCAATCTTCTTCTGGTCCTTGGGTTTTTGATTCAGGAGCCACTGATCATATTACTGGTAACAAATTTTTTTTCTCCTCTTTATCCTCTCCTGATCCTTTACCTTTAGTTACACTAGCTGATGGCTCTAGAGTATCATCTCATGGTGTTGGAACTGTTAAATTTTTCCCTTCTTTAACCATTGGTAATGTTCTTTATGTCCCTGGGTCTCCTTTTAACCTGTTATCCATCAGTCGTCTAACTCGTTCTCTTGATTGTGTTGTTTCTTTTACCAATAATTATGTATGTTTACAGGACCGGAGTTCGAAACAGGTGGTTGGCACAGGATGTGAGTCTCATGGTCTTTATCATCTTCGTCCCTTTACACATGTTGGTGCAGTTATAGAGTCTCCCTCTCTTCTCCATGCTCAGTTAGGTCATCCAAGTCTTGCCAAGTTACAGCAACTTGTCCCTGCCTTATCTAAATTGTCTAGTTTGGCATGTGAGTCGTGTCAATTAGGCAAGCATAGTCGTACTTCCTTTCCTTGTAGTATCACACGTGGTGCTTCATCCCCTTTTGTCGTGGTTCACTCTGACATTTGGGGACCTAGCCGCGTTAAGTCTACTTTAGGTTTTCAATACTTTGTTACTTTCATTGATGATTATTCCAGATGCACTTGGTTATTTTTGATGAAAAATCATTCTAAATTATTTCATATCTTTCAAACTTTTTTCAATGAAATTCAAACTCAGTTTGGTGTTTCTATTAGAGTTTTACGTAGTGATAATGGTCGTGAATATCTTTCTCATTCTTTTAAACAATTCATGGCTTCTCATGGTATTTTGCATCAAACTTCTTGTGCTTATACACCTCAACAAAATGGTGTAGCTGAACGTAAAAATAGACATCTTATTGAAACAACTCGCACTCTTTTAATTCATGGAGAGGTTCCTCAGCATTTTTGGGGTGATGCTCTTCTTACTGCATGTTATCTTGTTAATCGCATGCCATCTTCGGTTCTAGATAATAAAATACCTCATTCCATTTTATTCCCTCATGAACCACTTCATCCCTTACCTCTAAAAGTTTTCGGGTCTACATGTTTTGTTCATAATTTTAGTTCTAGTCTTGACAAGCTTTCTCCTAGATCACATAAATGTGTTTTCTTAGGGTTTACAAGATCACAAAAAGGATACAAATGTTTTTATCCTTCTCTTAACCGTTATTTTGTGTCTGCAGATGTCACCTTTGATGAGTTCTCTTTTTATTTTAAAAGTCAATCTTCACCTCTGTCTTCATCCAATCTTGTCAACATTCCTAGTACATTTAATGTTCCTATTGTTTGTGACCCTCTAACTGTGTCTTCTTCACCATTAGATTCTACTCCGCAATCAGTTTCTTCTTCACTGCCTCTTCAGGTTTATAGTTGCTGAAACCAATCACAACCACCACCATGTGACTCTACTCAAGTGCCAACTACTCTGTCTCCTCCGGATGTGACACCTGAGTCTGACCTTCCCATTGCCCTCCAAAAAGGTATCCGTTCTACACGTAATCCCTCTCCTCATTATATTGGTTTGAGTTATCATCGACTGTCATTACCTTTTTATACATGTCTTTCCTCTCTTTCTTCTGTGACCATTCCAAAAACTGTCCGTGAAGCTTTAGCCCATCCTGGTTGGCGTCAGGCCATGTTAGATGAACTAAGTGCTCTTCATAATAGTGGAACTTGGGAATTGGTCTCGTTACTGTCTAGGAAATTTGTTGTTGGTTGCAGGTGGGTGTTTGCTATCAAAGTTGGACCTGATGGTACTATTGATCGCCTCAAAGCTCGTCTTGTGGCCAAAGGTTATACTCAAATTTTTGGGTTGGATTATGGAGATACCTTTTCCCCTATGGCAAAGATGACTTTTGTTCGTTTATTTATCGCCATGGTCGCTCTTCAACAATGGTCTCTTTATCAACTAGATGTTAAAAATCTCAATGGTGATTTGCAAGAAGAAATCTATATGGAGCAACCTCCTGGGTTTGTTGCTCTGGGGGAGTCTTCTGGGATGGTATGTCGTCTTCGCAAATCCCTATATGGCCTAAAACAGTCTCCTAAGGCCTGGTTTGGAAAGTTTAGCAAGGTTGTTCAACAATTTGGTATGACTCGGTGTGAAGCAGATCACTCTATCTTTTATTGACACTCAAGTGTTGGATGTGTTTACTTGATAGTATATGTTGATGACATCGTTCTTACAGGTAGTGACAACCATGGCATCTCTCAGTTGAAACAACATCTCTGTCACCATTTTCAGACCAAAGATCTTGGCAAACTTAGATATTTCTTGGGTATTGAGGTGGCACAGTCCAATGATGGTATTGTTATATCTCAGAGGAAGTATGCCATGGATATTTTAGAGGAAACTGGGTTGATGAATTCAAAGTCTGTTGATACGCCCATGGATCCCAATACTAAACTTTTACCAAATCAGGGGGAGCTTATACCTGATCCTGAGCAGTATAGAATATTGGTTGGAAAATTGAATTATCTTACAGTTACTCGTCCTGACATTTCCTTTGCAGTCAGTGTGGTAAGCCAATTTCTTAATTCCCCATGCGAAGATCATTGGAATGCAGTCATTCGTATCTTAAAGTATATTAAAGGATCTCCTGGAAAAGGATTGTTATATGATTCTAATAACGATACAAGAGTTGTTTGCTACTCAGATGCTGATTGGGCAGGATCTCCTTCGGATAGAAGATCTACATCTGGATATTGTGTCTCCATTGGTGGTAACTTGGTCTCATGGAAAAGTAAGAAACAAAGTGTTGTGGCAAGATCTAGTGCAGAAGCAGAATATAGAGCTATGGCCTCAGCTGCTTGTGAACTTGTTTGGCTCAAACAATTGCTTAGAGAGTTACAATTTGGAGATGTCACTTGTGTGTGAAAATCAGGCTGCTCTTCATATTAGTTCTAATCATGTCTTTCATGAGAGGACCAAATACATTGAGATTGACTGTCATTTCATTCGAGAAAAGATTATGTCTAGAGACATCAAGACTGAGTTTGTTAACTCAAGTGATCAGTTAGCAGATATTTTTACTAAATCTTTACGGGGTCCTAGAATTGATTATATTTGTAACAAGCTTGGCACATACGATTTGTATGCTCCAACTTGAGGGGGAGTGTTAGATATTGTTTAGATATTATTTAATATTGTTAAGATATTGTTATATATTAACCATAATATCAAACAATATCTTCTATTTATTCTGTTACTTTCAGTTACTCTTTTAGTTGTATCTCTCTACTATAAATAGACTACCCTATGTGTGATTTATACACAAGGGAGATTAATCCCAAACTCTATTTCTTCTATATTCAACAATAAGAATAAAGATCTTTATTGAATATATTGATATAAGTGTTTGGAATATTATTGAACAAGGTTCCTATGTTTTTAATAGAGAATGGTCTAGTTTAAATGATTGTGAAAAGAAACTAATCCAAGATGATTGTACTACTAAGAATATCATCACATCTGCACTTAATAGAAATGATTTTTTCAGGATATCTCATTGTCAAACTGTTGCACAAATGTGGAAAACTCTTGAAATGGCTTATGAAGAAACAACAAAGATATGTTTGATGGTCAATTCGGATTCTCCCATGACCAGTGTATGTTTTGATTCAACAACTATTATGAATTACAGTTCATTACAAGATGCTTTTTATGAAATGCATGCAGTAGCTAAGAAATTAGAAATTGAAAACAAAATATTAAAAAGCATGAATAGTTTATTAGAAAACAAAATCACTCTTCTTGAAAAGAAAATTATTGATGAAGAAAGTAAGAATGAAAATATGGAAATAGGTAATAATTCTAATTGCATGTGTAATGATAAAGATTGTGAAAATTGTACTGATTTACAAAAGAAATTAACATATTTAATAAAAACTACATCTAAACTTGTACAAGGAAAAACCACTCTTGATGTTATACTTGATTCTCAAAAGTTGGTTATTGATCGTGGTGGTATTGGCTTTACACCTCTTGTTGGAAAGAAAACTAGAGCATTTAAAAACTATTTTGCATATAGTAAATCTGTTTCGTCACCATTTATTACATGCTTTTATTGTATGAAAAAAGGTCATTCTGTGAAATTTTGTAGAATCAAGAAATATGTTATACCAAGAGGTAGAATGAAGTGGATTTCCAAGAATTCATTTCAAATAACCTGATTGGACCCAATGATTATAAAAAGGGTACCAGATATATGTTAAATCTATTTTGCAGGAACAAAATCTGGAAGTTTTGTGGTACCCTATCAGCAAAATTCGATTCTGGATTCATGGGTTGTGTATTTTAATTGATATAAAACTGTTTCAATCGATTAATTTCACTTACAGAGAAGATCAGAAAAGATGTCCATACAATTTTAATCGATTAAAACATGAATTAATCGATTAAAATTCTGTCAGGTTTTTAGTATAGTTGTTTGAATCGATTAAAAAGAATTAATATCAGTTAAAATCATTAAAAAGTAAATTTTAATCGATTCTTCTGTTGAACATTCAAGGACTTGATGTTGCACTTGATGGACATGAAGATTGTTGATTTTGATGATGACTCAAGAACTCAAGAACTTAGAGTGTTGAAGACTTGTTTTGTATTGTAATAACTCTGTTTCAATTAGATTGAGTCTGTAATATTAGAGTTTAAGATAGCCGTTACATAGTCTGCACCTTAGAAGCTTCAAAAAGCTCATATTTATCATCCAGGCTCGGCTTTAATCGATTAAATAGGGAAATAATCGATTAAAACAGTGAGAAAAATCATTTTCTGTAACAACTCATTGGTTTAATCGATTAAACCAAATTTTAATTGATTATCAGGCGGTTTAATCGATTAAATCACCTTTTAATCGATTAAAACAGAGAGGTTTGGGTTCTGTTGATATTTGGCTCTGTTTTAATCGATTAATACTTCTTTTAATCGATTATTTCAGTCAGATTTTGATTTTTAACTTCAAATCAAACCTATTTTCGAAAACCCTTTTCCCAAGAACCCTAATTCCGAAAATCTCAATTCCCAAACCCTAATTTCTCTACTTAAACTCTTCTATGGCACTCAGAAAACAAGAACAACCTTTTCATACAAAGTTAAGTGCTGTAGTGCCAGAGAACTGTTTGTTGCAAGAAAAATGGGCTTTTTGAACCTGGTGTGGGCTAGAAGCGATAAGAATCACTAAGTGGAGTTCTTAGTGGATTGTGTGTTGTGCTATCTCTGGGGAAAGCTGTTCTTCATCTCTTGTAGGTTTCAAGAGAGGTGTTATCTTTACTTTATCTCTTCCATTGTAAATTGTTTGTAATAACTTTGTTTATAGTGACAGTGTTAATCCTCTGTTTGAGTGATTAGCAACTGGACGTAGGGTCTTTTGATCCGAACCAGTATAAATTTCCTGTGTAAGACTCTATCCCTTTCTCTATTTACATTTACACAGTTTTTAATCGGTAAAATTTGGGGAAAATTTTGAAAACCTAATTTTTATTAAGAAACCAATTCACCCCCCCTCTTGGTTTTTGTCCGACCACGCGAACATTCCGCTGCGCGATTCTAACAAGTGGTATCAGAGCTTGCTTTGATAGTCATTCAAATTTTCGAAAATGGCCGGACAAAATCAAACTTTTGCCGAAGGTGCGTCTATCAACAGACCCCCACTTTTTGCGGGTCAAAATTATCCTTTCTGGAAGGTACGTATGCAAATATTTTTAGAGTCTGTTGATAGAGGCGTTTGGGACGCTATTTTAAACGGTCCATTTGTTCCTAAAATTACTGAGAACGGTGTTGACGTTCTTAAACCTTTTTCTAGATGGACTGCAGAAGAAAATAGGAAAGCCCAATTTGACGTTAGGGCTAGAAATATTATTTCATCTGCTCTAACCCTTGACGAGTTTTATAGAATTTCTGTTTGTAAAAGTGCACAGGAAATGTGGGAAATGCTTAGAGTGACCCACGAAGGTACTGACGACGTCAAGAGAGCACGTAAAAACTCTCTAATCCAAGAATACGAGATGTTCCGGATGCAACCAGGCGAAACGATCTTTGATGTACAAAAGCGTTTCACTCATATCGTGAACCATCTCACCGGATTAGGTAAAGTATTTGACGTTGATGAATTAAATGTTAAAATTTTGAAATCTTTGGATAGGAAGTGGCAACCTAAGGTCACGGCCATCTCGGAGTCACAAAATCTTTCCACAATGTCAATGGCGGCGCTCTTTGGAAAACTTAGAGAACATGAGTTAGAGCTTGGAAGGTTAAACGAAGAAGAAGGCCAATATCAAAAGAAGAATCTAGCCTTCAAAACCGAAATTTCCAAAGGTAAAAATAAAAAGGAAGAAGAAGAAGACTCGGAAAATGAAGAAGAAGAGCTGAGTCTTATGATAAAGAAGTTCACCAAATTCATGAAAGCAAAAGGAAGACATCCCTTCAAAGGTAAAGGAAAGGTAAGGGAAAATTCTTCCGTAAATATAAAATGCTATGGTTGTGGTGAAGCAGGACATGTAAAGACCGAATGTCCAAATAAGAAGAACGATGAAGTTAAAGGCAAAAAGCACTTCAAGAAGAAAGCCTACATTGCTTGGGACAACAGTGACTCAAGTTCGGAATCAAGTGACTCGGAAATAGAAGCAAACATTTGCTTAATGGCAAATGACAACATATCCTCCGATTTTGAGGTAAGTGATTCTGACACATCTTCTAGTGATGAGGATAATAACTATGATGAATTGCAAAATGCTTATAATGAATTGTTTAGTGCTTTTAAGAACTTGAAGAATGAATATAAAGTTGTAAAGAAGAATTTAAGTAGATCCGAAAAGGAAATTGACTCTTTAAAAATGAAAATTACATGTTTAGAAGAAAAAGAGGTATTAGACACGAAAATTGTATGTTTAGATGAGGATAAGAATTTAGCATGTGAAACTTGTAAAGAGCATGAATATGACATAGATATCCTAAATCATCCACTTGATAAAGCCGAAATGGAAATAAGTGATCTTAAGAAGGATAAAACTGTTTTTGCTCAAAATAATGTAAATCATCAAGTTTCTATGAAAAAGTCTAAAACTAAAAAGAAAAGAGTATGGGTAGAAAAAGGAACTAGAGCATCTATGGTTAGAAATGCATCATTTTCAAATGCTACATCTAAAGCATGTTTTTATTGCATGAAACAAGGTCACACATCAAATAGATGTAAAATTAAACATTTTGGTGTACCTAAAGGTAAATACATTTGGGTTCCTATAGTTAAATAGTTTGTTATGTCTCTAACCCCAAGGACCCAAAAGTTGTGGGGACCTAAGTTTACTATATTCTTGTATTGCAGGAAACTTCCAAATCAAAGAAGTCTATGTGGTATCTTGATAGCGGATGCTCAAAACATATGACCGGAGATAAATCTAAATTTGTGAGTTTCAAGGCTAAGGAACAAGGATATGTAACTTATGGGGACAACAACAAAGGGAAGATCCTTGGAATTGGAAACATAGGTGGTGCAAACACTTTGGAGATCAAGGATGTGCTACTTGTTGATGGACTTAAGCATAATCTCCTTAGTATAAGTCAATTATGTGACAAAGGCTTCAAGGTAATTTTTGAAAGTAAATTTTGCACCATACACTTGATTGATTCCGAAAATGTAGCATTGAAAGGCATTAGGCATAACAACATATATTTGATTGATTTGGATTGTTTACATGAGTCTAGCATAACATGTTTAGTTGCTAAGGAAGAGAACCCTTGGTTATGGCATAAGAGAGCGGCTCATATAAATATGCATTATTTGAATAAATTGATATCAAAAGACTTAGTTATTGGTTTGCCTAAGTTAAAATTTGAAAAAGATAGATTGTGTGATGCATGCCAAAAGGGTAAACAAGTAAAATCATCATTTAAATCAAAGAATGTTATTTCCACTTCAAAACCCCTAGAATTATTACATTTAGATTTATTTGGACCATTTAGGATAAAAAGTTTTGGTGGAAATTATTATGGTCTTGTGATTGTTGATGATTATTCTAGATATACATGGACATTTTTCCTAACTATGAAAAGTGAAGCTTTTAAGGTCTTTAGAAAATTTGCAAAACAAATTCAAAATGAGAAAGACTTAAGAATTAAAGTTTTAAGAAGTGACCATGGTGGTGAGTTTCAAAATGAAAAGTTTGAAAATTATTGTGAAGAAAATGGAATTTTACATAACTTTTCTGCTCCTAGGACTCCCCAACAAAATGGTGCAGTTGAAAGGAAAAATAGGTCATTAGAGGAACTTGCTAGAACTATGTTAAATGAATCTAATGTTCCTAAGTATTTTTGGGCTAATGCGGTTAGTACTGCATGTTATGTTTTAAATAGAATGCTCATTAGGTAAATTATTAAATCTACTCCCTATGAATTGTTTAATGGTAGAAAACCTAATGTTGCTCATTTGAAAATTTTTGGTTGTAAGTGCTTTGTGTTGAATAATGGTAAGGACAACTTAGGAAAATTTGACTCTAAAGCTGATGAGGAGATTTTCTTAGGTTAATCATTAACTAGCAAGGCTTATAGGGTGTTTAATAGGAGAACTTTGAATATAGAAGAATCTATACATGTTACCTTTGATGAGATTGTAGACCTTGGGGGAAATCCTCTTGAGTCAAATAAAGAAATTGCAGGTGATGATGAATATATAAGAGAGACTCTTGATGAATTATATTTGGAAGAAAATGAGCCTTCTCAAATGCCTGAATTAGCAAAAGAATGGCAATCACCTAGAGGACTCTCAATGGACAATATCATTGGTGATATCTCAAAAGGGGTAAGAACTAGAAACATGACTAATTTTTGTATGTCTGTAGCTTTTGTGTCACAAATTGAACCCAAGAATGTTGAGGAAGCACTTAAAGATGACCAATGGTGCATAGCCATGCAAGAAGAACTTAACCAATTTGAAAGAAATCAAGTCTGGGAATTAATCCCAAGAGAAAAGTCACATCAAGTTATTGGAACCAAATGGGTGTTTAGAAACAAGCTTGATGAAGATGGGAACATAACAAAGAATAAAGCTAGACTTGTTGCCAAAGTCTATTGTCAGGAGGAAGGTATAGATTATGATGAAACTTATGCTCCTGTTGCCAGGTTAGAGGCTATACGCCTACTTCTTGCTTATGCATCTTTGATGAAATTTAAATTATATCAAATGGATGTTAAGAATGCATTTTTAAATGGTTTTATTAAAGAAGAAGTTTATGTGGAGCAACCCCCTGGTTTTGAGGATTTTAGTTTTCCTAATCATGTTTTTAAATTAAAGAAAGCATTATATGGGTTGAAACAAGCTCCTAGATCTTGGTATGAGAGGCTAAGTAGTTTCCTAACATCAAATGATTTTTCTAGAGGAAAAATTGATTCTACACTGTTTATAAAGAAAGTTAAAGAACATATCTTATTGGTCCAGGTGTATGTTGATGATATTATTTTTGGATCAACTGATAATTCGTTATGTGTAGAATTTGCTAAGATAATGCAGGGAGAGTTTGAAATGTCTATGATGGGAGAATTAACATTCTTCCTTGGACTACAAATCAAGCAACTTAAAGATGGCATTTTCATCTCTCAAACCAAATACTGCAAAGAGATCCTTAAAAAGTTTGGAATGGACACCTCAAAGGAAGCTAACACACCCATGGGAACTTCATGCTATCTAGACAAGGATGAATCAGGTTTGGAAGTTAATCAAACTATGTATAGAGGTATGATAGGATCAACTGTTATACTTAACTGCAAGTAGACACTGATATTATGCATTCTGCTACGTGTGTGTGCTAGATTTCGGGCTTATCCTAAAGAATCTCATCTAATTGCAATGAAACATATTTTAAAATACTTAAAAGGAACTACTGGTTTTGGTTTGTGGAATCCGTCTGATGCTTGTATGAGTTTAATAGGATATTCTGATGTTGATTATGGTGGATGTAAAATTGATAGGAAAAGTACTAGTGGGACATGTCATTTGTTAGGTTCATCCTTAATATCTTGGCATTCTAAGAAATAGGCATGTGTTGTTTTATCTACCACTGAAGCTGAATATATTGCAGCTGGTAGTTGTTATGCTCAAATTCTGTGGATGAAACAACAGTTAGAAGATTATAGTATATTTTTAAATGACATTCCTTTGATGTGTGATAATACGAGTGCAATTAATCTTACTAAGAATCCAGTAATGCACTCTAGGACTAAACATATAGAAATAATACATCACTTTTTGAGAGACCATATCAGCAAAGGAAACTGTAAAATAGAGTATGTAGAAACCAAACGTCAATTAGCAGATATTTTTACTAAGCCTCTACCCAAGGATAGATTCTATGATCTTAGAAGAGACTTAGGGATATTAGAAATAGCTTAAATTCTGCTTAATTTGACTGTTTTTGGATGGTTGTAATGTTATAATTCATTTTGTAGGATGTTCATAGGTTATCATGTGTTAAAACACTCAAAACAGAGCATTCCTCTCTAGAATAATCGATTAATTGGAGTTATAATCGATTATTTGCATCCAAAACACTTAAAACAGGGTATTCCTCTCTGGAATAATCGATTAATTCGTCCATTAATCGATTAAAACCAGTAATAATCGATTAACAGCCCAAAATAATCGATTAAACGGGTCTGGAAGTGATTTAATCGATTAATTTGAATTTTAATCGATTAAATCTGACCAAGTTTGATTCCTAGCCGTTGCTGTCGCCGCCGTCCGTTCCGACGTCCTGGGACATCTCGAACGTTAATGCGAGCGGTCGCGAAAAGATGGTTGAGACTCGCGTTTTTTGTTAAAAATATGTTCATTGCTTCCGAGGCGCTCAACGCTGAACTATCCTCTAATAGAAGCAAGGTTTTCGAAAAGGGTTCTTTTGGAGTCGCCACCAATGTTTTAACCATAAACATTGGAAAAGGAGAAAAAGGCATTGATTTTAATAAAAACCAAACTTGGCCATTATAACCAGAGTCGGGTAAGGGAGTTAGTTACGTGTGGGGAAGGTATTAGCACCCCACAACGCCCCTTTCGGGTTCCCTATGACGGATTAATTCATTTAAGTAAAGATTACAAGAAATTACGCTATTACCCTATTTTATTCGTACAGTATTTAAATATAGCTATCTACATGATTTATCTACATTGCATACAGAAAGCAGTAAATAAAGCAATAAAAGGGAAGAGAATTGAGAAGAACATCCGAAGCAAGCTTTATATTATAAGTCTTTTATACAGAGGACGCTTTGCGGCAATCCTTCACTCTACAACGACTCTCCTCTCGAATAAACTCGACTAAAATTTTCTAGAAGAATCGAATGTCGGAATACAAATTCCTTAACTGATTGTTACCTATTAAAGGCAATCAGAGAGATCATTCGAAGAAGGGAGAGAAGAAGACAAATCTTGGAGTTGTCTGGGGTGTGGAGAATGACAAATGAGGCTCCTATTTATAGATTTCGCTGCCTGGAAACCTGGGACGACCGTCAGGGCTGGGACGGCCGTCCCAACTGCCAAATTTGCACTGAGCCAAGCTGGGACGGTCAGTTGGGTTTGGGACGGCCGTCCCATTTGAATTTTGTGGCTTGGGACGTGCGTCCCAAAGGTGAGACGTGCGTCTCACTTGGCTTTTGGTGTTTGGGACGGCTGTCCCAACCTGTCTTGGCCAGTTTTTGCGTTCTAGGACCCCCGAGAAGCTTTCCTTTCCTTTTTCGAACGTCGTTTGATGCCGATGTGTGTCCGTTGAAGCTTTATCTTCATATAGGAAGTCTTCTTGGCATTCATTAAGATGTCGGGCGAGCTTTATCTTCGTGTAGGAAGTCTCTTTAGTCTTTATTGTGTGGATGGGTGAACTCCGTCTTGTTGCGGGAGGTCTTTCTCGGTTTTTCTTTGATATGAAGCTGGGTGAACTATATGAAGTTTCCCTAGCTTTTATTTTGAGAGGCCGGGCAAAATTAGGGGTCTACAGCTGCCCCCCCTTCACCTGCCTAGCTAATTTGTCGGCTTGATATGCCGACAAAATTAGTTGGTAGGGGAAGGAGTTAACCATTTTGCCCGGTCATCCTTCGGATGCTGCTCCTTGCTGATCCTCCGGATGATAAATATTTTGATAGGTACCAACCCCTATCTGGTTTGAGCCTCCTTTTATAAGGCTCTGGTGAGTATTTACCCTCACCAGGTATAAGTCTGTATTTTACTAGACTTTAGTGAGTACCTACCCCCACTAGGTATGAACCTTGTTCTGCAAGGTTTTGGTGAGTACCTACCCTCACCCGGTATGAGTTTGCATTTTGCTAAACTCTTGTGGGTACTTACTTCCGAGGTGCTCAACACTGAACTATCCTCTAATAGAAGTAAGGTCTTTGCAACCCATTTTTGAAATGCTTAGGTGAGTATTTTTACTCCACCTAATGCATTCTGCTAAGTTTTGATGAGTACCTACCCTCATCCGGTACAAACCTTATTTTTAAGGTTTTGGTGGGTACCTACCCCCACCCGGTGCGAATCTGCATTTTTGCTAGATTCTGATGAGTACTTACCCTCATCCGGTCTGAACCCCGTTCTGCAAGGTTCTGGTGGGTACCTACCCCCACCCGGTCCGAATCTCGTTCTGCAAGATTCTGGTGGGTACCTACCCCCACCCGGTCCGAACCCCATTCTGCAAGGCTCTGATGGGTACCTACCCCCACCTGGTCCGAACCCCGTTCTGCAAGGCTCTGATGGGTACCTACCCCCACCCGGTCCGAACCCCGTTCTGCAAGGCTCTGATGGGTACCTACCCCCACCTGGTCCGAACCCCGTTCTGCAAGGCTCTGATGGGTACCTACCCCCACCCGGTCCGAACCCCGTTCTGCAAGGCTCTGATGGGTACCTACCCCCACCCGGTCCGAACCCCGTTCTGCAAGGCTCTGATGGGTACCTACCCCCACCCGGTCCGAACCCCGTTCTGCAAGGCTCTGATGGGTACCTACCCCCACCTGGTCCGAACCCCGTTCTACAAGGCTCCGATGGGTACCTACCCCCACCCGGTCCGAACCCCGTTCCGCAAGGCTCCGATGGGTACCTACCCCCACCCGGTCCGAACCCCGTTCCGCAAGGCTCGATGGGTACCTACCCCGTTCTACAAGGCTGTGATGGGTACCTACCCCCACCTGGTCCGAACCCCGTTCTGCAAGGCTCTGATGGGTACCTACCCCCACCCGGTCCGAACCCCGTTCTGCAAGGCTCTGATGGGTACCTACCCCCACCTGGTCCGAATCTCGTTCTGCAAGATTCTGATGGGTACCTACCCCCACCTGGTCCGAACCCCGTTCTGCAAGGCTCTGATGGGTACCTACCCCCACCTGGTCCGAACCTCGTTCTGCAAGGCTCTGATGGGTACCTACCCCCACCCGGTCTGAACCCCGTTCTGCAAGGTTCTCAGGATGCACTTTTTGGTAGTTAATCCTGTGATTATCTGTTTTTGGAGATATGTTGGCGACTTATTGTTTCTGTTCATGCGCCCATTCCGTGGGGAATATTTGATTTAACTTTTTGACTTTTCTTTTAGTCATCCGGTTTTACCGGGG
Source organism: Sphenostylis stenocarpa (assembly GCA_963425845.1). Classification (NCBI taxonomy): domain Eukaryota; kingdom Viridiplantae; phylum Streptophyta; class Magnoliopsida; order Fabales; family Fabaceae; genus Sphenostylis; species Sphenostylis stenocarpa. The sequence goes on from OY731404.1 coordinate 65,302,073, forward strand.
ATTCTTTGTTTTTGGCTTTTTCGTTTAGCCATCCGGCTTTGTCGGGGATTTCTGATTTTTGGCTTTTCTGTTTAGCCATCCGGCTTTTGCCGGGGATTCTTTGTTTTTGGCTTTTTCGTTTAGCCATCCGGCTTTGCCAGGGATTTCTGATTTTTGGCTTTTCTGTTTAGCCATCCGGCTTTTGCCGGGGATTCTTGATTTTTGGCTTTTCTGTTTAGCCATCCGGCTTTTGCCGGGAATTCTTGATTTTTGGCTTTTCTGTTTAGCCATCCGGCTTTTGCCGGGGATTCTTGATTTTTGGCTTTTCTGTTTAGCCATCCGGCTTTGCCGGGGATTTTTTGTTGGTTGCCTTTTGTTTAGGCAGGAATCCTCTGGGGATTTTGAATTCTCTTCCTGATTGTGCCTCTTGATTAGGCGAAGATTCATTTGGGGATTTTGTTGTGCCTCTTGATTAGGCGAATGCTTCAATAATGGTGAAGACTTTGAGGTTTTGGATTGCCTCTTGCATAGGTTGATTTCCCATTTCTTGGGGATATTAGTTTTTTGCTTGCTTGTTGCAAGTGGAGGCTTTATGCTTTACCATGGATATCCGTCTTTGGGCGTTATGAGCGATTAACTCCCTGTGGATATAATTTTGTAGCTTGCCTTTGTCGTAGGCTCATCGGGGTAGTTTTCTTGTTGATGATCCATTGGGGAATTAATTTCATTCGGAGATCTGTCTTGAATTGTCTCTCTAGGGAGAAATGGAGTTTTTCGACTCCTTATTGGTCTTCGTTGTTTGAGCTGGTTTTGCCTAAGCTCTTATTTTGCTGGGGAATGGGTTTTTACCCTTTTCTCGCGATTTCTCTTTTTTTGCGATTTTGGATTTTTGTTTTTGGATGCGCGTGCCTTTTTTCTTTTGTGCACACAGGCTTTTTATCTTTTGCTGGGGATGAAGAGGTTTTCTTTCCTTCTCTTTCCTTTTTATTGGCCCTGGGGAATTTGTTGGCTTCCTGGGGGTATGATGGAGTTCTGGCTCCTGGTTTTGTGAAGCTCTTATTTGATCTGGAAGATGGAAATTTTTGTTTTTTCCTTTTTTGTGGATATTTTTCTTGATATGCTCTGTTTAGAGACATTTATTTGGCCTTTTTTCTGTAGTGGCCTCTGTTAGGGGATGAAAAGTTTTTCCTTCTTTTCCTTCTGTTGCCCCCTGGTGATGTGGAGGATTTGACTCCGTATTTTCTTTGATGGACTCTTATGTAGTCCTTATTCTCCTTTGGGGAATGAAGCGGAGATTCTGGATGAGTTTGCTTGATGACTCATGTGGTAATGAAGCTGAGTCATGGAGTAATAATTTTTTTTTTTTGCCTTTGGAATAGGCAAGGATCCTCTTGGGGACGGTCGAGCCTTTCCGTCGGCCTTTCTTCTTTGTTGATGTCTTTTCTGGGTGGAAGGATGCTGATTGCAGCTCCAAGTGATTTATGTTTGACGACTCATGTGGTGGTGTTGAGTCAGGGAGTATTTTTCTGCCTTTGAATAGGCAAGGATCCTCTTGAGGATGATCAAGCCTTTTCCATTGGCTTTTCTTTCTCCTTCTTTTATTGGTGTAGAAGGTTGATGGTTGGAACTAGTTTCCTTGAAGCTCTTTATTCTGCTGGAATGGTTTTGAATTTCGCCTTTCGCGATTTTGATTTTCATGTGGAGACTGGATTCTAGCGCCTCCTATTTTCAATCACAAGCATGGAGACTATCCTCCTTATATGCATGTTTATTTGTTTGAAGAAATTTATTTTTCTTGATTTTGACAAAGTCGTATTATGCAACTATTTTGTGTATGGATGTTCTAAATGCAAGCTATTTGTTTATTTATTTTTGATACACTTAGAAAGTGATTGGCCTTCTCCCGTTGGCTCTTCATGAATATGTCGATGGGCTCCTTTCTTTATGACCATGATGATGAGCTCATCTTTTACTCATCTTTTGGTTTTATCCCTATCTTTTGCCTAGATCGCCCTTTACGGGTTTTCGATCTAGCGGGCTGCCTTAATTTTTGCCTAGAATATCTTAGGGGGCTTTTGCCTTATCTTTTGCCTAGATCGTTCTTTTGGGGTTTCCGATCTAGCAGGCTACCCTAGTTTTTACCTAAGAATATCCTAGCAGGCATTTATTATTTTCTTATTATTTTTTTTTTTATATGCTTCCCTTTTTTAGATGCATGTTTGATCTTTGATTAAGGGTCTTTACACATATTTATGATTTATCAATAAAGAGACATTTCCATAATATTTGGTCAAGAGAAAGGAAATGAAAGGGAATTTTATTGATAAATGAGCAAAAGTTTATTTCTTTTACAGAAGGATTTCAAGAGATATTTAGAAGAATGGGTAGTCAGGGTTGGCTGTACTGTATAGGCTTGAACAGTCATGTCTATGATATATGCCCCCCAGTTCTCCTAATTGCTTCAGTTGAGATGCCTGAGCTCAGAGTGAAGACTATGCAGACTGCTTGCTTCTGGAAGAATGTTACTTTAGCCGCCTTTTCGGTTTTCGACTAAAGTAACCATTGCTCTTAGTTTTTTTTTTTTTTACCTCTTCTTTTTGCCTAGGACGTATCCTAGCGAGGAATATGGACCCTATCTTTTGCCCAGGGATGCCCTTTGCGGGTTTTCATTCCTGACGGGTCTTGAGCAATGTCTTCAAGCATAATACTTCTTCACCGCATCAGAATTGATTGGGTGTCGAAGTTCCTCTCCGTCCATATTGGTGAGGATAAGTGCTCCTCTTGAGAAAGCTCTTTTGACCACAAAGGGTCCTTCGTAATTTGTCGCCCACTTTCCAATTTTGTCTTTCTGTGCTGGAAGCATTTTCTTTATCACTAGATCCCCTTCTTGATAAGCATGAGGGTGGACCTTTTTATCATAAGCCTTTTTTATCTTCTTTTGATAGGCTTGTCCATGACATATAGCGTTTAGCCGCTTTTCATCGATAAGGTTTAATTGATCATATCGACTTTGAACCCATTCGGCTTCTGTTAATTTTGCTTCCATTATAATTCACAGGGAAGGTATTTCGACCTCTATTGGCAATACAGCCTCCATTCCATATACAAGGGAGAATGGCGTAGCTCCTGTTGCGGTTCGTACGGACGTTTGATAACCATGAAGAGCAAAAGGCAACATTTCATGCCAATCCCTATAAGTTTTAACCATCTTTTGAACAATCTTCTTGATGTTTTTATTGGCTGCTTCGACCGCGCCATTCATCTTGGGCCGATATGGAGAGGAATTATGATGTTGAATTTTGAAGTCCTGGCATAGTTCCTCCATCATCTTATTATTCAAGTTGGTTCCATTATCAGTAATAAGATGATGTGGGATGCCATATCTACATATGATATTCTTCTTAACAAAGGCGACCACTACCTTTTTAGTCACATGTGCATAAGATGCAGCTTCTACCTACTTAGTGAAATAGTAAATAGCTACCAAAATGAATCGATGGCCATTGGATGCCTTAGGCTCAATAGGTCCAATAACGTCCATGCCCCACATATCAAACGGACAAGGGATAGCCATAACATTGAGAGGTGCTGGCGGGACATGTACATTGTCTGCATGTATCTGACACTTGTGACATTTTCTGGTATACTGATGGCAGTCCTTTTCCATTGTGGACCAAAAATATCCTGCCCTGAGGATTTTCCTAACCATGATATGCCCTGGTGCATGGATCCCGAAGGTCCCTTCGTGTATTTCTTTAATCAATGTCTGAGCTTCTTCAAGATTGACGCATCTTAACAACGTAGCATCAAAGTTCTTTTTATAAAGGGTTTCTCCTATTAACATAAACCCTATGGCCCTTTTCTGAATGATCCTTTTATCGTTGTCACTGACTCCCTCAGGGTATTCACCTTTTGTCAAGTATCGCCTTATGTCATGATACCAAGGGTTTTCATCTTTTTCACTGTTTATCATCATACAAAAGGCTTGCTTGTCATGCCTTTTGACCTGAATGATGGGCATTTCATGTTCTTGTCCTAATGCGAACATAGATGATAATGTTGCCAGTGCATCTGCCATCTGATTATCTTCCCGAGGGATGTACTCGAAACTTATGTTTTCCATTTTGGAAGTCATGCTACGGATGTGCACCAGATAAGGGATTAATTTGGAATTTCTGGTTTCCCATTCACCCTTGAGTTGGTAAATAACAAGGGATGAGTCACCGAATACTTTGAGTTTAGTCACCCCATGGTCCAAAGCTGCTTGAATACCTAAAGCACAGGCTTCGTATTCTGCCATATTGTTTGTGCAATCAAAGTTTAGTCTAGCTGTTACTGGGATATACTTCTTTTCGGGAGATATTAAAATAGCTCCGATCCCATGTCCCAGTAAATTTGAAGCTCCATCGAAAAACATGCTCCACTCATCATTTTCAAGCTCTTCGTGTTGGATGTGCATTATATGTTCATCTGGAAAATCATCTTGGAGGGATTGATATTCGTCAGTTGGCCCATGTGCCAGGTAATCTGCTAAAGGACTACCTTTGATAGCTTTTTGAGTGACATGAATAATGTCGAATTCTGAAAGGAGTACCTGCCACCTAGCTATCCTTCCGGTCAAGACGGGCTTTTCAAACAGGTATTTGATTGGGTCCATTTTGGAAATCAACCAAGTTGTATGTCTGACCATATATTGTCGAAGGCGCTGAGTTGCCCACACCAATGCACAACATGTTTTTTCAAGTGGTGTATAACGGGTCTCATAGTTTAAAAATTTCTTACTGAGGTAATATATGGCTTGTTCTTTTTTACCCGTATCATCTTGTTGACCGAGCACACATCCCATGGATTCGTCGAGTACTGAAAGGTAAAGAATCAGGGGCTTTCCTTCCACAGGTGGTACCAATACTGGGGGATTGGTTAGGCATATTTTGATCTTTTCGAAAGCTTGTTGACATTCATCGTTCCAAACTTTCGGTTGGTTTTTACGCAATAATTTGAAAATAGGCGTACACTTGTCCGTTAATTGCGCGATGAACCGTGCGATGTAGTTTATTCGGCCTAAGAACCCTCTGACTTCTTTTTCTGTTCTTGGTGGGGGCATTTCTATGATTGCCTTTGTTTTATCAGGGTCCACCTCAATTCCTCTTTTACTGACAATAAACCCAAGGAGTTTTCCTGATCGTACTCCGAATGTGCATTTAGCCGGGTTGAGCTTAATCTGGTATTTTCGAAGTCGATTGAATAACTTCTTTAAGTATTGGAGGTGATCTATTTCGTTTTTGGACTTGGTGATCATATCATCCACATATACCTCGATTTCTTTGTGGATCATATCATGAAATAGCGTGACCATAGCCCTTTGGTAAGTAGCCCCTGCGTTCTTGAGTCCAAAAGGCATCACTCTATAGCAGAATGTACCCCACGGCGTAATGAAGGAAGTTTTTTCTCTATCTTCGACAGCCAATTTAATCTGGTTATACCCTGCATATCCATCCATGAAAGAATAGAGAGTATTTGTAGCGGTATGATCTACCAGCATATCGATGTGTGGTAAGGGAAAATCATCTTTTGGACTTGCACGGTTTAAATCCCTGTAATCTACGCATACTCTGATTTTTCCATTTTTCTTTACAACTGGCACAATGTTGGCCAACCATTCAGGGTATTTTGATACAATCAGAAAATTGGCGTCCAACTGTTTTTCTACTTCTTCCTTAATTTTTAAGGACCATTCTGGTTTTACTCTTCTAAGTTTTTGCTTAACGGGCCGAAATCCCTCTTTTAGTGGTAATTGGTGCTCCACTATGCTTTTATCAATCCCAGGCATATCATGGTAGGACCATGCAAACACGTCCACATATTCTTTTAGCAGTTGTATCAGCCTTTCCCTGACATCATCGTCAATTTGGGTTCCAATATTTACTTCTTTCTTATTATCTTCTTGTCCCAAATTGATGGCCTCAGTTTTCTCCTGATGGGGCTGTATTGATTGAGATTCTTTTTCCAACAGTCTTTGCATGTCCGGGAAATGGTCCCCTCCTCACTTGTCTAACTCAATCCATTCGCCTTCGACTTTCGGATCTTCCAGAGAGTTTTCAATCACGAGACATGATTGTTATGGTTATGCTTTGTTTTAGATTTCTTTAAATGTGTAAGAGGGAAAAGAATAACAGAGAATATGAATATTATGAAAAAAATGCCTCATTGTATTGATAGAAAGAAAATATTTACAAAGCCCTTATTAACAAAAATTCTGGTGATCATGGGCAGGGATCACGAGGAGTACATCGGAAGCTTTTCGATATATTTTTATATATTTTTTATTACATATTTAGAGATGATAAAAATGATGAGCCCTAGATAGCTGGTCTTCCTTATCCCGTCTTTCATTCGGGCTTTGATAAGGGCTGGTCATCCACTTTTGGAGTTGATGCGTCGAAAGTAATCCATCCTACGTCTATTAAATCTTGGACCTTATGTTTTAAGGCCATACAATTATCTACAGAATGTCCCAGAGCGTCTGAATGATAATTGCATTTTTCATTTGGCTTATACCATTCTGGATATGGTGGCTCCATTTTCTTGGGAGGGACGCGCACTAGGAGTTTGGCATCCAACAATTTTAGCAGCAGGCTTCCATAGGAAGTGGGTATTGGGGTGAACTTCCTTTCTGGCCTGCGTGACTTGGTCTGCTACGAGGAGGACGAAGGAGTGGCGAAGTTGATAGCATTCACGTCTCCTTCCTTCTTCTTTCCAAAGTTCTTTTTAAAGTTTTGAGTAGAGGAATTGGAGGAGGTTTGTTGTGCAATTCGGCCACTTTTCAGACCTTGCTCTACTCTTTCTCCTATAATGACTACATCCGCAAAGAGTGTTGATGTGTTCCCTATCATTTTGTCGTAATAGGGACCAGTCAGAGAATTGATGAACATGGATGTAGTTTCCTTGTCGGACAGAGGAGGTTCCACTTGTGCTGCCAATTCCCTCCATCTTTGAGCATATGCCTTAAAAGATTCGTCATTTTTCTTGCTTAGTAGTTGTAGATCTGCTCTTTCAGGGGTCAGATCAATATTGTATTTATAGCGACGAAGAAAAGCATCTGCCAAATGTCTCCAGGTTTGGACTTGCCCCCCTTGTAGTTGCATATACCAATTTAGGGCTGATTGAGCTAAGCTTTCCTGAAAGCAGTGGATCAGGAGCTTTTCATTATCCGCATATGCAGCCATCTTACGGCAATACATCGTAAGATGGCTTTTAGGGCAAGTTAGTCCCATGTATTTTGGGAAGTCCGGAGTTTTGAACTTGTTAGGGAATTGAATATTTTTGACGAGGCACATATCAGCTGCCTCTTTAACATCAAAATTATGCCCCTCCATGGCTCTCAATCGCTCTTCAAGGGCAGTCAGCTGTTGTTTTGATACTTCTGGTGTATGAATGTGCACTGCCCTTGTACCAGATTAGTCATGCTTATCATTGGGTTCCTCCTCCTCTTCTTGGTGAGAGGCTTGTCCATTCTGAGGACCCTCCTTATGAAGATTTTGTTGACGCATCATTTCTAACATTTGAGCCATTTGATCTTTCAGCGTATTAAGCTCAGTGGTGAGATTTCGGTTTTGCTCCTCTAACTGTTCCATCTTCTTGGCTTTCTGAGCACGAGTGAGGACGGGCGGAAGACCAGCCACTTTCTAAATGATTTTAACAATTTTTATTATAGCTTTTTAAATGATTGGTGTATTCTGGAATGAATGTGTTTATGTATGAGAGATTTTATTATGATGATGTTTATGCATACCTTTCTTAGTGCATTTATTTTCTCTCTTAATTTTGCCACTTATTGGATGATGTGGTATGAATGATACGACTTTGCCAAGAATCTTTTATTATATAAAAAAAAAAGTTTTATTGGTTTAAAGTTGTTTTTTATATATTTTTTATGACCCTTTATCTCTTCTGTCGGTCAACGTGGCTACTTAGCTTACAAAGAACCTGAAACCAGGCTAGCTTAACTGAAGACTGTCCGAGATAAAGGTCTTTTATCTTATCACTTTTTGTGATTTTTAAGGTTTTTCATTTTTTTGTTTGTCGTATGATTACCCTATGCTAATGCATCAATACAAATGCAGCAAACGTATGCACACACAATTCATACATCCACGAGCAGAGCCACGCTTATTTAATCACGAGGTAGGGTTTTCCTGCAGAAACGTGCTTGGTTTAGGCGGTTCTAACTGTTCTCACCAAGGCCAAAGGTCCCCAAGGTGCCCCCATTATAGGGACCTCTCAATCTCTCAGTCCTCGGGTCGTGCACGGAACTCCGTGTCGACATCCTTAGACCAAAAGAAGAGAGTTATCACCTTGAGTTAGTGGTTTCCGACAATGGTTGTAGCCCCGTGCGCCAACAAGCCGGTCGTATCTGCCACCCACTCCCTATAGGTATTCACTCTTGCCCCCGGGTATAGAGGGACTGTTGTGTGCAAGGGTTTTGTGTGCAATTTATATTTCAAACAATTTGCAGAAGTAATCATACAGCAGTTATTAAAGCCATACAATAAAAATACAGAAAAAGGGTAAAGGCGTAATTTCAAATCTTTACTTAGTTTGAATTTATCCGTCACTAAATGGGATCAACTCTCTAGCTTCCCCAGTGGAGTCGCCATCTGTCGCCGCCGTCCGTTCCGACGTCCTGGGACATCTCGAACGTTAATGCGAGCGGTCGCGAAAAGATGGTTGAGACTCGCGTTTTTTGTTAAAAATATGTTCATTGCTTCCGAGGCGCTCAACGCTGAACTATCCTCTAATAGAAGCAAGGTTTTCGAAAAGGGTTCTTTTGGAGTCGCCACCAATGTTTTAACCATAAACATTGGAAAAGGAGAAAAAGGCATTGATTTTAATAAAAACCAAACTTGGCCATTATAACCAGAGTCGGGTAAGGGAGTAGTTACGTGTGGGGAAGGTATTAGCACCCCAACGCCCCTTTCGGGTTCCCTATGATGGATTAATTCATTTAAGTAAAGATTACAAGAAATTACGCTATTACCCTATTTTATTCATACAGTATTTAAATATAGCTATCTACATGATTTATCTACATTGCATACAGAAAGCAGTAAATAAAGCAATAAAAGGGAAGAGAATTGAGAAGAACCTTCGAAGCAAGCTTTATATTATAAGTCTTTTATACAGAGGACGCTTTGCGGCAATCCTTCACTCTACAACGACTCTCCTCTCGAATAAACTCGACTCGACTAAAATTTTCTAGAAGAATTGAATGTCGGAATACAAATTCCTTAACTGATTGTTACCTATTAAAGGCAATCAGAGAGATCATTCGAAGAAGGGAGAGAAGAAGACAAGTCTTGGAGTTGTCTGGGGTGTGGAGAATGACAAATGAGGCTCCTATTTATAGATTTCGCTGCCTGGAAACCTGGGACGGCCGTCTGGGTTGGGACGGCCGTCCCAACTGCCAAATTTGCACTGAGCCAAGCTGGGACGGCCAGTTGGGTTTGGGACGGTCGTCCCATTTGAATTTTGTGGCTTGGGACGTGCGTCCCAAAGGTGAGACGTGCGTCTCACTTGGCTTTTGGTGTTTGGGACGGCTGTCCCAACCTGTCTTGGCCAGTTTTTGCGTTCTGGGACCCCCGGGAAGCTTTCCTTTCCTTTTTCGGACATCGTTTGATGCCGATGTGTGTCCGTTGAAGCTTTATCTTCATATAGGAAGTCTTCTTGGCCTTCATTAAGATGCCGACCGAGCTTTATCTTCGTGTAGGAAGTCTCTTTAGTCTTTATTGTGTGGATGGGTGAACTCCGTCTTGTTGCGGGAGGTCTTTCTCGGTTTTTCTTTGATATGAAGCCGGGTGAACTGTATGAAGTTTCCCTAGCTTTTATTTTGAGAGGCCGGGCAAAATTAGGGGTCTACAGTTGCCAACGGATATTTTGACCATTATTCCCTTCCATATGAACATTGGAGATGCTTGGTTATAAATAGGGACCTTCATTTCACTTCTACTCACTTCTATCTCTTGAAATCAAGCTATCTTGCCTTATTCTAGCAAAATTGCCCTCTTCTCACTACACTTAGCTTTCTAAATCTTCTTGTTATTCCTCTAATCTTTCAATGGCCTCATCTTCTCGTGCTAAGATCCCTACTAGAAGAAGATCTGCACCCTCATCTCGACCTCGTCCTAATTCTGTAGAAGGATGGATTTCTGATACAGATGGCCAACAAGAATTTCTGACCTACTGGAAGGAAAGGGCTATTATTTCTCCCAAGTTTCTTATTGGTGAGCAATTCATCAATAGGGGATTCAATTTTCCCAACCTTCTTGAAATTCAAGGAGTTCTTCCCTTCATCCAAATGCAAGGTACTTATTATCCAGACTTGGTTAGGGTATTTTACGCTAGATTTAAATTTAGAGATCAAATTGCTACCTCTAGAGTAAAAGGCATCACAATTATTCTTGACGATGATGTTTGGGAAAACGTCGCTCACTTTCCAATTAGAGAAGATGCTATTAACATTTATGGTGAGCTAGATGATTTTGACAGGTTCTTAGCTTACTGTTCTTTTCTGCGAAATCCATCTATGGAGATTGGACGTCTCCTTCTTGCTGGACCTTTAAAGAAGGAGGAACGCATGATTCTACATCTAATTGTCTGGATCCTATGTCCTCGGGCTACAAATCATGCCCAATGTTCTTCAATTGATCTTAGAATTATTCATGCCATAACGAATAATGAACCTCACAATGACCATGTTAAAAGCAAAACGTCATCCCACATTCAAAATTCCATATGCTTTACTTGTCTCTCGTATTCTTCAATATAAAGGAGTGAATGTTGAAGGTGAACAAGCAGTTAGAACAAATAACTTGAACCGCATGTTGGACAACACATTGATTCAACTCCAAATGGTGCGTGTCAATGATATTTATGTTCACAAAGATGACGTTCCTAATCAAGGTGATGCTAATGAAGATTCTGATGAAGATATGCCTCCAGCTGCTGAGTTTCCCTCTGACCAAATCCAAAGTGTTGGAACTTCCTCTACTCATCATGAAACCCGACAATCCATGGAAGACATGTTATCCGACATGAATCAGAGGATGCAATCATTCTTCACTCTTTTCGGAGTACGGCATGAGGAAATAATTCGCCGTATATCTGATGTAGATGATAAAATGTGCCGTTTAGAAAATAGATTTGATGCACACTTTAATGATGATGATAGTGCAGAATTTTAAATTTTGTTGATTATTTTCTTTTTGTTATTTTCTCTTGTTATTGTAATGAATGATTGTTTTCTGCAATAAAATATGATATTTCTTTGATGCTTTGATTGAGGGGGAGTTATCTCCAACTTATGCATATTTTGAGGGGGAGCCCTTATGATTATTATTTGCAGAGTTATTTTTTATTATAATCAAAATAGGGGGAGAAATATTTAAAGCCTCTCATGAATTGCATTTAAATATTATCTGGTATGGTTAATGTGTTTGTTAGTATGACAAATAAAACAGGTTATTACAAGGCTTTAAAAGATAATTTTGATCATCATCAAAAAGGGGGAGATTGTTGAACATTCAAGGACTTGATGTTGCACTTGATGGACATGAAGATTGTTGATTTTGATGATGATTTAAGAACTCAAGAACTTAGAGTGTTGAAGACTTGTTTTGTATTGTAATAACTCTATTTCAATTAGATTGAGTCTGTAATATTAGAGTTTAAGATAGCCGGTACATAGTCTGCACCTTAGAAGCTTCAAAAAGCTCATATTTATCATCCAAGCTCGGCTTTAATCAATTAAATAGGGAAATAATCGATTAAACCAGTGAGAAAAATTATTTTCTATAACAACTCACTGGTTTAATCGATTAAACCAAATTTTAATCCATTATCAGGCGGTTTAATCGATTAAATCACCTTTTAATCAATTAAAACAGAGAGGTTTGGGTTCTGTTGATATTTGGCTCTGTTTTAATCGATTAATACTTCTTTTAATCGATTATTTCAGCCAGATTTTGATTTTTAACTTCAAATCAAACCTATTTTCGAAAACCCTTTTCCCAAGAACCCTAATTCCGAAAATCCCAATTCCCAAACCCTAATTTCTCTACTTAAACTCTTCTATGGCACTCAGAAAACAAGAACAACCTTTTTCATACAAAAGTTAAGTGTTGTAGTGCCAGAGAACTGTTTGTTGCAAGAAAAAGGGGCTTTCTGAACCTGGTGTGGGCTAGAAGCGATAAGAATCACTAAGTGGAGTTCTTAGTGGATTGTGTGTTGTGCTGTCTCTGGGGAAAGTTGTTCTTCATCTCTTGTAGGTTTCAAGAGAGGTGTTATCTTTACTTTATCTCTTCCATTGTAAATTGTTTGTAATAACTTTGTTTATAGTGACAGCGTTAATCCTCTGTGTGAGTGATTAGCAACTGGACGTAGGGTCTTTTGATCCGAACCAGTATAAATTTCCTGTGTAAGACTCTATCCCTTTCTCTATTTACATTTACACAGTCTTTTATCGGTAAAATTTGGGGAAAATTTTGAAAACCTAATTTTTATTAAGAAACCAATTCACCCCCCCCCCCTCTTGGTTTTTGTCCGACCACGCGAACATTCCGCTGCGTGATTCTAACATCTTCTTCGTTTTAATCGATTAAAATTCTGCTATCATATCATTAATCTTTTAGTACAAAAAATAATCAATTCTTTATGTTTTTAATCGATTATTTCACTGTTGCATTTTCAAACCTAATATTAAAGATAAAATTAATAGGTTAATTTGTTGATTAATCGATTAATTCGTTCCTGAAAATTATTTTAACTACAGTCAATTGAAAAATGCTCAGCTAATCAAGGTCAAATTTCCAAGTTTTTGTGCTAATCAAAATCTGCATAATGCATTTACTATATCCTTTGACCAAGTCAAACACTTATCCAAGAACACTTTAGCTGATGTACCCATTGTCCAGAAACCTGCACTTCTACCTTCAGTCAAGGGGACATGTGCAATTAAAGCTGTTTCTTTGCAGGTTCTGTCAAATTGGACTTCAATTTACAAATTTGAAATCCGAAACTCATTATTCTACACACTTGAGTCTATTTGTCTCATTCATCATTCTCTGATTCAAAATTCCTTCTCTCTTCTCTCCCGCACTCACATACCTCTCTAATCTGCACAACAAGATGCTTAGGAGATTAAAATCAAGGAAGAAACATAAAGGATAATCTTCCTTTATTGCCAATCCTGGTGGTCATTTGGAAGCCTGGTTTGATGGAGATATTGGAAGAATGAACACTTTCATTGCTGAGTTCAGTCAGAAGCAGATTGTTATTTCCAAGTTTATCAAATTCAAATAGCTTGATGAAGAAGGATTTACAGCTCTAAGAAGAAAGCTGAAAAGTCAGAAACTAAGGACCTCCATGGAGTTTACTGGGAATATTCAACCTGATTTGGTTCGGGTTTTTTATTCCAATCTAAATGTGAATGGGTCTACAATCAAATCTCAGGTGAAAGGAGTTAATATGGAAATTACTCCTTCTGTTTGGGAACAAGTTGCTAGCCTCAGGGATAGTGGTGTCAAAGTATCCACAGGAAACATCTTTGAAATACCGGACTTCAACAAAATTCAATTTTTCAGGTCCTGTCTAAAAGACCCAAATGATTCGGTAAGAATTTTAAATGCTGGAAAACTGTTGCTTGAACATAGACTGTTGGCTTTCATTGTTGCATGGATGCTTACTCCAAGGGGGAGTAATCATGCTATACTTAATGAGGGTGACCTTGCTCTCATGTACTGCATTTCAAATAATATTCGGGTCAACTGGGTTTATGTAATCAAGGATCACATGTTGAAAGCAAAAATGTTAGTCGATTACAAACTGCCGTATACCATGTTGATTAACAATTTCTTTAGATATTTTGAAGTTGATCTTACAGGAGAAAGTGTGGAGACTCCTAAAGCTTCAAATGAAATTGATGACTCCACTCTAAGGAAAATGGGGTATATCAAAATTGATGATGAATGGATATCAAAAGTTGATGCTAGAATGTCTGAAGATGAGGATGAAGATGAAGAAGAAGCTGAACAAATTCCTTCTCCTCCAGCTGCTGAAGTTCCCGAGTCCACTGGTGGGGAGGCTTCATATGAGAATATGGAGATAATACCCTACATGGAACAACCTGACCGTGGGACTCCTCTTTCACAGTTTGAAAGGTCTATGATTTCTCAAATGGCCACAATGCAAGAAAATCAAAGGAAGCATATGCAAATGACCTATCAACACTTCCAGCAGACCAACACATAGTTCACAAATCTGGGAAATCAGATCGCTGATATCTATACCAAACTGGAAGATATGCAGCTCAATCAAGGAAAATGGGATGATTGAGTCTTGTCAACAAGGGTCCCTTTCTATCATAATCTTTTTTCTTTCCTTATGTCTTGTTTCTCATTACCCAAACCCAATCAGAAAATGGGCATCATAAACCGAAGATAAAGGAAAAGTCATAATAGAGTTATCTACTGTATCATCGTCCAAAAAAGAAAAGGCCCAATTAAAACAGAAAATGCTTGAAGTCTTATCCTCTTTAGGCTCTAACAAAAAAGATGAAGAAAGTGAAGCCATAATAAACATCCAAGATGGGCAAGATCCCTATGAAGACATGGAGGAATTTGACTTCACCCAATATTAGCAATTATAGAAAAACCCAAAAGAAGACCTACAGAAAAAGGTTAGCAAGATTATGGAAAAATTAGAAAAGTTATCTTTAAATTTTGAAGATTGCATCCAAGTAAGCTGTTGGACTTATTTGGTCCTTCACCCAAAAGATGCCTCAGTCCCACCCATGTGAAAATATCTTATAAAATTTGTCGTTTATATTTTGTCGTTTGTGTCTATTGCCAAAAGTAAGGCGTGTCATTTGTATTTATTTTTTCTGTCTTTTATCGTTGGTGTCAGCCGTCGAAAGTAAGGCGTGTCATTGGTATTTACTTTTCTTTTTGTCGATTGTTGTCTATGCGTGCCAGTTGTAAGATTTGAGTCGTGAATAGCTGAAACTTTTACCTATAAAAGAGTCTGTTGAAGAAGTAAAAGATATAGCTCTTCTGAGCCTTAAACTCTATCTCTCTCAACCAATTCTTAGAAGTAAAAGATACAACTCTTCTGAGCCTTAAACTTTATTTCTCTCAACCAAACACTTTCATAACTAAGTGTCGAGCCTTCTTTTTACCTTTGTATAGTGTAAGAACTTGTAATATATATATATATATATATATATATATATATATATATATATATATATATATATATATATATATATATATATATATATATATATATACTACTTTCTCTTAATATTCTTTTTTTCTATTTTTCCTTACACTTTTACACTGGCCTTTAATCTAACATGTGCTGATACCAAAAATAAATAAATATATATATATATATATTAAAATATATAAATATATAATTGTATAAATGTCTATTAATTATATAAAAATATATAATTAAATCAATATTTTATTAATAAATATAAATATATGTATTTATTAAATATAAATATATATTTATTATATATATATATATATATATATATATATATATATATAATATCTATAAAAAACAAAAATAAATTCGCAATTAAAATAGTTTTTCAATAATCAAATTATGACTATATTTTTGTAGTCATGTGAATATCTTTCCATTCAAAATTCATATTGGATTTTAACCGTAAACAAGTTTATTTGGATAAACAAGAGTTTATTTTAATAAATAATTATTTTTTAATATTATTTTAGAAGAAAAAAAAGTCTCTAAAACAAAAATTCTTTTTATTGAATTTATTTTTTTAAAAGATTGAGTCTACATCCTGAGAATGAGTTCAGGAGAGAATGAGTTCAGAAAAGAATATAACGAGAACAGATATAGAAATAAGAGAAAAGAAAATGACTTTGATAATCGGTGAAAAAATAACTCCAACTAACATTAATTAAAAATAATAATAATTTGTGTTAACTAAAAGAAATGTTTGACATTAAAAAAAAAATCACATTTAACCCTAGTTTAAATAAACACTACAAGAAAATCGCGTATTACCAATCGGATATTTACCGACGAATTTGTATCCGATCGGAAAATAATTATTACCGATGGATATAAAATATTTGTGGAATTTGATCTTACCGACGGATATATCCGTCGGTAAAATAATAATTAGTTACCGACGGATATATCCGTCGATAAATTCGTCGGTAATTTACAGATGAATTGAACGACCGATATATCCGTCGGTAACTCCATCTGTAAATTATCGACGGATATATCCGTCGGTAAATCCATCTGTAAATTACCGACGGATATATCCATCGATAAATCCATCTGTAAATTACCGACGGATATATCCGTCGATAAATTAACAATCAGTAAATATTCAACTAATTAAAAAATTAAAAATTTTTTATTTAATAATTTAATTTAATCATAATTAGATTAATTTATAATAATTTCTTAAATTAAATAATTTTAAAAAATAAATATTTAATTATATATAAATATATAAAAATATATAAAAATATTTAATTATATATAAATATATAAATATATAAATATATAAATATATAAATATATAAATATATAAATATATAAATATATAAATATATAAATATATAAATATATATATATATATATATATATATATAAATATATAAATATATAAAATATAAATATATAAAAATATAAAATATAAATATATAAAAATATAAATATATAAATATATAAATATATAAATATATAAATATATAAATATATAAATATATAAATATATAAATATATAAATATATAAATATATAAATATATAAATATATAAATATATAAATATATATAAATATATAAAAATATATAAATATATAAAAATATAAAAATATATAAAAATATATAAATATATATAAATATATAAATATATATAAATATATAAATATATAAATATATAAATATATAAATATATAAATATATAAATATATAAATATATAAATATATAAATATATAAATATATAAATATATAAATATATAAATATATAAATATATAAATATATAAATATATAAATATATAAATATATAAATATATAAATATATAAATATATATAAATATATAAATATATAAAAATATATAAAATATATAAAAATATATAAATATATAAAAATATATAAATATAAAAATATATAAATATATAAATATATAAATATATAAATATATAAATATATAAATATATAAATATATAAATATATAAATATATAAATATATAAATATATAAATATATAAATATATAAATATATAAATATATAAATATATAAATATATAAAATATATAAATATATAAATATATAAATATATAAATATATAAATATATAAATATATAAATATATAAATATATAAATATATAAATATATAAATATATAAATATATAAATATATAAATATATAAATATATAAATATATAAATATATAAATATATAAATATATAAATATATAAATATATAAATATATAAATATATAAATATATAAATATATAAATATATAAATATATAAATATATAAATATATAAATATATAAATATATAAATATATAAATATATAAATATATAAATATATAAATATATAAATATATAAATATAATTTATTTGTAAATTATTATCAAAAAAATCTCAGTAGCTTAGTGGTTGGAGTATCGGTCTCTAACTCTAAGGTACTTAAGTGCGAATCATGACAATTCTCTTATTTTGATAATAGTTGAAGCCTATAAAAATGTACTTGTAGTGAAAAAATATATACTTGATCAATTTTGACTCGAAAAAAAAAATTTCAGTTAAGATCGATGATCACGAGTCGAAAACACTCAAGATTAAGAACTTATTTATTTGCAGATTTTAAAACAAGTTTTTAATTTTATAAATTTTTAAAAACTAAAAATTTATAATTTGATAACTTCCTATTAACATTATTTTTTTAAAATTTATTTTAGTTAATTAATTTTTAAAAATTAAAAAACTAAAATTAATAAAAAGTAGTTTTTTAATTTCTATTTTTATTAAATGATTATCCATATTTTCATCAATAATTATATGAATTTACTTGTTCTCATTGTTTTAAAATTATGAAAATCATTTTTAACTTTCGTCATTGTTTTTATTATTATTCATGTTATTCTTTTTAATCTAAAATAATTTTAAAAAAATTATCGAATAACTTTTTAAAATTTATTTTAAAAAATAGAATTAACGGTACCCATTCAAAATCAATTAACTAAATGAGGTGAGAAGAGAATAAAAATTATTAAATATGAGTTGAGAGGGGAATAAACATAAATGCGAAAGTAACTTATGATAAAAATTTTCAAAATCTTAATTTTAAAATAATAAATAAAAATATATAGTTTAAATTTATTAAATTATTCTCTTAAATTTCTAAAATTTAAATTAAATACATATTTTATCGTAAAATATTTTAAATCCAAAAGGACTATCTTAACCTAGTAATCAATCACAGCAACAAGCACCCCCGGTACCCTCTTTTGCAACAATTTGAACCAAATGCACAAAATAGAAAGTGAAACTGCAAAAAACAAGACCTCTGCAATCAGCTCAAGCATTCCACAGCCACCTTCTATGCAAGCCCAAACATTAGAAATATGATCCCTGCAGTTTCTACACGAACCACAGTATGTACACTTCTTAATCTATCCTTTCAAATCTATTAAACTAATAATTGTCATATTGTTAATGGGAAATCGATTAAGGGATCGAAAAAATGAAGAAAAGGAAAAATCGAAGACCATACGATTGGTAAAAGACATCGAGAACGTATTTTCGATGAAATTGGTAAAAGCTGGTAACCACGAAGATGAAAGTACATCGAGAATCAAAATCGAGAATCGAAGAAACAAATTTCGATGCCTATTGTTGAAGTTAGAATAGTACAAAATTAAAGGGAATCAAAAGCAAAATTTAAGATACTCGATGTCTGAAATCGAGATCGAGGGAGCAGTTAACACACATAGGGAACGTGGAAAACAATTTCTAAACCGCAACAGAGATCGAATGAGGAGTAGTTCTCTTATACGTAAGAACGTGGAGTGCAGTTTCTAAAACTGTAAAACTAAAGGAACGGGTACGTAGGATCGTGGGGATAGTGATATTAATCACTCTTGGGAGGTTACTTCAAAGATGCTCTATAAATAGAGCGAAGACTGAAAAGGAGAGGGGAATTGGCAGAGAGAACAGAAATACTAGTGAGAAGTCTACAGGAGAACGACGCAATCATGAAGTTTCTAGCGATTTGGATTTCCATTTTCATTGACTGCCTTTATCGCTTTCTTTACTTTCCCTGGTAATTTATGTTCATGTTATTTACTTTGATGCAGTTTATGTTCAAGCAACTTTAAGTTCATGTACTTTCGATTCCTTGTTATCTGACTATTTAAGATTATGCATCTAAGTTTTTCGCTGTTTACACTTTATGCAATCTCGATTTCCTGCTATTTACATTTATGCAATCTCGATTTCCTACTATTTACATTTATGCAATCTCGATTTCCTGCCATTTACATTCCCGCAATTTCGATTCTTTGTCGTTTACACTTAATGCAAATTTAAGGTTTCCGTATTTTACATCTCTTCGCAGCTTTATATTTTGTACTGCTCTTCGATTTGACATTTTACTGCTTTCTTTACTTCGAGTTCTTTAAATACAAAATCCCAAAAAAACAGCATTTTCGATTATTAATCTGCACATTAGGTTGCGTTGTTAGTATTTTCAAACATCATGGTTTTCGATCCTCATACACATTTCGATTGAAAATCGTTTGCTAGCCTAAGTAAAAAGAATCTACGTGGTTGGAATTTGGTTAGAACAAAATCCGTTAAAAATCGAAATCGATCAAAATTCCACCAGAAACAAATTGGCGCGCCAGGTAGGGGCGATTTGTGTCGAAAAAACACAAAATTGGTTAGTTCGAAAGTGTATGAGATTAAGGAGTGGGCGAGTAATAAGAATGAGTCAGAATCCACCAAATAACCAGAGTAACAGTGAGGGTTTGAACAGTCTGAATGGTTCACATCCACCAAACACTGGGGGGCAAGGGCATAATGGGAATATGCCTGTAGTATCGACAACCGCGGGTATGTCGATACCTGTAAGTAATGAACAAAGTTCAGGTACATTAGTAAATACTCAAGTAGGGTCTAATACTGTGATACCAAACAATATGCAAACTATGGGGAACCCCATAACAACATATGCAGAGCCATATATGAGCGTAAGACCACCTAGTTTTTCGCTTAATAATATGAGTGGGGCTGGTACTTCTCCAGTACAACGAAATTCAAGATTTAACTTAGGAATGCCTCAAAACTTAGGTACATTTCAAACTCTAGGTATGCCGCAAAATTTCGTAGTATCTCCAAATTTAGGGGCGTCTCAAAATTCAGTAACCCCCCAGAATTCAGGGAGTGTGCAGAATTCAGGTACACAACAGACACCTCCAACACATAGATCATAGAATAAATATGGATCATGGGAGATATACATTCGATAGAGATTATCATCGGTCCAACTTCGATACTATCGAAAATGCCAGTACTGGAATCTCCAGTAACTCATTAGGAGTACTTAGACAACAAATGGATGAAAACAATTTTGAGATGGTTAATATGTTGTCACAACAGTTGACTACAGTCCTAAACCCATTAGTTCAAAACACTACTACTAGTTTGAGATATTAGCAGACCAAATGGCCCGTATCGGGGATGCATTGGCCATACCTCGATAAACGAGAATGGAAAATCATGTCACTCACAGCATTAACCAGAATGCTAATATTAATCCTCCTTATTTATTAAGAAGGAATCGACACAATGATCAACATCAGAATCTGGGGAACGAATATCAGCATGTGAGAAATGATATTTATGGAAATCTGAATGAGGGATTTCAGAACATGTATAATCAAAATAACATGCAGTTTAACCACATGCCAGGGCAAAGGATGAACCCTCAAGGGGTAGAATTAAGGTCACCCAATCAACCATACTTTGTTTCTCCTTTTCCAAATACGATTCACGAGACAGAATTACCTCGAGGATACAAAGTACCTAAATTCACCAAATTTGCTGGAGAAATTGGTGAGTCCACTATCAAGCAAGTAGCTCGATATCAGATCGAATGTGGGGACCTAGCTATGAGTGAAGAATTAAAAATGAAATATTTCCCTAGTTCATTAACTAAGAATGCTTTCACTTGGTTTACTTCGTTGCCACCCAATTCGATATATAATTGGTTGCAATTGAAAAGAAATTTTCATGAGCAATTCTTCAGAGGGGAGACCCAAGTAAGTCTCATCGACTTAATGAATATAAAGAGATACAATCATGAAAGTATAGACGGTTATTTGAATAGATTTAGACAGATGAAGTCAAGATGTTTTATTCAAATTCCTGAATATGAATTAGTCAGAATGGCCTCTGCAGGTTTAGAATTCTCGATTAGGAAAAAGTTAGTTAATTTACCATTAAATGACATGGCTCAGCTAGCTGATAAAGTGAGAAGAGTGGAACAAATTGAATATGAAAAACAAAGGTATAAGAAATTTGAGAAACCCATGAAGAAAGAAAGAGTAGCATATATAAATGATGTGTATGAGACAGATCCCAAGACAGAAACTGATATTGAAGAAACTGTCGATGAGAAAGTAAATATAGCAGAGCTCAAAGTAGGAGCTCCATATATTTGTAAATTACTACAGAAAAATGAAGTAAAAGACAAAATGACAAATTGAACGTATACTTTCGATGTAACAAAAGCCGATAAAATTTTCGATATTTTATTAAAAGATAAGCAGATTAAGTTGAGTGATGATCATAAATTGCCATCTGCAGAACAAAGGAATGGTCGAAAATACTGCAAATTCCATAATATTTATGGACATTGGACTAATAATTGTATACATTTCAGGAACACGATTCAAGATGCGATTGACCAAGGAAGACTGAAGTTCGAGGAGATGTCAATGAAAGTGGACACAAGTCCATTCAAGGTTCAAGTAGGATATATCGAATCCCAGACGGGCATGACTGAAGATGTCCGATTGACAAATTCGACCTTTGTAGGCATGGTTGATGTTACTGAAGACATCGATCCTAAGCATGTCAGAATGGACGTATCTGAAGAAGACATGGAATTCGACCTGAGTGAGTTCGAGAAAGAATTCGAGAGAGAAATCTATCCTCGATCAGGTGATTCCCTCATGGAGTTCTTAAACAGAAAGAAAGAAAAGGATGAAGATGTGGCATTATGTCCACGATGCAGTGCAGTATTCGACAAGTCAGCTGCTAAAGCCTTCAGAGCAGGACAGATGAAGAAAATCGAGAAACAAAATAAAAGGGACAATGACAAAGTAGATCAATCAGCCCAAGCAACGATAGGGGAAAATCAACAAAAATCTATCGGTTCTGATGCTAGTAGGAATCAGTGGATTAGAAAAGAAATGTATCCTTCTCGAAGAGGAAGGGGCAGACTTCAAAGTCATGACGTCTTCGAGAGACTTTCATATGACGAAGGATCGAATACTGGATTCCCAACATTCCAAAGGAGATTTCGAGGAAGGCCTTGGAGAAGAGGAGGAAGGATCCCTTACTAGAATAATTACATGGACTTTGAAGAGAGTAATGTATCAATGGGGAGCCAATATGCAAGAGACTTTTTCGATGATAAAAATGAGGGTAGCTGGGATGAACATCAAATCGGAGTAATATCGATACTGCCCGCGGAATATGTTAGTGAGTATAAAGAATACCAAGAACAAAGTAATGTCGAGCGAGAGGATGACTTCTATTCCGAAGACATAAGGCCAAAGGTAACATGGGTAACACAAGCATCATGCGAGGTACCACATAGAGATGTTGCTTTTATTGATCCTCCATCTGAAGAGATGAGGTTCCACCTGAAGCCTTTATTACTGAATATTGAGATTCAAGGGCAAATGGTGAATAGAGTTCTTGTCGATGGTGGTGCAGCAGTGAACATATTGTCAATCACTATGCTGAAGAGGTTTGGTATCGAATTGAAAGATTTGGTCAGGCACAATATCATGATTTTCGATTTCAGTGGAAAAACATCGAGCTCAGAAGGGATGATTGCCTTAGATGTAAAAGTGGGCACTTATTTGAGGCCAACCGTGTTTGTAGTCGTTCAATCACATGCCAATTTTAATGCATTACTTGGTCGGGAGTGGATTCATGGAGTGGGAGCCGTACCTTCTACGGCTCATCAAAAGTTGTTTATGTGGAATCGAGATGGACATCTCGAAGTGATTCCAAGCGACCAGCATGAGTTTGTGACATTTGTATCTCAGGCTGGTCGGGCACTGCAGAATTTGGCGCTTACTCAACCATTCACCTTCGAGACTGTCGAAGACTTCAACTCAAAATTGCACGAGGAGCGTTTTGTAGAAATGAATGAGAAGAAAGGATTTGTCATGATCAAAGAGGGGGCCAACCTCGAAGTGGCCGATGAAAATGAATAGAGATTATGAGGAGTTCTTGGCTCGATTGAGAAGTTATGAAGATGAAAAGAAGAGCCAAGAAAGTAGCAGTACTAAGATAGAAATAAATAAGTCGATTCACTCGACAGTAGTTGCAAATAACAGCGATCAAGTTATACTTGATTGTGTTTACGATAATTCTCCTTTAGGTTTTGAAAAATCCATCACATCGAATCACAAGAAAGTCGAAGCTCAAGATCCGTTAGAAGAAATTAACTTGGGGAGTATAGAGGATCGGAAACCTACTTATATCAGCAAATATCTCGAGAAAGAAATGAAGAAAGATATGATTTCACTACTAAAAGAGTATAAAGACTGCTTCGCTTTGGAATATGAAGAAATGCCTGGACTGGATCGAAGTCTAGTTGAACACAGATTACCTATCATAGAAGGCAAGAAGCCAGTAAAACAAGCACCGAGAAGATTCGCACCTGAGGTGATGGGTAAGATCAAAGAAGAAATCGAGAGACTTCTGAAAGCAAAGTTCATCAGAACTGCCAGGTATGTCGATTGGATTTCTAATATTGTTCCAGTCATTAAAAAGAACGGTAAAATGAGAGTATGCATTGATTATCGAGATTTAAACTTAGCTACTCCTAAAGATGAATATCCTATGCCTATAGCCGATATGTTAATCGATGTTGTAGCCGGTAATGAAATGTTAAGTCTCTTAGATGGTTATTCAGGATATAATCAAATCTTTGTGTCCGAGAATGATATAGCTAAAACAGCTTTTCGATGCCAGGGGGCATTAGGTACTTATGAATGGATAGTGATGCCATTTGGATTAAAAAATGCTGGAGCAACATATCAAAGAGCAATGAATTTAATTTTTCATGATTTAATCAATGATTTTATGCAAATTTACATAGATGATATTGTTGTTGTATCGAAGGAGAAGCATAAACATTTAGGTAACTTGAGAAAATCTTTCGAGAGGATGAGGAAATATGGATTAAAAATGAATCCTTTGAAATGTGCTTTTGGTGTATATGCTGGTGAATTTTTAGGATTCATAGTACATGGAAAAGGGATTGAGATCGATAAAAATAAAGCAAAAGCTATAATAGATACTTCTGCTCCAAAAACTAAGAGACAGTTACAGTCATTTCTGGGAAAAATAAATTATTTGAGACGATTTATTTCTAACTTGGCTGGTAAGACTTATTTTTTTTCGTCTTTGTTAAAGTTGAAAAAAGAAGCAAAGTTCAAATGGAAGGAGGAACATCAAGAAGCCTTTGAGCAGATCAAAATGATGCTGACAAATCCTCCAATTCTGATACCAGTAATGAGAGACAAGCCATTAAAGTTATACGTATCAGCATCAGACCAAACAATAGCCAGTCTATTAGCACAAGAAGATAAGAATGGCGTTGAATGTGTTGTTTATTATCTAAGTAGAATTTTGAATGATGCTGAAACTCGATATAATGATATCGAAAAGTTAGGATTGTGCTTATATTTCTCTTGTACAAAACTCAAGTATGTAATGAAGCCTCATGATGTGATGGTTTATTCCAGAAATAATATTTTAAAGTTTCTTTTGTCGAAACCTATTATGCATAATCGAATAGGAAAATGGGTTCTAGCTTTGACGGAGTTTTCATTATCATTTGAATCTTTAAAATCAATAAAAGGACAAATAATTGTCGATTTCATGGCTGATCATACAATTGATTCCACTGATAATTTATTTGTCGAGATAAGTAAATGGATAATGTATTTCGATGGTTCGAGTACATCGGACAAATCTGGAGTAGGAATTCTTATTATTTCTCCAAGTAATATCCCAACTAAGTTATCATTCGAGATTATACCCATTTGTTCAAATAATGAAGCCGAGTACGAAGCTTTAATAGCAGGTCTTGAAACTTTAATTAAGTTAAAAGCTCGACATGTAATTATAAGAGGTGATTCGCAACTAGTGACAAAACAAGTGCGAAAAGAATATAAATGTATCAATACCAAATTGATCAGATATTTAAAAAGGGTAATGATTTTAAGCAAAATGTTCGATGATATAACATTCGAATATGTTCCTCGAGAATTCAATCGAGAAGCCAATGAGTTGGCTCAAATCGCATCTAAGTATAAGATATCCCTGGAAAATTTACAGAAAATGATTCAAATAAAAGAAAAATTACCTCAAGGAGGTGAAATTTTACAAATTAGTGACTTAGATGATCAAGATTGGAGAAAATCGATTATAAATTATTTGCAAAGTCCAAGTGGGAGAATCGATAAGAAAATTAAATATCGAGCAGTGAAATATGTTTGTTAAATAATGAATTATATAAAAGAGGTATCGATGGAGTATTACTTAGATGTTTGGGGGATGACGATGCTTATTTAGCAATGGCTGAAGTACATAATGGAATATGTGGTGCCCATATGATAGGCCAGAAAATGAAATGGACGTTAACTCGACAAGGTTATTACTGGCCCTCGATTTTAAAAGATTGTATCGAGTATGCTAAATCCTGTGAAGAATGCCAGAAATTTGGTCCTATACAACAGGTTCCCGCTAGCGAATTACACTCGATTATCAAACCTTGGCCTTTTAGAGGTTGGGCTATAGATTTAATCGGACAGATCTTTCCACAATCATCGAAGGGACATAGATATATAATTGTCGCTGTCGATTATTTCTCGAAATGGGTAGAAGCAATACCGTTAAAAGATGTCGATCAGCAAGATGTAATCGATTTCATTGAAGAATACATCGTTTATCGATTCGGGATCCCACAGTCTATCACTACAGACAGAGGGACTGTTTTCACTGGTAAAAAGATGGTTAGATATGTCGAATCGAGAAATATCCAATTATTAGCTTCAACCCCATATTATGCACAGGCAAATGGGCAGGTCAAGGCAATTAATAAAGTAATTATTGGTTTAATCAAAAAACATGTTGGTAATAAACCAAAAACATGGCACGAAACGTTATTGCAAATTTTATGGGCTTATCGAAATTCACCAAAAGATTCTTTACAGACTACCCCATACAAGTTGGTCTATGGACATGATGCAGTTTTGCCCATCGAAATAAATATTGAATCGAATCGAATACAAAGGCAGAATGATTTACCCAGTTGTGATTATTGGAATTTGATGTATGATGAATTAAATGAACTCGATGAAATAAGATTGCAAGCATTGAATAGTATGATTTTACAAAAGAATTAAATCGCTCGAGTCTATAATAGAAGAGTTCGAAAGAAAACGTTTAACGAAGGTGACTTGGTGTGGAAAACAATTTTGCCAATAGATAAAAAATGTAAGAGTTATGGAAAATGGTCGCCAAATTGGGAAGGACCTTTTGAAATTATTAAGGTATTATCGAGTAATGCTTATTCGATCGTCGATTGGTATAACAAAGAGAAAGTCTTATCGATAAATGGTAAATACTTAAAAGAGTATAAACCTCGAATAAGAGAAATAAACATTCAAAATTAAGTCGAATAATGTTTTACAAAGACAAGTATTGGGCCTTAAGTCGATCAAAATCTATTAACAGTTGGGTCCAGGAAGAAGAAATCGAGTTCTCTTCGGCGATCATCTTCTGTTTACGCCCCATGCTCTGCCCCAGAGACAATGCTACTTCTTTCGTAGAGGATTTGATCGAATCTATCTCTAAGGCAACAAAATCCTTCTGCAACTTAAGCTGAGCGAGTCTCTTCTCCAGCTGTTCGATCTCGCTATCAATCGAAGCTCGCGTCGTCAACGCTTCTTCCAGATTGAGCTTCTGAGTCTTTAGCAAATTCGACTTCTCAATCTAGAAAGAAGAAATATCAGTTAATTTGGTCGCGATCGATTGCTTCTTCTTCCTCGCCGCATAAGCTTTGTTGAATAAATCGGTGGCAGCCGCGACTTCCGCATCGAGACCCCTCGGGAGAGCGTCTTCAGGGCATGCTTCGATGGAAGTAATGATCTCTTGAAAATATTGCTTCTTGTCACGCGACTCCACCAGAACTTCGAGGGGCGAGGAGTAGAAGAAAGACCTGAAGCGTTGTTTCAGCTGGTATGGTCCCTCAATTGAAGTCGGGGGCGTTTTCGAAGAGCTCGACGGAGTGACCTCTGCAGACAGCAGAATATCGAGGATTGAAAAAGGATCTTCCTCGATGGCAGCTCGATATTCTGATACATCTCCGGGAGCAGGCTCATTTATCTCGGGTAATGATGCCGAGAGCAACTCGACAGAAGGCATCGCAAAAGGAGGGGAATCCAATTGCTCTGCGGAAACTGGGGAAGGAGAATCCTGGACTTGGACTACAGGGATATTTACTGAAGAAAAAATAATTCGAAAGGGTGAATCGAAAAATCCTAAAGAATAATGAAATAGAATTAAACAGTAAAAGAAAAATTAATACCAGGGGGAAGTAGAGCGAGGGATGTTGAGACAGGTGGAGGATCCTGTACAGCCTGAGGTTGCTGTAAATCGAAATAAATATTAGAAAAGGAAATGTGTAAAAGAAAAGTCAATTAAACATACATACAAAATTTAGGAGCCATACCTCAAGAATAGGTGTTGAAGAGAGAAGTAAAGAATCGACAGTCGTCGATATAGTCGCCGATGGAAGATCCTGAAAAACATCGAGATTTAACATCATGTTATAAGCCTTATCGAAAATATAGGTAGGTAAAATGTGTAAAAAAGAGGACTTACGTGACTTGAATGGGTGGTGGGTGTTGTCTGGCCCGTTTTAGTGACTATATTAGAGTCCGTCGATAATGGATTAACAGTAGTTGGTTGAACAGATCGAGGACTCTTCGATTTTTGTTTCTGAAATTAGAAATCGAAAATAAATGACAAAGAAATATGTATGAGAATCCAAAGTGAATCAGCTATAGACATAGATGGAGAAATAAGACAATGAGAAATCGAGAAAAACCTTCGATTTTTTTCGAAGATGAGGTAATGGTGGCAGAGCGCTTGCGTTTCCTGATGAGGGCCGATGGATCTGACTCATCAGAGGACTCCCAATCCTTCTCCTTCTTAGAGACAACAGTCTTAGAAGATTTCGAGACTGTCGAAGAAAGGAAAACAGTTAACTTGCAATACAAAGAAAACTAAATTATTCCTAAAAGAGGTAGCAAAATCTCACCAAAAGGTGATGGAGTCAAAATCTTGACTCGGTCGATATGGACAAGCCAAGGAGAAAGAAGAATTTGAGGAAGGTTTAGGTAAGGGAAATAGGACAATTTTGACACAGAAATATCTTTGTTTTTGGGTTTGGGACGAAGAGTTTCTTTTAGGGATCTCAATTCTCGAACCCATTTGGGATGAGTTAGAGGTTTGGTGATCCCGAAGGGTGCTATAGGAAAAGTGGGAAGGTGATCGGGACAATACATTTCAAAAGGGGTTTTTCCTCGATCGATTTATGTCTGTTTTGTGGTTCGATCGATTTATGTCTGTTTTATTGGCTAAGGAAATAACAGCATCATAGAAGGTCGATTCTAATTTTAAGGGGTTGTAACATGTTCGATAAAAATTCTCGAATCGAGATATTTGGAGATAGTGGGAGTGTGTACCTTTCTTCGCCTTCGACTTGTCCTGCAACACGAGAGAAAGATGAGCAGTCAATTTTTGTTGAAGTATGCCAAAATCAGAATGATTTTTCGAAAACCAATCGGCCCACCACTCAGAGAAACCTAAAGTTGATAAATAATTGGATTCGAAAACATAAGGATAAAAATGCATTGGGGTTTTTGGCAGCAGTTTGGAGAGCTCCCGTCCGATTGTCGATTCACTTAACTTGGACCTTGGGGAAGTATCGAGGGGGAAAAAGGGTAAGGCTTGACTCAGACCAAACTGCCGCGAGAAAAGCTGGGGGTAATAAGTGATGAGTTGAAGGTCCTTCGATTGGAAACCCGATACCAAGACATCTTGAGCTAAGTAATTACTCCATACTTCGATCAATTCCGATTGTAGTCCGGGAGTAAGAGCAGGAAATTTCGATCTAAACCATGTTTGCCCTTGAAGTTGGTCACTTATTTGTCCAAGATACACAGTAAAAGGGGCCAAACTCGAATCAAAATGAAAGCGGGTCAGCAAAAATTGCAAGTAATTTCGGTAACTAGCCTCATTGGATTTGTGGTGGGGATGTCGAGAAGATAATCGAGCACCCTCTAAATTCAGACTTGGGGGGATTTGTAAGGTTGGGGGGAGGGTACTTTCAAAAATCGAGGTGAGCCATAATTGAATAAACAAAATAGGACCCGAAAAATTCCCCGAGGCCCTAGGGGCGTTCAAAATATCGACGCCCTCATCGAAAGCAGTATAAACATGGGCCAATAATAACTTGGCTAAATTAATTTGTGGTTGGCCAGTGTGGAGAATATAGGCGAGGTTATAGAGGTGGGATGTAATTTGGATGGATCGGGGGCAGAAGACGTGGGTGCATAACCAGTATACCAAGAAGGTCACGTGCTCTTCATCAGAAATAGCCACTGTTGAGTCATCAATGAAATGTTTCTCGAGAAAATGCCCATAGGCTTTCGATTCCCAATTGATTTTGGACCTTAAGGAATTGTCCGAAGAAAAAGCACCTTTAAAATATTTTTCTCCTATGGGTTTTAGCCCGGTAATAGCAGCAATTTCAAAAAGAGTGGGCGAAAAAGGGCCACAAGGCAGTTCCAAAGCATGCAAGTCCTTATTCCATAAATGAACAGCAGATAAAAACATGGACATATCCAAGAAGGACAGGTCACACTGAGACAAATGAAGAAAATCGAAAATTCCTACAGCCCTCCAATGGTTCCCAAACTCTTAGCCTTAATTCGATCAAACCATTTCATGTACGAGGGTTTTTTGTGAGGTGGGCCCGTTCGATATGCCTAGGACGCAATGTGCAGAAAATCTATTCGAACCTCAGGCTGATGGACAAGAGCTTTACTCTCTGAAGGAAGGCTGAGAGAAGAAGAAAATGATCCGCCACAATAGCGGATAGGACCTCCGAAAGCGTAATTAATATTATCAGCAGTATAGGGAATGAGTACCTGCGTCTCAGCGATTTTCTGAGAAGCTTCCTCCATCAGAGGAACTGGAGCGAATTTCTGGTTATTGATCTCCAATAGGTTGGTGGCCACCGAAGGAAGTGGTGGGGTGGAAAGGTCAGAGGATTTGGATGAGGTTGCCATTCCAGTAATCAGTAGAGCAGATGAGGACAAAGGTAGGAGACGAAGGTGCAGGGGAGAAGACGAAGATGCAAAGGAGGAGTAAATGAAGTGCGTAGTGAAAAACAAGGGTAAAAAGGTTAACAAATGTTTAAAGGAAACTTTCTGGGATATTGGAAGCGACGGAGGTGAAGGGTAATTAATGTGGCGTGTGCAGTGAGGCGGCAGAACTGACATGATAGGTGACATAAAGTGGAAAGAACCCTAAAACCCCAGCAACCCTAAACCCTAAGTTCTGATGGGCCTCCAAAAGGCGGGAATGATGTTGAAAGAATATAAATACAAACTTTTATATTCTTCCAAGAGGGCATTTTGTTAATGGGAAATCGATTAAGGGATCGAAAAAATGAAGGAAAGGAAAAATCAAAGACCATACGATTGGTAAAAGACATCGAGAACGTATTTTCGATGAAATTGGTAAAAGCTGGTAACCACGAAGATGAAAGTACATCGAGAATCGAAGAAACAAATTTCGATGCCTATTGTTGAAGTTAGAATAGTACAAAATTAAAGGGAATCAAAAGCAAAATTTAAGATACTCGATGTCTGAAATCGAGATCGAGGGAGCAGTTAACACACACAGGGAACGTGGGAAACAGTTTCTAAACCGCAACAGAGATCGAAGGAGGAGCATTTCTCTTATACGTAAGAACGTGGAGTGCAGTTTCTAAAACTGTAAAACTAAAGGAACGGGTACGTAGGATCGTGGGGATAGTGATATTAACCACTCTTGGGAGGTTACTTCAAAGATGCTCTATAAATAGAGCGAAGACTGAAAAGGAGAGGGGAATTGGCAGAGAGAACAGAAATACTAGTGAGAAGTCTACAGGAGAACGACGCAATCATGAAGTTTCTGGCGATCTGGATTTCCATTTTCATTGACTGCCTTTATCGCTTTCTTTACTTTCCCTGGTAATTTATGTTCATGTTATTTACTTTGATGCAGTTTATGTTCAAGCAACTTTAAGTTCATGTACTTTCGATTCCTTGTTATCTGACTATTTAAGATTATACATCTAAGTTTTTCGCTGTTTACACTTTATGCAATCTCGATTTTCTGCTATTTATATTTATGCAATCTCGATTTCCTGCTATTTACATTTATGCAATCTCGATTTCCTGTCATTTACATTATCACAATTTCGATTATTCGATTTGACATTTTACTGTTTTCTTTACTTCAAGTGCTTTAAATACAAAATCCCAAAAAAACAGCATTTCGATTATTAATCAGCACATTAGGTTGCGTTGTTAGTATTTTCAAACATCATGATTTTCGATCCTCATACACATTTCGATTGAAAATCGTTTGCTAACCTAAATAAAAAGAATCTACGTGGTTAAAATTTAGTTAGAACAAAATCCGTTAAAAATTGAAATCGATCAAAATTTCACCCGAAAGATATATATATATATACTACATTATACCAATGGATCAGATTGAAGCATTTTTCCAGGACTTCAGGCTGATTGTCCATTGCTAATGATCTTTGTTATCACGAAAATCGAAATCAATCAATCATTCTGTTTTCGGGCTACAATAAAAATAACATCGCATTTAATATAATAATAATAATAATATTATTATTATTATTATTATTATTATTATTATTATTATTATTATTATTATTATTATTATTATTATTATTATTATAATAGGCTTGAGTAATAAAACAAACATTGAAGAAGAAATATCATACATATATATATATATGCAATACAACGATACCAGCGTCCACAAATTATCCTGATTAAAGGCGAATTGAATTGAATTGAATTTCTACACAGAGGAGTGGGAGGGGTTTCCTTTTCCCAACTTGAGTTTCCTTATACGAAAATCATCGCAATCCAAGCCGCAACCGCACTGCGGAGAGACGAAGAAGTTATCAAGGGAGAAGGAAGCGGAAGCGACGCCGACGGAAAAATCGAGGTCATCGTCGACGCGAACGACGTCGAGGATGTTGAGCCAGAAGAAGAAGACCTTCACGCTTACCCCGCGCAGTTCGGTGAGCCTTCCGTTGGATATGTAACCAGTGATGGTTTTCTGGTAATTCAACTGGTACGAACCTTCGAGGGAGAAACTGCAGGAACGGTTCAGATCGGCGCGGAATTTGCCGCTGGACGGGTCTAGTTCGTAGCCGGTCACACCTTTCGGAAGAAGGCCTTCCGGAAAGCCAAAGCTCTCCATCATCTCGTACGCCGTCGGATCGCCGGTGACGGTACTGATCGGTGGCGAGAGGAGAAGGAGGAGGAGGAGGGCGGTGAAGGACATGATCTGTTCTTGGAATTGGATTGAAATTTGGTATGATTGATAATTTGGGGACTAGCTTCATTGTTTTGTACTCCCTGTAATCAACTAAACGTCGGCGTTTTCGTGATGACGAGGGAGGACCGTTGGATGCGCCACATATTTTTTATATTGGATGGATGCAGGTTGTGATACTATTTTCACGCCGAATCTCGAACCTCTTTATATTTTCAATTTTCTTTTTGAAGGTTTTAACATTATTGTAACAATAAGGACCTGCTTCACCGAATCACCACGGATCTAGGGGGACGAACTTAAAGAGATTCCTCGCTACACTATTTTTATTAAAGCATATTTTATAATTATTATTATTCTTGTACATTTTCTTATTGTGTTATAAGGACGTTATTTCAAAACAAATTATTAATCATATAAATAGATTAATTTTTGTTATATTTAGGATAATATTATTATGATCCATTCTTGTATTTATGGTATTATTTAATTTGAAATTCTAGTTTGTCTCAATTTTTTTTTTCTTAAAAAATGTCTCAATGGGTTGAGAAAGAAAGGAATGTGTATATAAATTATCTTTAATTTTGATTCCTAAACGATGTGAGACTTATGAACACATTGTAATATAGTCTCCCAGAACACTAAAGAAGGGGTATGTATGAGTGAAGTAAGACTTTATTTTCGACATCACAGTAGGTGTCAATGTTTTGTATAGAAATAATAATATTTTGATCTCATATCTATAATGATAACATCGTTAGGATCAATTTTTATGTTTGAGATATTATGTCCGTTTTGGAACTCAAAACCGTCACGATTTGTCTTTAAAAAGCGTCTCAATAGATAAGCGAAACAACTATTGTAACATCCTGATTCTCAATACTCCTGGTTTGTTAAATTATTAGGAATTGGGTAAAGAAACTGTAGAGTTTTATGTTTGTTAGATTATTTGTGTTTTTCTAGAATTTTTCTAGAATTTTTAGAAAATACTTAAAATTGATCCGTTTCGCAGGCAACTGGACGCCTGATAGTAATTATATGATTTAGGATTGAAATTGAAAGAGTATGGACTTAACAATTTTAATTATCACATTTAGAAATTATTGTTTTCTTATATGCATTGAGTGTGGGTACATTAAAAGTTTATTATGTGTATAAATAAACAAGAAACATATGATGGTTAATATGGTTTGGAGTGATGTTGGAGTCTTAGGGGTTATGGGTTCAAATTCTAGCTAGGGTAATAAGGAGAAAATAAAAATATTTTTTTTTAATATAATGCGCTGAGCGCACGAAAATCCGCTGAGCGGATTGTAAGTCAAAATCTTATTACTTGCGGCCTCATATCCGCTGAGCGCACTCGAAATGTGCTGAGCGGATTATGTCTGCTAATCGATCAACAGGTTTTTTAATCGACTAAAACAGAGAGTTTTGAGATCCGCTTGGCGCATCATAAATGCGCTGAGCGGATTGTGGTTTGAAATCTCTATTACATTCGGCATGTAATCCGTTGGGCGCATCATAAATGCGCTGAGCGGATTATTAGGTGAAATATTGACTTTAAAAAGACAGAGTGTCATTATTCTGTAATCTGTAACCTAGTTCCTCATTTCTCTCTTTCTCTCAAACGTTTTCTTACCTTCAAGCGTCATTTTGAGGGAGAAATCTTGGTTTTCTTGAGAAGCTCCAAGAGGTAAGTTGGTTTATCTCAATCTCCTCTACATTTCTACCGTTTTATTTTTCAAAACGGTGCATTTTCTATTTTTATCCTCACTTGAATGAGCTTGAATGGGAGTAGGAAGAGTGTTATTGTAGGTTTTACACCAAGAATACTACAATAATGTTTAAATTGAGGATTAGAAGTGGTTAAGCTAAAAACTTTAAGAATCCTAATTCGTAGGTACTATTTATTGAATTTTTGGGACTTGTGTGAACAGAATTATGAATCGGTATCTTCATGAAAGTTGTAGCTCTTTAAGTTGTCGAAATTTAGAAACTGATTTCACATTAAACGGATATTGGTAGCTCAAGTTATACCCATTTTACTGTCAAGTGTTCTAGCTGTGACGTTAAGATGTTGCCCTGTTTCAACAGCCTCGATTTTTGAATTACTGGGATTGATACGTATGAAATTAGGACTTGATTCCTTCATAAAAGTTGTAGGAAATTATATCCCCGAAATTTAGAAATTTGTTTCATGTCAATAGCTTATGTTTAGCATGAGTTATAGTCAAATTACCAAGACATGTTCAGAGTGTTATTGTAATTGAGCCCAGTTGGAAATAACCACTAAAAACTGAAAACTGCATCTATTCTATAGGGTATTTGAATTTATTTCCTTCATCAATATTGTAGGTAATTAAGTTATTGAAATTTTGGCTCAAATCTCATGCCAAAACAGTTTATATAACTCTAGAAAATTTCGAAATACTGAACCTTGTCCATGGTTGTAATTAAGATTCTTTCTAGTCTAAGTGTATACAAAATAGGATAATTTTCTAAGTTAATTGTAAGCTGAATGTGAGCTTAAAATATTATTAAAAATGGATTAGCAATATAGAATGAATTTAAATTCTCATGAGATAGAATCATAGAAATATAAGATTCTAACTAGAATTTTATTACGTATATAGATTTTGCTGAAATACAGCATCAAGCTTTGAAAGGAATAAGTGTGAACGTATCAGGTAAGGGGTGGGCTATATAGTAAGGATTACATCATAAATTTGTTATGATTGATAATTGTGATTTTATTATATGCTTGGTTGTGAAAGTGATCATGAATTGCTTACGTGTATGATGGTGTAAAATATATGCTTGGTACTCTATTATGATATGTATGGTCTTTGAGTGAGCATTTATATGCATGGTGGTTTTTCATGAGAAAATTCATTGAAAATTAAATTGAAAGAATTGGATGATGGGTTGTGAACCCTTTTTGAACTGTATTGGAAGTTTTCTGCTTGTAACAGGTGATTGGAAATTTTTGGGAAGTCTGTATTACAGGGGAAACTCTGTCAAATTTTTGGAAAAATGTGAATTTCTAAGAAAAACCACTTAGGGACTCATACATTACTCATTTGAAAATGGTGATTTGTGAAATCTGGGAATCGGAGATTATGGACTCGAGAATACGATAGGGAGGCCCCGAGGGAGGACTTGAGGATAGGAAGGGTAGTGGTTGGAGGCCCCAAAAGACCCAGGCTCGCTACCTGTTGTCGGGGATCCCACTGTACAAACTCTGCTATACCTGACTGTGCTCTTACCGTATATCAATGGTCAGTGAGCTACTGGGTTTATATTTGAGCATGGGTCTCAACAATCCCGTGGGTGGATTTTCCATGCCTAGTAGTGTCAACTCCTGGCTACCCCAGTACTGATTTGAGAAATGATTCGGGCCCGCATGCATAAACATTTTAGAAAACATATTAGGATCATGCATCATTAACATCAATCATTTGAAATTTGATTAACTTGTGAATGTTTATGATGTTGATTTTAAAATGATGTATGAACTGTTGCTCACCCTCTTGTCTTTCTGTTTTCTTTATTTCCTTTGTGCTTGCGGTACTCGTTGGACCTGATCGGTCATTGTTTGAAGAGAGGGGAGATGGCACAGATTCCACACCCGATGAGTGTGATACTCATACTCGTTAGCTGGGAGCCACAATGATGGCAACATGTATTGGCATAAACATATCCAAACTTTTATAGATAGTCTTTTATAGTATATAGACCTACAGGGTAGTGAGTAGTAGTGACTCTTTTGTGTAGTTAGCTGCTCTGTAGGAAATATCCTCAATGTTGCCCTTAATATTTTGGAGGACTGTACTAGTAATTTATCTATATGTAATTATGAATGTTTACTTTTAGTACTTTTTTAAAATGATGAAATACAGGAATGGATTATTGAAAATTTATATATTGATATTATGTACGAGGGAAAGATTATTATCGGTAAAAAAAAAAAATTTACTAAAAATTATTAATTCTTCTGATTGAGGGTTTATAAGGTAGGGTGTTACAACTATCGATTAAGGGTTTGGGTTGTAGAGCGATTATTATGGCGTGTAAGGCCACCTCGGGGTGTAAATCTGGTATCGTGTTTGATACTCTAGCTAACTTGTCCATAAAAGTATGGAGGGATTTGCCCTTCCTTGTTTCACACTTTCCAAAGCCACACATGTTAATGGTTTCAAACCTAATTTAGAACCCTTCTATCAACATATAATATGAATCAATAGTTTTATGACAAAGAATTGTAACATCATAGGGTTGATTCTTGAGGACTCGACATAGGACTGTTTCATTGTTAGTATACAACTTCACCTATATTTTGTACATTATTAAGTGTTTTTTTGGATTTGTCAAGCCATTGTACTTCTCCATGCTGAGTGACTCTCAATTTGGTGCGCGAAGGTCTCTATGATTTTTGAAATGAATGGATGATCATTTATCTTCCTCAAATATTTCAATTCTTTGTTTACACTCGGGTTGACTTTCATCTTTTGTTATTTGTTTATCTATCTTTATTTAGTATCACTACTAGAAAATATACTTTCAACGTCGCTGTTTAACGTTGGTTACATCTTAGCCGACGTTGAACATGCTTTCAACGTCGGTTGGTACAACAACCGACGTCGAAAGTCGAATTTTGACACATTCTACGTCGTTTTAGCATGCACGACGTGGAAAAGTAGGCTTTCGACGTCGGTTATGCCCTCACCCGACGTTGAAAACCCTTCTGAACTCATTATGACCGATCAGAATACAAATATGACCGATCAGAATCAAATGTGATCGATCAGATTTTAATTATGAGCGATCAGAATTTTTTCAATCGATTAAAAACACGTTTCAATCGATTAAAATCTCTTAAAGGGTCAGGATGATCGATCAAAATCCAGTTATGACCGATCAGAATTATTTTAATCGATTAAATCTCGTTTCAATCGATTAAAACAGATGAGGCTATCACGACATGAGGCAAAATTTAACGTCGGTTACATAATAACCGACGTTAAATGTTTAAATTTAACGTCAGTTATGTATAACCGACGTTGAATTCCCAAAATCAACGTCGGTTATATGATTTACCCGACGTCGAAAGCGTTATCCACGTCGGGTTTTTAATAACCGACGTTGAATGTCCTTTATACCTCTCACCTTTCGCGCTCCCCTTCGTCTGCCTCTTCTTCGTCCCACATACTCCCTCCTTCTGCTTCTTCTTCTCTGTGCCTCAGTCCTCACTGCTGCCCCCTCGCCGCCCCCTCGCCGCCCCTTCGCCGCCCAGTTCGCCGGCCCCTCGCTCTGCCTCCTCGCCGCTGCTACCTCATTCGCTGTGGTCTGCTGCCCACTCGCCGCCCACTCGCCGCGCTCTGCCCCCTCGCCGCTGCTACCTCCTTCGCCGCCCACTCGCCGCGCTCTCATCAGGTTAGATTAAGTTGCATGGATGATTTACAACATGCATTTAACATAAATATGAATTATTTAGAGCATTTCCTGCGTATGAACATTAGAAAGATGATGGATGATTTTGTATATATGGTTTGATTTGATCTAGGTTCGTTTAGGTTTCGAAGTGGTATATGGAACATTAGAGCATGTATGGAACATTAGAGCATTGTTAGGCAATGTACACGTTTTTTTGGTATTGTTTTGTTAAACCTTTCTAATAAACCTTGAATATCTAGGCAAGCCTTCTTATGTAGTTAGATGGATCGAACTTGGGTCAATGCAAGTCGTATGTCAGAAGAGTATGAGAATGGAGTTGACTCCTTTTTGAAATTTGCCGAACAAAATGCTCCCAAAATGAAAGGAAAAATCTACTGCCCATGCGTTAATTGTGTAAATGGCAGAGTACAAGAGATGGACACAACGCGGGAGCATCTTATTTGCGATGGGATGATGAAGAATTACACAATATGGACATGGCACGGTGAAGTGGTTCATATTCCAACAGTATCACAAACTATTGAGGATGATGTAACCTGCGAAGATCGAATAGAGGACATGCTTTGTGATGTGGGTCAAGAGAGGTTTCTTGAAGCACATGCATCTATATATGATACATTGAGGACCGATTCGGAGACACCTTTGTATCCGGATGTACAACTTTCACACGGTTGTCATCTCGTGTTAAGATTGGTCAATCTAAAAGCCAAATTTGGTTGGAGTGATACAAGTTTTAATGAATTACTCCAACTTTTGAAGGAGATGCTCCCGGACAATAACACCTTGCCGGACCGTATGTATGAAGCGAAGAAGATACTATGTCCGATGGGTTTAGAATATAGGAAGATACATGCTTGCCCTAATGATTGTGTGTTATATAGGAAATAATTCTCATCTTTAGACCAATGTCCAACATGTGGTGTATCACGTTACAAAGCGAAGGATGGTGATGATTGTAGTCGGGAGAGTGGTAAAAAACGTCCTCCTGCAAAAGTTTTATGGTATCTTCCAATTATTCCAAGATTTAGGCGGTTGTACGCTCACGAAGATGCTTGAAAATTTAATTTGGCATTCAAAGAGAAAAACATGTGATGGGCAAATGCGGCATCCATCGACTCTCCCCAATGGAAGAATTTTGACCGTCTATTTCCAAGTTTTGGTAGTGATGCAAGAAACCTTAGACTTGGATTAGCAACAGATGGGATGAATCCTTTTGGAA
This sequence comes from Sphenostylis stenocarpa, assembly GCA_963425845.1. Taxonomy (NCBI): domain Eukaryota; kingdom Viridiplantae; phylum Streptophyta; class Magnoliopsida; order Fabales; family Fabaceae; genus Sphenostylis; species Sphenostylis stenocarpa. The sequence goes on from OY731404.1 coordinate 65,341,752, forward strand.
ATTTAAGTAGTAACCATAGTTCATGGCCCGTTTTATTGATGATTTACAATCTTCCACCATGGTTATGCATGAAGCGCAAATATGTCATGTTGTGTATGATGATTTCAGGTCCAAGACAGCCAGGAAATGACATAGATGTGTATTTGAGTCCTTTGATAGAAGACTTAACACTATTATGGGAGGAAGGAGTAGATGCATTTGATGGGTATCGCAGCAGAAGTTCAAGTTGCATGCAATGTTATTTTGCACCATTAATGACTTCCCTGCCTATGGAAACTTGAGTGGGTATAGTGTGAAGGGGCATTATGCTTGTCCTATTTGTGAAGAAGAGACCAGTTATATACAATTGAAACATGGAAAGAAGACAGTTTATAACGAGGCACGAGAAAATTTCTCCAGTATGACCATCCATACCGTAGACTGAAGAAAGCTTTTAATGGCATACGGGAGGATGAAATTGCCGGAGAACCACTGACTGGTTTAGAAGTTTACGATCGAGTGAAGAACATAAGCATTACATTTGGAAAGACCCAAAAAGGTCTTCTTACAAGAACATGTGGAAGAAGAGATCAATTTTCTTTGATCTTCCATATTGGAGCCATTTAGAAGTACGGCATTGTATTGATGTTATGCATGTGGAGAAGAATGTATGTGATAGTCTCATTGGCACATTGTTAAACATTCAAGGAAAGTCAAAGGATGGGATCAAAGCACGTCAAGACCTTTGTGAGATGGGAATACGTCCTGAATTACATCCAAGGCCTGAAGGCAATAGAACATATCTACCACCGAGCATGTCACACCTTGTCAAAGAAGGAGAAACGTAGTTTATGTCATTGTCTTGCAAGTATGAAAGTGCCACAAGGATACTCTTCAAATATTAAGAGTCTTGTATCCATGAAAGATCTGAAGTTAATTGGATTAAAGTCCCATGATTGTCACGTTTTGATGCAACAGTTGTTACCGTGGCTATACGTAACATATTGCCTAAGAATGTTAGACATGCCATTATGCGACTATGTTTTTTCTTCAATTCTATTTGTGCCAAGGTTATCGATGAAAAATCACTAGATGAGTTGGAAAATGAGGCTACGGTTGTGCTATGTCAATTGGAGATGTATTTTCCTCCATCATTCTTTGATATAATGATTCACTTAATCGTTCATGTTGTGAGGGAGATACGAATTTGTGGGCCGGTTTATTTGAGGTGGATGTACCCAATTGAGCGATACATGAAGATCTTCAAAGGGTATTCTAAAAATCCATATAGACACTGAAGCTTCAATTGTTGAAGCGGTATATTGCAGAAGAAGCCATAGAATTTTGTTCGGATTACTTGGCAAGAGTCGTACTGTGGGTGTACCTAGAAATCGTCATGATGATAGGCTAAATGGTAAGGGAACTCGTGGTATTAGAATTCAAACAAAAGATCATGTAGAGTTGACCACCGCCCACTTGTATATTTTGAACAATACGGAAGAGGTTATTCCTTACATAGATGCGCATAAAACAATGTTAAAGGACCTAAACCGCAAAATGGGTGAAAGGTGGTTGATGAAAGAGCATAACAACAACTTTATCAATTGGTTTCAAAGCAAAATATTTTCAAGTGACAATGCCTCGATACATCTGAAATGGCTAGCACATGGGCCTAGACATAATGTTATAACTTGGCAAGGGTATGACATTAACAAATACTCATTCTATACGAAGGCACAAGATGACAAAAGTACGGTCCAGAATAGTGGAGTATCTATTGAGGCAACATCTATGCACTTTTCTAGTGCAAAGGACAAAAACCCCATCATGGCATCAATTAGTTACTTTGGAGTGATTGAGGAGATTTGGGAGGTCGACTATACTAAATTCAAAGTGCCTTTATTTAAATGTAAATGGGTTGATAGCAATACTTGGTGTCCAAAGAGACCAAATGGGATTTACTTTGATTGATATAAACAAGATTGGTCATAAGGAAGAACCCTTCATAATGGCATACCAGGCAAAACAAGTGTTTTATGTCACTGATCCATCAAATGATAGGTGGTCAGTTGTCCTCAAAGGAAAAATGATTGATGTCACAAATGAGAATGGAGAAGAATTAGATGATTTTATTAACATTCAAAATTCACCACGGTTGCCTATTGCTATATCCCAATTGGAAGAGGACTTTGTTCATGCTACTCACAATGACCATGATGAAGGCATATGGGAAAATATTAATACAAAATAAGTTATGTTTCTATTTATTTATTTTTTTAACATGTAATTGAGGAGACTTTGCATGTGTATTGATATAATTCTATGTTTTTTTCATTACGAGGTAAATGGCATCTCCTCCACCATCTCCACCATCTCCTCGGGCATACTGGAAAGACATTTTCCAGGTAAGAGGAGTCGACAATCTACACGGTTGAAAGGCTTGACCGTTAGACACATATCCGGCCGGAAGTTATCTGTTTCGTTGATCCTAGGACTGGCAAGGTGTCAGGTCCCTTCAGTACCCAATTTAGAAGCTACTTGGGTACACTAGCTAGAGAGAAGGTATTTATTCTATTTCAAAGTTAATTTCATTTCAAATATATTGTTGATACTTATGTTGTTTATGTTGTGTAGATATCTATTCTCCATCCTACTTGGGATCATGTGGAGGAAACTGTGAAGAACTTGTTATGGCAAGATCTTCTTGTAAGTATGTGTATTTAGTTGTTTATATTGTTTATACATTATTATCAATTGATTAACTAAAACTTGTTTGCTACTTGTAGGAACACTTTGATTTAGTTAATTCGAGGGATGTGAGGAGGAAGATAATGACAGACCATAGCAAAAATGTGGAGACAGTTCAAGTCCACATTGACCACTAAATGGGTGTATGCTTGAGGACAAAGTTAGCAAGGGATTAACCCCTTGCCAAAGATATGGCATAGATGAGGACACTTGGAAGAAGTTTGTACATAGTAGGACTGGTTCAGAGTGGGAGGTAATAGCTTATGGCTTAATTGACTTGAATATTTCATAATGAGTTGTGTATCTAATATTGTGTTCAATTATGTTGCAGGAAAGAAGACAAAAAGCAAAAGACATTCGGAGGAAGAATGTCGCCCCCACCTTCCGTCTCGTGGGGGTACGACTTATTGACTCGAGAAGATGATGGAGGAGAAGAGTAGACTTCGACGGTCGGAGTTAGCCTCTTCCGGTTTAAGCGAAGAGCAGATTCCTCCACCATCTCCTCCAAAACGTCACCAGAAGTGGAAGAGGGCGCGCACAAAGCCTTCCGGTGACATGACGTCGCCTTGAAGCCCGAGAAATTGCTGCTCGGATTGTAAGTAAAAGAAGTTAATTTAGTTTGAATTAGTTATATGTAACATGTTCATTAATAAAATTAACTTTTATAATGTAGGATGCCTTGGAGGAGCGAGTGTACACGGGGAACTTTCATCCCTTACGGTCGTCGGGATATCTTGACCACTGCTATTGGACGACCGAGAACATCCAGGTCGTGTTCGAGCTGTTGGCCAAGGTGTGGGTGTCCGACATTATTTTGGACCACCATCACAGGATATCCGCACCTCCACATCCCCGAGCCAAGAAGATATTGCTGCCTTGGAGATGGCTCTCACGGAGAAATTGACACCGGCCATCGGGGCAAAATTGGAGGAAGAGTTGACTCCTGCCATCGCCGCACGACTTGAGGAGACGATCACTGCACGTGTGCGGGAGCGATTGCTTGCGTATGTCCTCCATGGGTACTTCATTTCCGATGCTCATCCTCCATCGAGTGCATTTTCAACCACAAATTGGATTGGTACTTGACTTGTGTTTCTAAAATCTTAGTCCTTATTGGAATTTACTGTATTTGTAGGTCCAAGAGTTAGCACAAAGGGCAGTTGTGCTGAAGCCACTATCGAGGTCACACCCGAGGTGGCATCTATTCATCCCGAATCCACAAAGGATGATCGATATGGCTTGTGGGTTGAGGTAGATGAAGGTCTAAGGCTAGTGGCCCATGGATCGGTTCATGAAGGGGCTTCAACCATCCACAATGTGCCTTTGGATCCTAACTTGGTCAAAGTAGTGGTTGAAAAGGTGGTTGACGCTGCGGCTAGTGTCCCTATCCCCACCGAAGAGGTGCGGACAGGTGGGCCAAGCCCTTCAGACCTTCATTAGTTGGCCCCGACATTTAGTTAGGTCAATCATGGCAAAGGTATGTATATGTATGGTTATAATACATCTAACACATAAATAAATTGATTTATTGTTTATGATTATATTTTATAAAATATGTAGGATGTTCGGCAGACCAAAAGACTTGGGTAAAGCTATTGCCACTCCTTCGCATCTAAGGAGAAGACACCGAGTTGTGGAGACTTCTCCAAATCCCATTTTTGATCTCTTGTCTCTTTCCCCACAATTATATATGCAGTCATTCCAAGTTCCATGGGATTGTACATTATTTGGGATGGCTTCTACCAATATCCCCCTCTACATTTCCCACACTGATGCCCTGGAGATTGGGATGGACAATCAATGTCTAAATATAGCTGTTTTAACATTTTGGACATTGTAAGTTCATATCTTTCATGACTCTTTTCATTTTAGTAAATATATAAGCTATAAGTTCACTTAAATTGACATATTTTAGGATGATGCACGAAATGATAGTTGAGCAGGGCATTGGTCACGTGTATGGATTCTTCGAGCCTCAATCCATACAAAAGTCTGGGAATAAGCGTGATCAAATTGTCAGTTACATCCAGAATTGGATGACTGTCTCTAAAAGAGATATTTACCTTGGAGCATACCATCATTCGTAAGTTATCCCAGCCTCTTCCGGTTTTACACAAGTTTTTTTAATAGATTCTAATCATGTGTATATACTGAAACCACTCGGCGACTATTAGTTATTTGTCCAAAGCGAGAATCTTGTGTGTTGGTTCTGCTCATTGGGAAGAAAACCGGACATGGAGCTAAAAAATATTGTAAACGAGTAAGTATTTATTATATTATGTCTAAACATCTTGATTATTCTATTTCTAATCCCCTTATTTTCAATATATAGTGCTTTAAAGGTTTGTAGTACATTAGATGGAAAACACACAAGTAAAAGCACAGACTCCAAATTGGAATTTTATGAAAGTAAGTAGCCTTTATATATATTATACTATCTATTAATTTATGTTCAAATTTAATAGTTATTTTTAATATATATACTCATTTTTAGTGTAACAAACAAAATGGAGGCTACGAGTGCGGCTACTATGTAATGTATTGGATATGGCTCATCATTTTTGGTTGCATTCGGGATAGTTGGGACGAGGTAAGTTGACATTTGCTATTATATTCAATTCCTTTGTTTTTATTGCTTAGGGTTTACCATTCTATTATTGTGAACTTCTTACGGGCATTTAAAGATATAGAACCTTTGCCTATGGATACAATAGACATGGTTAGAAACAAATGGGCGAGAAAGGTTTGTGCAAGTAGTTAGGAATAATAGGATTGATTGATAATTTTTGTGTATTATGTACATGATGTGGCTGGACTGAGATTGTAAGTGTATTGTGTAAATATATAGTGATTATGTGAATCTGGCTGAGATTGTGTATTGTGTATATATTATGTATTGTGTAAATCCAGTTGGATTGAGATTTATATAGCAGGTCGTGTATGGTAGCACAAAAACGGACCAAAATTTTTAAAAAAAAATGGATATTCTACGTCGGTTATTGCATTAACCGAGCGTTGAAACGTCTTTCGCTTGAGCGAAACATCGGTGGCTTGAGCGAAACGAGCACCCGAGCGCCCCTTTGTTTGAAGGCTTCGTCGCTCAAGCGAGTACACGGCCGCTTGAGCGATAAAGGACTTTCAACGTCGGTTATCCAATAAGCGACGTAGAATTTACTCATTTCTACGTCGCATTTGCATTAACCGACGTTGTGACGTCGGCTGCTTGAGCGAAAACTTCGGTCGCTTGAGCGAAACAGCAACCGAGGGTCCCTTTGGTTTGAAGGCTTCGTCGCTCAAGCGAGTACACGGGTCGCTTGAGCGACTTCAACGTCGGTTAGTTCAATAGCAGACGTAGATGTCTACCACTTTCAACGTCGGGTATGATGAACCGAGCGTAGAATCCTTTGACATTCAACGACGCTCGATTCAACGACGTCATTGGAACCGACGTTGAAAGCCTTCTACACCCGACGTTGAATGCTCGTTCTGCGAGTAGTGTATTTATCCTTTTTTTCTCTTTTCTTCCTTTTTTTGTTCTTTGAGAAAATATTATATGATAAATTTGAGATGTTAAAAATATTTTTGTTATGTATAATTATTAAGAATAAATTAAATATTTATTTTGAAATAACTTTTTAACAAATATTTTTTAATTAGATAAGTAATTATTATTATGATAAAATAATTTTAAATTAATGTTTATGTTATAGTAAATAAATTTATTTATTTTTAAATAAATTTATTTATTATAATCATAATTTTAAATAATTAGTTAATATTTTTTTGTTTTAATGTTGATTTTAAAATATTTGTTTTAACGTATTTTAATTAAATTTTAATATAATAATTAAATTAAGAAAATAAGTGGACGAAGAAAGAGAAAAATAAGAGACTTACAATAAAAAAGAGAAAAAAATAATAAGTGAATGAGGAAAGATAAAAATTAAAAAATTTCATGAAAGAAAAAAAACTACTATGAGCATTAAACCTGTGTACTTGAAAAAATAAATTAATAGAGATTCTGTTAGAATAATTTTTAGATTAAAATATATTATTCATAACATTCATTCGTATCGTGTTAGACGAATTTAATTTTTTTTATTGAATTTTGTGTATAAATAATAAATCGATCTAGTTAGATATAAACTTAAAAGAATTTTATTTAAATAATTTTTTTAAATATATTATTTATGATATTAATTTAATTTTTTAGGTTTTCTCCTCTATGAACATATATTTTTTATTTATTTTTTTCTTAACAAAATTCTTGTAAAGGGGAAAATAGTGAAAGAGAAAATTAATTTTGTTTCTTTAGTTGATCGAATAATGGAGAAAAATTAATTTTAAAAGGTGGTTTACTCATACTATTATTTTTAAGTTTTTTTTTCTATTAAATGAATTAAATTATAAACTCCTTGTAATGTTTTCTTTCTATTTTTTATATTTTTAATACTAAAATAACTAAATAACTATGTTTTTTTCCTTTTTTCATAACCTATTTCTTATTTATTTTTTCTATTTCTTTCTTCAAAAGCAAACACGAACATGAAAGAAATATGAACTTGTTTATATATTTTATATTATTGAAAAAAAAAATCAATGTTTGTCTTAATTGCTAATATAATAAAATTTAAAATAAATATGTAGTTTTTTAAGTAAATAAATAAATATATAGACAGAACAAGAAGGAATATAACTTTTTAAAGAAATAATAAAATATGTTATATTCATCAATTTTAAAGTATAGCCCATGTGTAGTTTATATACTTTTAATAAATTTCAATAAAAATGTGTTTAAGAAAAATGTATTGCCTTTATGTATCAGAAAATTTTTCTATCTCCGGTAGTGCAAGACTTATTGCTTTTTGCACGTCATCTTTGTTTTATTTGTATAACGTAAGTTAATATGTTAAAATTATTTATTTATTTGCTTAAAATTTTAAAATTACTAATTATTTACAAATTTTATTAATTATTTTGTGTGTTACTTATCTTTTAATAATTTATTAATTTATTTTTTGAAAGGAAGATGTATGACATAATTAATTACTAAATTCTTTTGCAGTAATAAAATTATTCAAATTTATGATCAAAGAAGTATTTTTATTTAACCGTTTGATTTATGTGTATAGATATAAACTATATAGTTATGAGTATTTATGAAATGACTTTCTTTACACAGAAGTTAACTTATTAAAAGTCCAAAATATTTTTAAAACGTGTAAATATATAAACTAGTTATGAGTATTTATGAAATGAGTTTCTTTACACAGAAGTTAACTTATTAAAAGTCCAAAATATTTTTAAAACGTCACAGTACCCATCGCTTTCAAATGATAAAACTCCAATTGATGATTAAGGATAAGAAATATTAGTTAGTATAACTTGCATGAAAGGTTTTATCATTAGGAATCAAAACTTGGATAAGTGTTTCACTTGTAGTAAGAGGAGGACTTTTTTGGAAGAAGAGGGTCATCGCTCTTTCAAAGTTTTATAAGTTACATTAATATTTATGATTTTTTTTTAAATTTTTGAATTTTTATTAGTATTTATAATTTTAGTCTCTCCAAACTTAATGATTATTAAATATATATATTTATATATTTACAAATTTGACCTCTTTTCCTTTCTTATTATTTTATCTTTTATATTTATTTATAATTTATTAATAATATATTATTTGATCCTTTTAGGATCAATAGTTAAGATTCGTCACTACCTGTAATGATGAACTCTTTCTAAATATTGAATGAAATTTAAGGTGACTCCAATTTAAAAGTGATCGAGGATAAAAGTTCTCACTCTTTCTTTCTTATTAATTATTAATACTTATTATTGTAAATGCTGACAAAGACACGGATAAATTTTGATTTTTGAAAGTGTATAATCACTGTTCTTAAGGAGTTATCCGCATTGTATTGCGCAAGTCTCCCAGGATACAATAGGAACTTCCTGGAAATTTTGAGGATCTCAAGAACTAGCAAGAAACTCTTAAAAGAGTAACTAAACCCAAAATAAAAGGAATGGAAAAAGAGAGAAGAGAGGATCAGTAAAATTGTGTCTTTTTGGAGGAGTGGTCTATTTATAGATGTAGTATGAGCAACAAACTCATCTCCACATTCAACATTATGGGTGATTGTGGCCTGAAAACATGGGAGAGTGGAGCACTTCTAGGTCACTGGAACACGATCTACGTTAGTGGAACACATTCTAGGTTTTGCAATACCCCTATTTTACAACAACCCCCTATTTTACAATAATCCGCCACATATTGCAAAACAAAAAGGAGATAAAAGAAAAAAGAAGAAAATTTTGGGTTTCATATAAGATGTAATGTATCAGAGTTGGTATAACAAGCTATATCAACTAGTCATAGACTGAAAACTTAACACACAATGTAATTGGTATAACAAGCTATATGAACCAAAATACTTAGTGTGTGTTAGCAGTTTAACAATCACAATACACCCCAATTCTTGATGTTATCGTTGTGTTGTACTTACTAAGTCATGCGTGTGACTGGTATTCATGAGTACTCTAGAAATCATGCAAAGATCTGATATAAGAGGCTCCACTCGACACTCATATAGGTGATTTCATCAAGCGTATGTTGTAAATCATACACCACCTATAAGATATATGAAATCATTAAAACCTTTGTTTAGACTAAAATTAGTACACCACATAGAATTTTAATTACAAAGTTTAATCTCTCATTGATGTAGTATCTATCACTTTTACACACCATAGGAATGGACAATTGATCAATTTTAATCAAATTTAGTGGTAACAGAAATAACAAGTGACTTGTTTTTACCCATATGAACATTATTCATGAGATCTCCAATCATAAAGGTTGGGTTACCATCCTTGTTTATTTGTAAGTGGCTTGAGTCCCATTCCCCTCGATGTTTCTAAAATCATATTTTCCCCTAAGGGTTTCGTTAGAGGATCTGCTAGATTTCGTTCTGACTTCACATAGTCAATAGAAATTGTTCCACTTTTTAGCAGCTGTTTCACTAAATTATGTCTCAATTATATATGTTTGTTCTTTGCATTGTAATTTTTATTTTTAGTTGTAGTTATTGCCGATTGACAATCACAATGTATTGACACAGATGTTGATGGGGACATGACCATGAGTAAGGGAAAGGATCCACTTGAAGGACTTATGACAAAGGCTAGAACAAGGGAAACAAAGGAAGCTCTTCAACAAGTGTTGTCCATATTATTTGAATATAAGCCCACATTTCAAGGTGAAAAGACTAAAGTTGTGAATTGCATCATGGCCCAAATGGAGGAAGACTAATACATCACTTTGTTTCAGTCTTTAAGTTTGTTTAAATAATGGCTCAATCCTTTATAAAATTGGCTGATCAAATTATGTTTTTGGTTAATTAATTAATGGTCTTTAGTTTAGTTTTGTTTCAAGTTGTAATAAGGGCCCAGTTGGAAACTTAGGCATCAGCCTTTGGAAAACCAAGATGGTGCATAACTAATTGACTTTTGGTTGCCACAATTTTAGTTACAATCATTCATTAAGTAGTTTTCAATTATTAGGTTAATGGATAATTATTAGTATTTATTTGCCTCCGTTAAGTAGTTTTCAATTCTTAGATTAATTATTATTAGCATTTATTTTCCTTTATTGAGTCTTTGTAACTTTGATGGTAAAAATTTCTATACAAGATGAACCATTTTTATCAAAAATACAAGTTGAGTTTTATTCAGCAATATTAGAGTTTAGATCTTTTATCTTTGTGGGAGTGATTCTCCTAAGTTCTTAAATGATTCAAGAACCCTTGGTTGTATCAAAGGACTTTCACATCCTTTGTGAGTTGCCTCCCTTGGGAAGAGTAATTCTTTCCTTCGACCTTTCACATTCATCTCTTGTTCTTCCTTCACCAAAACCCAGAAACTCAATTCTGTCTAGATTTATTTTGTAGTCATAAATTTCGTTTTACTCTGCCAAATTGAGTGTTTTTTAGCCTAAATTGAAATTTAGAACGAGAACTTTCACCTCATTTTTGAATCACCTCAATTGGAGTTTTATAGCTCGAGATATCGATGTTTCTAAAAGTTTGCCCAACCTTGAAACTTTCACCATTTTCTAATCCACCTTTTCTCTAATTTTCTAAATTTCCTACAAGGTTATAACCCTAAAGATCCTAAGTCAACCCTTGTGTAAATGAGATTCATATCAGATGTGGTTGGTTTCATTCCTAATGGAATGTTTGCTAAGAGGTTTTTCAACCACTTAGCTTCACTACCATCCATTTCGAGAGCAACAGACTTAGATTTTATTGTTGATCTTGTAATAATTGTTTGGCTGACTGATCTTCATGTAATCACACCACCCCCGAGTGTGAATACATAACCATTAGTGGATTTGTCTTATCTAAATTAGAGATCTAGTTAGCATAACTATACCTTTCTAGTACAATGGACAATTCATTATATTCAATGACATAATTCATTGAACCTCTTAAGTATCTTATAAGCCTTGCATGTGCATCCCAATGTTCTTGATTAAGACATTGAGTGTATCTACTTAGTCTACCTACTGCATAAGCAATGTCAGGTCTAGAAAAGTTCATTAAATACAGTAAGTTCCTAATTATCTGAGCATACTGAGGTTGAGAGATTGAGTCTCCTATTCTTCTTTAATTTAAAGCTAGTGTCATAAAGGGTACTCATTAGTTTTGAACTTATAATGCCCAAATTTCTTAAGAAGTTTCTCAATGTATTATTCTTAAAATAGTAAATGTTATCTCCATTCCTTATGATTTTAACTCCTTAAATCCAATTGAATTAATTAATTAACACAAAACAATAATAAAAATAACAAAACCTCATCCCATCTCACAACACCATGCCTGATAAGGAGTTAGCAGAAGCAAAAATAACACATAAACCAGGAAGGATGAAACTTTTCCTTGGTACAATGTTGTAGCTTTAAAGGAAAAAAAAAAGAGACTAATGGATTATTACCTCAGGTGCACAAAGTGATTAGTGCCAAGACAATTAAGAATGGGTTTCTAATACCCAACTATACCACATTTTCCATTCCAGCCTTTACCTGATCTAGTTTAGCATTCTCTAGAAGCTTGAACCTCCTCATGAATTTGTTGGTGCTTCGTTCAACGCAGTGCAACCTATCAATTTCCTCGGGCCTGTGGTGTCTCCTTCCAGTCCACCCTAGTGTTAGCTATGGCACTATCTTCATCACTGGAGGAAGTGACGTTGGTGAGAGTGGCTGAGAAGGGAAACCCCTCAAAAGGGTCCCACATGTCGAAAGGGAAAGGGTCTACAACATTGCTTCGTTTACCATCAAAGAAGCTAAGACAAGATACATCATTGCGTAACCTTGTTTCTTAAGTCCTCAACTTTGGTAGCCACGAAGTGCAAAGGAACCGAGGAGGTCGAGTCTCTCCTCGCAAATGGTGCAAATGATTTTTTATTGTTTTGCTCTGGCGATGGCGACTTCCACGACTTGAAGCCGGTGATATTCCAACTCTAGCAGTTTCTTTGCTCTGCCATTGTTGTTGCTGCGAAACCCCTCTTAGATTTCCATTCTATGAGCAATAAGTCCTTAAGATTATTGTAAATGAAAACAAAGACACAAACAAAACTTGATTCCTGAGGCATGTATAAATACAACCCTTAAGGACTTATCCGTGTTCTATTGCACAAGTCCTCAGGATATAAGAGGAACTTCTCAAAAATTCCGAGGATCTTAGAAACTAGCAAAAAACTCTTAAAAGAGTAAGTAAACCCAGGATAAAAGGAATGAAAAAAGAAAAAAAAGAAGATTAGTAAAACTGTGTCTTTTGGAGGAGTGTGGAGTGATCTATTTATAGATGTAGTATGAGCAACAAATTCATCTCTGCATTCAACATCATCGATGGTTGTGGCCTGGAAACATGGGAGAGTGGAACACTTCTAGATTAGTGGAACACATTATAGGTTACTGCAACACATTCTAAGTTTTGCAATACTCCTATTTTACAACACTTATATATTATGAATTTTTTTTTAATCAATTAAGAGTTGTCTTTCTAGGAACAAATATCATTTTTACGATTATTTTTTTCACATTTACCTTGCACACAGTTCATTGTTTTGAGTTCAACTCATTTATATCAATTATCTTCTTAAATCTATTAGTTATTTTCTCATTAGAGAATACATTAACAATAAAAACATTCATGCAATCACCATTATTAGGAAATTACAAAATATTTAAACTTAAATACAATTTTTTTCTCAATCCTAAATTTTGGTCCATTTATTCTAAAATCAAGACCTTTCATTTTTCATATAATTTTTTTTTAATTTTTTATAATTCTTTTATTTTATCTATATATTTTTTTAATTATTGTACATAATCGTCCCCTATTTTAGATAGAGACCCCTTCTTATCCAGATGATATGAATCTCGTCCAGCATAATGACGCCATCCCTCGGCTAAAAGCCCACTCAAATTCATATTTCCTATAAGAAGAGCGCTCTGCGGTAAAACAGTTTCGGGGATTGGAAGCTTTATGATACACAGGATCCTCATATGAGGCAAGTGTAGAGCATACTTACATCTAAGTGGGGAACACTTACATCTAAGTGGGGAACGATACTAAGAACTATAAGCTTCGAGCTTTCAAAGAAGAGAAAACTTAGAGAGAGAACATTTCTAGAAAGAGAACTTGTATTGATAGTTGGTTTCGTTCTATTTCATTCTGAGTTACAACATTACAAGCCCTTCCTATTTATAGGAAAACTACATAAGCAAAATTCAAACTTATGCTAAACTAAAATGAATTTCGGACCCGAAATACCATACAAAGTGGAATCTGAATATAAGGTTACAACCCACACTCATAATGACCTTACAAAAGGACAAGATATGATAAGATATCTTACAAACAAGATAAGAAGTGATGTGATATCCCACAGATAAGATAAAATGATATGATATATTTTACAGTTAGGATAAGATATGATAAGATATCATATCTCATCAGATAAAGTAAAGTTGACTCAGTTTCATCTTCATTAACACGTTTGCGGAGATTGTAATGGACATGTGTAAATATAAGGGAATCGTGCTTTAGTAGCATGTCATAATGACAACCAATAACTAAAGCATTTACTTTTGTCAAATTTGGTGGAACCAAAATGATTCATCTGCTGGGCCTCACTCTTGTCATGCTTCCATATACTGGGTCTTAGTAGGGATACATTTGCTTGTGGGCCATCATTTCATCCATCAATTCTTCGTTATAATCATCTGCTAAGTCTTCAACCTTTTGGAATTCTTCTTTAGGTACGTAGATCTCTATCTTTGATTTGAAGAACCTTATTTGATGAGATCCATCATCTTTTTGGATGATCTTGTTCAGAGGATAAGAACTAAGCGGTCTTTGAGATGAGCTAGTGATGTTGGGGTCCACTGGCTCATGATGGTAGTTGTTGACTTCGTAGAGGTGTCGCGCCAGTTATGCCCGGTAACTTTCATCAAGTGGATAGGTCTTGAAGCTGCCCCAAATGTAGGCTTCATTTTTTTTACCATAGTTGTCCTGCTGGATTTAGGAAGTATGGACGGTGGATGATGAAGATCGTGGTTAGATCTTTGAGAGAGCTTTCAGTAACTCCCTTTTGCTTCTGACAGTCTAGGATCTTCTTGAGTTCTTGTCTTCACCAAGATAGTGGTGAGAACCACTCGAGTAGAGTTCAGAAGTAGAACTTATCTTTGTAAGGGTCTGTTAAGATTCTTCGAGGTACAGATGGAAAACTTATCTTTGACTTCCATCTCAGAGGACATCACTTCGAGGTATAGATGGAAAACTCTTTGTTCCCAAAGATCCTAGAGTTCAAGAACAAGATACCTCTTAGTCCTCAGATTCTGTGGCTAATGGACTGGTTTTCTAGGTATGATTTTACTATTAAGCACAATAAAGGAAACCTAAACATAGTCCCTGACTTTTTGTCCAAAACCTAGAAGACTATCCAATTGATTTCTGACACCTATAGTCTTCTTCTTATCTTCATGGTCAAACCTCTCTCTAACAAAGCCAAAATCATCAAAGTTTATCCTCCCGAATTGAACCCAACCACACCCGTCGATATCCTCCACTATGCAAAGAATCGCTATATCTACTTTCTATATGAAATCATGAAGTATAAAATCATCTTACCCTCCATATTTAACCCTGATATTCCTTTTGGGGGAATTTCTGAATTATTTTATGACTTGGGTTGGGATCTCTATGAACCATCTCTATGGACCATATCGTGCAACACTGTTCAGTACTCCATTCCTATCGAATTTAAAACCCAGACATCCTATAGAATCTTAACAGATCCTTACAAAGATAAGTTCAACTTCTGGACTCTACTCGAGTGGTTTTCACCAATATCTTGGTGGAGATAAGAACTCAAGAAGATCCTAGACTGTCAGAAGCAAAGGGGAGTTACTGAAGTCTCTTTCAAAGTTCTAACCATGATCTTCATTGTAACACCCTACCTTATAAACCCTCAATCAGAAGAAATAATAATTTTTAGCAGATTTTTTTTAAACCAATAATAATCTTTCCCTCGTACATAATATTAATATATAAATTTTCAATAACCCATTCCTGCATTTCATCATTTTAAAAAGTACTAAAAGTAAACATTCATAATTACATATAGATAAAATACTAGTACAGTCCTTCAAAATATTAAGGGCAACATTGAGGATACTTCCTACAGAGCAGCTAACTACACAAAAGAGTAACTATTACTCAGTACCCTGTAGGGTCTATATACTACAAAAGACTATTTATAAAAGTTTGGATATGTTTATCCCAATACATGTTGCCATCATTGTGGCTCCCAGCTAATGAGTATGAGTGTCATATTCATCGGTTGTGGAATCTATGCCATCTCCCCTCTCTTCAAACAATGACCGATCAGGTCCAACGAGTACCGCAAATACAAAGGAAATAAAGAAAACAGAAAAACAAGAGGGTGAGCAACAGTTCATACATCATTTTAAAATCAACATCATAAACATTCACAAGTCAATCAAATTCCAAATGATTGATGTTAATGATGCATGATCCTAATATGTTTTCTAAAATGTTTATGCATGCGGGCCCGAATCATTTCTCAAATCAGTACTGGGGTAGCCAAGAGTTGACACTACTAGGCATGGAAAATCCACCCACGGGATTGTTGAGACTCATGCTCAAATATAAACCCAGTAGCTCACTGACCATTGATATACGGTAAGAGCACAATCAGGTACATGAGAGTTTGTACAGTGGGATCCCCGACAACAGGTAGCGAGCCTAGGTCTTTTGGGGCCTCCAACCACTACCCTTCCTATCCTCAAGTCCTCTCTCAGGGCCTCCCTATCGTATTCTCAGAGTGCATAATCTATGATTCCCCAAATTTCACAAATTACTATTTTCAAATGAGTAGTGTATGATAGAAATTCACATTTTTCCAAAAATTTTGACAGAGTTTCCCCTATAATACGGACTTCCCAAAAATTTCCAATCACCTGTTACAAGCAGAAAACTTCCAATACAGTTCAAAAAGGGTTCACAACCCATCATCCAATTCTTTCAATTTAATTTTCAATGAACTTTCTCATGAAAAACCACCATGCATATAAATGCTCACTCAAAGACCATACATATCATAATAGAGTACCAAACATGTATTTTACACCATCATACACGTAAGCAATTCATTATCACTTTCACAACCAAACATATACTGAAATCAAAATTATCAATCATAACAAATTTAGACAACTTCAACAAATAAGGTCAAACAAGTTTATGATGTAATCCTTACTATATAGTCCACCCCTTACCTGATACGTTCACACTTATTCCTTTCCAAGCTTGATGTTGTTTTTCAGCGTAATAAAATACTAGTTAGAATTTTATATTTCTATGTTTCTATCTCATGAGAATTTAAATTCACTTTGAGTTGTTAATACATTTTTAATAATATTTTAAGCTCACATTCAACTTACAATTATCTTATAAAATTATCCTATTTTGTATGCACTTAGAGTAGGAATAATCCTAATAGCAAACATGGACAAAGTTCAGTATTTTGGAATTTTCTAGAGTTATATAAGCTATTTTGACATAAGATTTGAGTCAAAATTTCAATAACTTAATTACCTACAATATTGATGAAGGAAATAAATTCAAATACCCTATAGAATAGATGCAGTTTTCAGTGGTTGTTTCCAACTAGGCTCAACTACAATAACACTCTGAACATGCCTTGGTAATTGGATTATAACTCATGCTACACATAAGCTATTAACATTAAACAATTTCTAAATTTCGGGAATATAATTTCCTAAAACTTTTATGAAGAAATCAAGTCCTAATTTCATATGTATCAATCCCAGTAATTCAAAAACCGAGGCTATTGAAACAGGGCTACCTCTTAACGTCACAACTAGAACACTTGACAGTAAAATGGGCATAACTTGAGCTACAAATATCCGTTTAATGTGAAATCAGTTTCTAAATTTCGACAACTTAAAGAGATACAACTTTCATGAAGATACTAATTTCTAATTCTGTTCACAAAAGTCTCCGAAATTCAATGAACAGTACCTACGAATTAGGGTTCTTAAAGTTTTTACCTTAACCACTTCTAATCCTTAATTTTAAGCATTATTCTAGTATTGTAGGTGTAAAACCTACAATAACACTCTTCCTACTCCCATTCAAGCTCAGTCAAGTGAGGAGAAAAATAGAAAATGCACAGTTTTGAAAATAAAACGGTAGAAATATAGAGAAAAATGAGATAAATCAACTTACCTCTTGGAGCTCCTCAAGAAAACCAAGATTTCTCCCTCAAAATCAAGCTTGAAGGTAAGGAAAGTTTTGAGAGAAAGAGAGAAATGATTAACCTACGAAAAATTTGTAGAATGACACTCTTTCATTTAAAAGTCAAATTTTTGAGTCCTATTTCACCTAATTTTTCGCTCAACGGATTTATGATGAGCCCAACATATTAGATTACAAAAATTTTATTCATTATTTTCCCTTTTTTACTTTAGTCAAAATTTGAACCCACAACCCCTAAGACTTAAATATCTCTCCAAACCATATCACCCATCATATGTTTCTTGTCAACTTATACACATAATAAACTTTTAATGTACAGACACTCAATGCATAGAAGAAAACAATAATTTCTAAATGTGACAATTAAAATTTGTTAAGTTCATACTCAACGTTCAGACTCACACATGAGTATTTTCTAACAATTATAAAATAATAAAAAAATTATAATTATTCTAATGCATATACAAGAATTAAACTCATGACCCTCCAATCTTATGACAAGGGTCTAACCAAATGATTCACTCCTCATCTCTACAATATTATTAAATTCTTAATTTAATTTAATTACTTCTCTCACTTTCAATTTCTACCTTAGATCACATAATTACTATCTGGCACCTAGTTGCTCGCAAAACGGGTCAATTTTTAGTATTTTCTAAAAATTCCATAAAATCATAAATAATCTAATAAACATAAAACTCTACAGTCATTTTACCCAATTCTTAATAATTTAATTATTAAAATTTTGACAAAGATTTTGTCAAAATTTAACAAATCAGAGGTACTGAGAATCAGGATGTTACATTCATCATCCACCATCCATACTTCCTAAATCCAACAGCTCAACTATGGTCAAGAAATGAAGCCTACATCTGGGCAGCTTCGAGACCTATCCACTTGATCAAAGTTACCGGGCACAACTGGATTGATACCTCTGCGAAATCAATAACTACCATCACAAGCCACTGGACCCCAACATCGCCAGCTCATCTCAAAGACCGCTTAGTTCTTATCCTCTGAAGAGGATCATCCAAAAAGATGATGGATCTCAACAGATAAGGTTCTTCAAACCAACGACAGGGATCTATGTACCCGAAGAATAATTCCAAAAGGTTGAAGATTTAATGGATGATTACAAAATGAAGAATTGATTATTTGAAATAATGACGTACAAGCAAATGTATCCCTACTAGGACCCATTACATGGAAGCATGACAAGAAGTGAGGCCCAGTAGATGAATCATTCTTGCTCCACCAAATCTGACTAAAGTAAAGACTTTAGTTAATGATCGTTATTATGACATGCTACTAAAGCATGATTCCCTTATCTTTAGACGTGTCCATTGCGATCTCCACAAATGTGTTAATGAAGATGAGACCAAATCAACTTTACTTTATTTGATGAGATATGGTGTCTTATCATATCTTATCCTAGTTGTAAAATATATCATCACATCTTATCTTGTTTGTGGGATATCACATCACATCTTATCTTGTTTGTAAGATATCTTATCCTATCTTGTCATTTTGTAAGACTATTATGAGTGTGGGCTGTAACCTTATCTTTGGTTTCCACTTTGTATGGTATTACGGGTCCGAAGTTCATTTTAGTTTAGCGTAAGTTTGAATTTTGCTTGTGTGGTTTGCCTATAAATAGGAAGGGCTTGTAATGTTGTAACTCAAGATGAAATAGAATGAAACCAACTATCAATACAAGTTCTTTTTCTAGAAATGTTCTCTCTCTAAGTTTCTTTTCTCTGAAAACTCGAAGTTTATAATTCTTAGTATTGTTCCTATAAACCCCTAATCTTGCTCGACCTCGCAATAAAGTTCAGAAATCCTCCATTTAGAAGATGGACAAGGCTTCATTAGGCCCCTAGTAGTGTTTTCTAGGCTCCATTTGAGAAAAGGATGGTTTTCTTAGAAAATAAAAATTAGGATTTTTGTTAGAAGGTTGGGACGGCCGTCCCAGATTCCAGATGGTTGTCCCAACCCCCTTGGTGGCCTGAGATGATTGTCCCAAATCTCAAACGGTCGTCTCACCCATTTTTATAGCTTGGGACGACTGTCCCAAATTTCAGACAGTCGTCCCACCTGAAAAAATCTGGGACAACCATCCCGACCTCCTGGATCCGCGAGCCTATAAATAGGAGCTCATTTCTCCCATTTCCACACACCTGGCTGAGAGTGCTCTCCTCTCTCTCCTACTCTGAAACTTTTCTGGACATTTTTTGCTTTGTTTTAGAGTTCAAGTAGTCTTTCTAATTATCCTTTTTGGATTAAATCGGTTAAGGAAATATCTTTTTGGGACATCTAACGCTCGGTAGTATAATAATTTTATTGTTCGTGGGAGGAATGCTCTTGTAGAGGGAGGGGACTGCCAAAAAGCGTCCTCAATTTTAGATATATATAAAGCTTGCTTCGAAGGTTCTTTTTCTATTCCTTCTCTTTTATCGCTTTCCTTTTATCGCTTTCCTTCGTGTGCATTAGAAGTTAGGGCCATGTAGATAGTTAATTATTACAAGTAGATGAATAAATAGGGTAAAAGCATAATTTTTGTATCTTTATTTTAGAATTAATTCATCATAGGGAACCCGAAAGGGGCATTGTGGGGTGCTAACACCTTCCTCACACGTAACTAACTCCTTTATCCAACTCTGGTTATAATGGTCAAAGTTGGTTTTCTTAAAATCAACGCCTTTTCTTTTTTCCTTTTTCAATGTTTACAGTTAAAACGTTGATGACAACTCCTTAGAACCCTTTTACGAAAACCTCACTTTTAAGGGTAGCTCGGTTATCGAGCATCCTAAAAGTGATGACCACATTTTATAAAAATGTGAGTCACAAACCATCACATTATGACCGATCACCCTTTTTTTGGTTCCCCACCCTGTAGCGGTTGGGGACAGTGACGACAATTCCCGACTTAGATACAAGCATGCTCTACGCTTGCCTCATATGAGGATCATGTGTCTCCGAAAGCTTCTGATCCCAAAAGCCATTTTACCGTAGACCACTCTTCTTATAGGAAATATGAACTTGAGTGGGCTTTTAGCCGATGGATGGCACTGCTATGCCCGAGGAGGTTTATATTGTCTAGATAAGAAGGGGTCTTTGTCCGAAATGATATTAGAGCCTAACCATTTTTCAGAAAGGGTATGATAGTAGGAAATATAAGTGGAAGGCGAGTAAGAAAAATAAACACTGTAATTGTCGAGATGATATGACTGAATACCTCAATAATATTTAAGTATGTCGACAACATTCGAGATATTCGGGTGTCACAACAGGAATCACGACGGGATGACATAAATATACAATGTTTAAAAAAATGAGACTGTCATTATAATTTATTAAGTAAAACTATAAACAAACTTTTTTTAGAAAATAGTCTTTGAAACCGAATTTGAATTCAATAGTCGATTATGCGTAAGGAAGATATTAATATCCTCTAACATCCATCTTAAGACAATTACCTTTAGTTAGATATGCAAAGCAAATGTCATTTTAAAAAAATATTTATTTTCTCCTAAATATTAAATAAAGAAAGATAGAGAAAAGAAAAAATATATTGAAAATATTTTATTTGGCCAGACAAAAATTGACATTGGTCTCATGTATTTCCATTGATGATGGAAAATCAAGATTACATAATTCATTCTAGAAAAAGTTTGTATCTTGCTGTTAATATTTTAAATTTTGATATTTCCAAAAAAAAATTTATATACTTTATTTTTCTAAAATGTTGTGAAATGTAAGATGACATGGACAACCATACTAGATATATTTGCAAAGAAAAATATATCGAATAGATATAAGACTATGTGAAAGATCATGCATATATCTTACAGTAATTTTATTTTAATTAATTTATATACATGATCATAAGTGTATTTCACAAACTGAAATTCACAAATTTAAAATGTATATGAGTACTAAATACTAATTACATTAAATAATTAGTCTAGCAACTAGTAGTTGCAGCAGTATATCATGATAGTTCAATAGTTGCAGTAGTATATTATGAAAATGTTAGAATAATATATGAGAGGCATCTGATGATAATAAACGGCACAAAATCATATAATAAATAAAAATATATACACATTATGAATAAAAGATATACTAATAATTAGAAAACTATATATACATACTAATAATTAGAACAACTATATAAGTACACTCAATGATATTGTACTGCAGTGACCATAATTCGCATTCCAGTATCGATAATACTATTAATAACGAGGCTTAATAATTCGCATTTCAGTACAACTACGTATTTCCAGTATCTTTTGTGTCATTCAATATTTTCTCTTCTCGAAACACCCGTAAAAAAAAAGGACCTAACTTGGAACACATAATGGAAGGATCAAGTATTATGATAGCAACAATAACAGTGTTAAATATTACTAGACACCACCTCTCTAAATATTAGTCAAAGTTGTCAATCTAACATTTCAGAGTATACTTGAAAAAAGGGTTTAAACGGCAAATAAACACTAGTGCAAAAAAGGGTTTCTACGTCACCCAATTGTCGTTACATGTAAAAATATACGACGTAAATAAAACGCGGTGACAATTTTGTAATTAAGAGACAAAACTTTTACGTCGCGTGCTGGGGTGCGCGATGTAAAAAGTGATAGCTTTTTACGTCGCGTGCTGGGATGCGCGACGTAAAAAGTCCCTTTTATTTCCCCCCAGACCCACTCCCTCCTCTCGCGCAACCAGGGTTTTTGAGAACGACGACAACAACTACCTCTGCACACCATTTTCGATCAGTTTGACACTGGAAAACATCAACATTGTGTCATTTTACGAACTTGATATTTCTCCCCGATTGGATTCGAGTTTGAAATCATTTTTCGTCTACACTCGAGGTTAGTGTTCTATGCCATTGCTATATGTTTAAATTGAATCCGTGATTGTTTTTGGGGATCTCAATCACGTTATATTATGAATGTCTCCACTGGATTGTTATTTGAATGTAATTATTTGTTTATTTGTTTGAGTGCATTCGGTTTACACACTCCATTGTTGTTGGAACGTGCTTTGTTGTTTGTATATTAATTTCTTTTTACATATAATTTTTAAATCTCTAGGAGTAACGAAACTTTATAACATAATATGAATCGAAGTTGGATGAATGCACATCGTATTAGTGAAGAGTACGAAAAGGGAGTTGAGGAATTTTTGAAATTTGCTAGTGAAAATGGAAAAGCTATGAAAGGGACATATTATTGTCCATGTGTTCATTGTTTGAATTAAATTTGTCATAAACTTGAGGATATACGTGATCACTTGTTTGTTTATGGTATTATTAAGAGTTATACAATATGGACATGGCATGGAGAAATATTAGACATCCCAACTGTGTCAACTACGGACAATTTTGATGAAGGGATGGATGATAATCTTGAGGATATGATATATATATATATATATATATATATATTGTCTATTTTCTCTTTTCTAGTATTATAATTATATAAATGTTTAATTAATTGTTATCATTTGTTTAGGAGGACTTGCGTCGTGCTAAGCATAAAAAACAACCTATTATTGATGAGGATTTGACAGAATGTGATGATGATCCCATCTCTATGTTGTTGACCATATTACCACTGTTGAGGAAGAGACCGTGTCAGATAATATGGGATGTTAGAGTATTTGGAATTGACAATTCTAGTGTTCCATTATACATTTCCTTGCCCGATGCTTTAGAAATTGCTGGGGGAAATTGCATGTTAAACATTTCCATCATACAATTGTGGGCAATGTAAGTCATTCTCATTTATGTTTCTAAGATTATAATAATTATATTCAACTTATAATTAATTGTTTTAGGTACATTAACAAGTTGAATCTGGAACAAGAAAAATCTGAAGTATACGGATTTATTGAGCCTCAATCCATCCAAAAATCTGGTAATACAAAGGTTGGAATCCAACAATATATGCAAACATGGATGAGTGACTCAAAAAGACATATATATTTGGCTCCATACATTGAAGGGTTAGTATTTTAATTTATATTTTTGTAACTAATTTTTATGTCATACAATGTAGGTCCCATTGACAGTTAATTGTAATCATACCCCAGGATTACACTGTCGTGTGGTTTTGTTCATTGCATCGGAAACCGAATCAAGAAATGAAAAACTTATTACAAGGGTAACTTTATCTTTTATTCATTAATTATGTTTTTAAATTGTAAATACATATTGAATAATATATGACTTTTTTTTCACTTAGAATCATGTCTAGAACTAATGTTCTAAGTGGAAAACCTAGAACAAAGACTTTGCAGTTCATTTATCCTAAGGTTAGAAACTTATTTATATAAGTGAATACCATAATTATTGTTTGTATTTAAATTTTGAAAATAACATTATGTTTTTTTCATCATTTAAGTGTAATAAGCAAACAGACTCGTTTGAATGTGGTTACTATGTTATGTATTGGATGAGAGCCATAATTTGTGCGGGTATAATTGATTCTTGGACGGAGGTAATTGCTTTTAATATTAGTTAGGTTTATTTAACTTTATTCATGTTGCACGTTTACAAGAGTCAAATTAATGTTTCAGGTATTTCAAGATCCATCTCCATTACCAGAATCTGATATTACACAAATTAGAGAACAATGGGCAAAATTTTTTGTTCAACAATTCTAGTACATAATTTTTTAAGCTCTTGTTCATATTATATTGTGTGTATTATGTAGTTTAGGTAGCTTAGTTTGTATTAACTTTTAGTTTGTAATAGATTTTTTAGTTTGTATGTTTGTATTATATTGTTTTATTATGTAGTTTGAATTATATAATATTATATTTTTAATTTACTAGCTAAAGAAAATTGAACCTCTGGATCTGTCTGGTTATTTGCGGGTTTTAGTTGTAAAACAGAATCAACCCAATTTTAAAAAAAAAACAGCAAATTTACGTCACATATTGGTATATGCGACGTAAATTTACGTCACATATGGTATATACGACGTAAATTTACGTCGCATATACCATATGCGACGTAAATTTGCTGTTTTTTTTTTAAATTTCTAAAAGTTTTTACGTCTGTTTAATGGTATATGCAACACAAAATTACGTCGGGTCTTGATAACTGACGTAAATTTACGTCGGGCTAAAGGGTCCGACGTAAATTTACGTCTCCCATTTTAACGTCAGTCTTAAATGCGACATAAAAAGCCCTAAATACCTGACGTAAAAGCCCCTTTTTGCACTAGTGAAATGATGCGACAATTTTTATCTAGTAATTAGAAAATGAACTTCTATCAATATGCCCATATATATCAATGTCAGTTTTCCCTATCATATATTACATCCACCCGGACAAGAAAATACACAAAAATGGTTCCATCATCTAGCAATTCCTCGGAATACAGGTATTTTATCACATGATAGCCAGTCTTAGTAATTTCAAAGGGGCGCAAACAATACTAGGATCGGGAACGCCAACATAGCAACAGATTGAAATTACAAGGAAACAAACTTAATCCAGGACCAACGAAACCAACTGAGAACCAAGACAATAACATCTAACTACCAATTGTTGACAAATTTTTGGTCATGTATATATATATGATACATAATTTAAATATGTTAGGACCATTATTTATTAAGCCAAATAATAGAGTGACCTGATTAAATTAAAATTTTGACTAAAGGCATATGTTATGAAAATAAAATTATGTAGAAATCATAGAGTAATTTCTAATTTGATGAGGGGTCAAATTAGAAATACTAAAACTTAAGTAATTAACCTAATTTTGGTTATTTAATGGGTCATAGTCCCCTTTTGGGAGCACACATATAGAACGTAAGTTTCAGTTCCCGTTTTTTCTTTTTATCCCCATCAAGAGAGAAAATCCAGAGGAAAAATAAATGTTCTCTTCAAGTGGAAAACCATAAGATCAATAGTTCTCTAAAAGGGACATCATCATTATGGCTAATTCAGGTATGATTTCGCATTCAGTCTACAACATGTTTATGAGTATGGGATAATATTTATATTTGATCGTTAGAATCAAAATCAAGATCATAATTATTAGTTTTCTAACAATTGGTATCAGAGTCGCCCATACTTGATTCATGTTTGTCTTAGGAAATATTTAAAAAATTCAGATTTTGTTTAATTTATAAAATCTCAATTTTCGTGAACCCTAAAATTTAAATTTGGGAGTAACATCCCCAATCTGATTCTACTCGTTGATGAAACCCTGGAGGAGACCCCAATTTTTATCCGAACACGCTCATCCACTGTGTTATGTGATCCTCAAATTGGCTAATTCAAGGTTTCTTAAAACCCAATCAATTTCATCATAAATAGATAAAGTTTCATCATTGTAGCAGAGGAAGCTTGGATTCTTCTTCTTCTTTGTTTGTTTTTCCTTTTGTTTCGGTTTAAGTTTCAAGTTTTACTGAGAAAGAAATAGTGTTTCAAGTTTCAATCTTTCTTGTATTGGGTTCTCTTTTATCTTTGAATCTTTTGTTTTTGTTTTTATTTATTTTAATTTTCTGGGTTTTGTTTTTGCTTTCTTTTCATGGTGGATATGGATGGGTTTGGAATTGGGGGTGATGTTGGGGGAGTTCCCAACACAGAGGATCATAGGCAACTGGTGAATGTTTCCACATGTGTGACTGTTCTTATTTTATTGCCTTTATCCTCTGGAGGTTTAAGGGAAGTTGATGTTAAATTCCCTATTTAGGGTTTGAGTGATTACTGTTTAATCCCCTTTTAGGGTTTAGGTGGTTGCACTGTTTCTTGAGCAATGTGTTAAAGAGGGTCAGAACTATCTTTGTTTCATCCCTAGTGTGATTATAGGGTGGTGTTCATCCTTAGTAGGATTCTAATGAGGTGATTGTCTTTTGAATTAGTTTTGTGTTGTTAACTCTAAATAAATAAATATTAAATATTTGGTTTTGTTATATAAATAAAATATTCAATTTTTTGGTAGTTTAATATTTTTTGTAAGCAAATTGAGTCAAGAAGTCACCAAAGTAACCTCTCTTGAATTGGTAGTTCGTGAAAAATATTGAATGTTAGTGTTTGTGTATATTCATGCGAGTATTAGTCGACCCAAAGGAAGATTAATATTTGGTCGAATTGTATACACACTTGTAATAATAAACATGTGATAATTATAAGGATTTGCTTTGTCAATGATAAATCAATCCAAAGACTGGTTTGTTGTTGGACGTGCTTTATTGTGAATGTTTGATCATTACAACAAGATACCCCTAGAAGTTAATATTACTTGTCCAAAGACTTGATATTGATGGTGCATTGGGTGTCTTGAGATGGGTTAAACTATTATTTGAATATATATTTATAATTATTTATTTTTATAATGTGAAAACAATTAGTTTGTTTCTTTTGTTCTTAATTAAGCTACGAGTTGCTTCACGTATCCGCCAATTTAAATTTTATTCCAATCCTCAATGGAACAAATTTTAAGGACTGGAAGGAGAACATTGATATTATTCTTGACTGCATGGATATGGATCTTGCGTTAAGGACTGAGCAACCCCCTACTCCTACGAATTCTAGTACCTCTGAACAAAAGAGAGATTATGAGAAGTGGGATTGCTCAAATCGCATGAGCCTAATGATCATTAAGCGCGACATCCCGAAGGTGTTTAGGGGCACTATTTTTGAAAACATCACAAGTGCAAAAGAATTCATTGTTGAAATTGAGCAACACTTTGCAAAAAGCGATAAGGAGGAGGCAAACACTCTTCTTAATATCAGGGCAAAGGAAATATCAGGGAGTACATTATGAGCATGTCTAACATTGTTTTTAAACTTAAGGCACTAAAGCTTGAACTCTCAGAAGACTTTCTCATTCATTTGGTGTTAATTTCTCTTCCTGCAATGTTTAATTAGTTTAAGGTATCTTACAACTATCAGAAGGATAAATGGTCTCTTAATGAGCTCATTTCATACTGCGTATAAGAAGAGGAAAGACTAAAGCAAGACAAGACAGAAAGTGCTCATTTTACAAGCACCTCCAAGGCTAAGGGCCAAAGAAAGAGAGCATAAGATCTCGGGAAGGAAGCTGCTAAGGGACCAGAACAAAAGAAACAAACTCAGGAAAATAAATGTTTCTTTTGCAATAAGACTGGACACGTAAAGAAGAAATGTGCTAAATATCATGCTTGGCGTGAAAAGAAAGGTATGTTTCTTATTATGGTCTATTCTGAAGTCAATTTAGCATCAGTACCTAGTAACACTTGGTGGTTAGACTCAGGTGCAACTACTAACATCAGTGTTTCTATGAAGGATTGCCTAAACTACTGGAAGCCAACTGATTATGAGAGATGGATATTCGTTGGAGATGGCAAATCGGTGGAGGTGGAGGCTATTGGGCATTCTAGATTATTATTGTGTACTGGTTTTTTATTTAGATTTGAAAGACACTTTTGTCATGCCGTCATTTAGACGAAATTTAATTTCAGTTTCTTATTTGAACAAATCAAGTTATTCTTGTTCATGTGGAAATAATGAATTCAGTTTTTCTTTTAATTCAAATATTGTTAGAATTGGTTCATTTTTTGTATTTGCTTGATACTATGGCTACCTATAATGAAACTCTTAATACAGAATCTCATGGTACTAAACGTAAAATTGACAATACTCACTCAGGTGCATTATGGCACAGGCGCTCAGGTCACAATCTAATCGTGGCACTTGGGCTTGTGTTACACTCTTAAAGATATGGTAAGGAGTATGATTTGTCATTCCACCTTACTAGAATCACTTTGGGGAGAGGCACTAAAGACGACAACTTATATTCTAAACAGAGTACCAACTAAAGTAGCTACCAAAACACCTTATGAGCTTTGGACTGGGCGACAACATAGTCTGAAGCATTTCCATGTGTGGGGTTGTCCAGCTGAGGCAAGGCCTTATAAGCCAAATAAAAAGAAATTGGACTCTCGAATAGTAAGCAGTTATTTTATTGGTTATGTTGAAAGATCCAGGGGATATAAATTTTGTAATCCCACATTAAAGACAATTTTTGAGAGAGGAATTACTATGTTCTTTGAGGATATTGAGTTTGGGAGGAAGAATAATATTATGAACTTTGTCTTAGAGGAAGAATCAGTAACAATTCCAAAACCGATTTAAACAGTTACTTTTGATAAAGTAAGTTCAGAACCTCCACAAGACATTCATGATGAACCCTATACTCAAGATGATTTGGTTTTCCGTCAAGAATAAACTCAAGATCCTCAAGAACCTGTGCATCATGAGCCAATAACTTTGCAGAGATCCACTAACAATGGTATAATGGAAGATGACCCAGTTAACCTCCGTCATGCCATGCAAAGTTTGACATGCATGAATGTAAATCTGAGGATACTCCAGTTGCTAAGGGAGACAAGTTTAGTCTCAATATGTGCCCAAAGTGGAATTTGGAAATTAAGGAAATGCAGAAGATTCCCTGTCGCCGCCGTCTCAAGAAGGAGAGAGATGGTCGGTCGGAGCGACGCGATGGCTTTTTGACCCTTTTGATTTTCGCGTTTTTTATGGGAGGTTACAACGCCTTTAGGCTGTCCGATAACCGGGCTAACCTAGGGGCGAGGCTTTCGAAAAATGTCCTTGGGTTGTCCGATAACCGGGCTAACCCAAGGACTTATTTGTTTTGGGTTCTGTGGAGTCGCCACCGATGTTTTTACCGGAAACATCGGAAAAGGTTTTTAAAAGGCGTTGGTTTTCGAAAACCAACTTTGGTCATTAGAACCAGAGTTGGGTAAGGGAGTTAGTTACGTGGTAAAGGAAGTATTAGTTCCTTTACTACGCCCCTTTCGGGTTCCCTATGATAGGCCGGCTATTTTATTAATAAATAAACTAGAAAATACTCTTTTGCCCTTTTTATTGTGCGGAATTTAAAGTGATGACTACATGGCCCTAATCTATTGCATAATGTAGATTTAAAGCGATAAAAGGGGAGAGGAAGAGTTTAAACCTCCGAAGCAAGCTTTCTTTTTTTATTTCTTTAAAGGAAATGGGTGCTTTTTGGCAGCCCTTCACTCTACAAGACACCGGAAACTCTTCTGGACGCCGAAAAACGCTCTCAAAGACACTCAGAAACTTCGGAAATGCGTCGGAGGGATTCTAGAGAGAAGTTTTAGAGAGAAGGGAGAGCAAGAAGCTTGAGGTGTGTGGAAATGAGGGGGGCAGGACCCCTATTTATAGGTTTTCGTGCTGTCAGGTGGCGAGACCGCCGGTCTCGTCTGACAGGGTCGAGACCGGCGTCTCGTCCAACAAGACCGCCGTCTCGACCTGTCAACACGGCGAGACCACCGTCTGGAGGAACGAGACCGCCGTCTTGTCCTTCGCAGGTGGCGAGACCGCCGTCTCGTCAAGCGAGACGGCAGTCTCGCTGCTTGCATGAGGCGAGACGGCGGTCTGGGGATTCCAGAGGGCAGTCTCGTCCCAACAAAGCGAGAAAACGTATTTTTTTTGTACAGAAACTCCCTCCTATCCTAGTATGGGGCCTAATAGTCTCTCCTAATGGCTTGTTAGGCTTCGTCCATCTTCAAATAGGAGGTCTTCTGATCTTTATTTGGAGGCCGGGCAAGATTTGGGGTCTACATTCCCTGTGCATTAGCGGTAGGGAGTTTGATGTATGTCCAAGTATGTACGCGTCCAGACATAGCATACATAGTTGGGTTCTAGGCAGATATTTAAGTAATCCAGGAATGAACCATTAGAAATCAGCAAAAAAGGGTCATGAGATATTTAAAGAGAACAAAAAATTATATGCTCACATAAAGGAGGTCAGACTAGTTGGAGATCGCTGGGTTTTTTGACTCAGACTTTGCAGGATGTCAAGATAGTTTGAAATCCACTTCAGGTTACATTTTCATGTTGGCAGGTGGTGTGGTTTCTTGGCGCAGTGTCAAGCAAACCCTTACAGCTTCATCCACTATGGCAGCAAAATTTGTAGCATGCTATGAGGCATCAAATAATGGAATATGAATGAGAATTTTTTTCACAGGGCTGCAAATTTTGAAAGGCATTAAAAGACCACTTAAGTTATATTGTGACAACAAATCAGCTGTATTGTATTCCAACAACAATAGAAACTCAACTAAGTTAAAGCACATCGGCATTAAGTTCCTAGTTGTTAAAGAAAGAGTGCAGAGTGAACAAATTTCCATAGAACAATTAAGGACAATCTCCATGATAGCAGATCCTTTAACTAAAGGACTTCCGCCCAAGATCTTTCATGAGCATGTTACTCACATGAGTGTTTTACAGTTTGAGGAATTTGTGGTTTAGTGGGAGTTAGTCATTTTCATATATTTTATGTTCTATGTTTAATTTCATGTATTTATACATTGATTTTTTTGACATATTTGGTTATTTATAGATATGCGATTTTTCGTTCATTCATTACACTTTGTACATTAAGGTTATTATATCGATCTCGGTAAGTTAAAGTTTGGACTAGTTAAAAATAGACGTGTACAAATCACCTTTACGTAATTTTTCATGTTATACATTTCATGATGAATCCATGTCATTTGGTTATGTCAGGATTAGTAATCATTGTTGGTTTTAGTTGCGATGATGCAATGAAAAGTTGGTTTGGTTCTATATCTTGATATGATCAATGGACGGGACTTTTGGAGTATGCTAAAGGAATATAATGAAAATTTTGAGCTAATAAAGTCTAACACATTTGTAAGATTGTAAGGACATATATATTTGTGACCAGTAGGAGATTGTTGACAAATTTTGGGTCATGTATATATGATACATAATTTAAATGTGTTAGGGCCATTATTTATTAAGCCAAATAATAAAGTGATCTGACTAAATTAAAATTTTGGCTAAAGACATATGTCATGAAAATAAAATTGTGTAGAGACCATAGAATAATTTCTAATTTGATGAGGGGCCAAATTAGAAATACTAAAACTTAAGTAATTTACCTAATTTTGGTTATTTAATGGGTCATGGTCCCCCTTCTGGGAGCACACACACAAAAAGTAAGTCTCAGTTGCCATTCCTTTCTTTCTATCCCCATCAAGAGAGAAAATCCAGAGGGAAAATAAAGGTGCTCTTCAGGTGGAAGATCATAAGATCAATAGTGCTCTAAAAGGGACATCATCATTATGGCTAATTCACGTACGTTTTCGCATTCAGTCTACAACATGTTTATGAGTATGGGATAATGTTTATGTTTGATCGTTATAATCAAAATCAGGATCATATTTATTAGTTTTCTAACATCAGCAATCAAATTGAATTAGACCCAACTAAAATACTGAGTAGAAACGTCAAACCCAAATAGAAACACCAGCAAACAACAAAAAGAATAAAAAAAGGGTTGTGATAAGATCTTCATCGGTGATCATGTGGGTGAGATTCCATGGCTGGCACTATAGACCCCAAATCTTGTCTGACTTCTCAATAAAGATCAGAAGACCTCCATTTTGAAGATGGGTAAAGCTCCGTTGGGTACCTAACAGCATCAACCAGCTTCCATTTAAAGAAAGGAGAGTTTTTCTGAATAAATAAAAAGTGAAAATTTGAAGAAACACTTGGGATGACCGTCCCACATTTCAGATGGTCATCCCAAGTCAATTTTCAGCTCCGAGACGCACGTCCCAAGACCCAAATGCACGTCCCAACCAGTTTTGCACCTTGGGACGGTCATCCCAAATGTCAGATGGTCGTCCCAACTACTTTTGCACCTTGAGACGGCCGTCCCACCTGACAGAAGTTGGGATTTCCATCCCGGCGTCCTGACACTGTGAAACTATAAATAGGGATCTCATTTGCAACTTTTGGACACACCTGAACTCAGATTCACTTCTCTTTACTCTTCTATATACTTCTAGTACTCGAATGAGCTTTTCGATTACCTATAAGGTAACAATCAGTTAAGGAAATCTCTTTCTGAGATATCTGACATTCGATAGTTTAAAGCTTTTCTTCTTTTCGGGAAAGGAGAGTTCTTGTAGTGCGAAAGGATAGCTAAAAAACATCCTCAGAGTTGAAGATTTCTATAAAATCTTGCTTCGGAGGTTCTTTTCACTACTCTTCTCTTTTAATGCTTTATTTATTGCTTTCCTATGTGCAATAGAAATAGGATCATATAGATAATCATTCTAGTATCGGGTAATAAAATAAGGTAATAACGTAATCTCTTATAATCTTTATTTTATGAATTAATCCATCATAGGGAACCCGCAAGGGGTGTTGTGGGGGTGCTAATACCTTCTCCACACGTAACTAACTCCCTTACTCGACTCTGGTTATAATGGTCAAGTTTGGTTTTTCTTAAAATCAACGCCACCCTTTTCCAATGTTTATGGTAAAATTATTGGTGGCGACTTCATAGAACCCTTTTTACAAAAACCTCATTTTTTTAAAGATAAGTTCAGTTGATGAGCATCTTGAAAGTGATGATCATTATTTTTTACAAAACGCAAGTCTAAACCATCTTATTGCAACCGCTCGCATAAACGTTTGTAACATCCTGAGGCGTCGAAACAGATGGTAGCAGTAGATGGCGACTTCACTGGGGAAGCTAGAGAGTTAATCCCATTTAGTGACGGATAAATTCAAACAAAATAGAGATTTGAAATTACGCCTTTACCCTTCCTTGTATTCATAACATGTTTTATTGTATGGCTTTGAAAACTACTGTATGATTATTTTTATGCAATTGGTTGAAATACAAATTGTACACAAAAACCCTTGCACACAATAGTCCCTCTATACCCGGGGCAAGAGTGAATAACCTTAGGGAGTGGGTGGCAGGTACGAATGGTTATGTTGGCACATGGGGCTATAGCCATTGTCGGAAACCACTAACTCAAGGTGATAACTCTCTTCTTTTAGTCTAAGGACGTTGACATGGAGATCCGTGCATGGTCCAAGGATTGAGAGATTGAGAGGTCCCTATAATGGGGGCACCTTGGGAGCCTGACTCGGTGAGAACAATTTAGAACCACCTTAACCATGCACCTTTCTACAGGAAAATCCTACCTCGTGATTAAATGTCGTCGCTCTGTTCGTGGATGAGTGAATTGTGTGTGAATTTGTTTGTTGCATTTGTTTGTTGCATTTGCATAGATAAGCATACAATAGTTAAAATAAATAAAATAAAATTTCTTAAAACCTTAAAAAGGAAATAAGAACAAATCAACCTTATCTCGGACAATCTTCATTTAAGCTAGCCTGGTTTCAATTTCTTTGTAAGCTAAGTAGTCAAGTTGACTAATAGAAGAGATAAAGAGTTGTAAAATTATTTAAAAAAAATTAAAAAAAAACTTTTGACAAATTCGTGTCATTTATACCGCATCATCCAATAATTGGTAAAACATGAGAGAAAATAAATGCATTAAGGAAAGTATGCATGAGCATCATCATAATAAAATCTCTCATACATAAACTGAAAGTGATCCTAGCAAAGAACTCAGTGATTTGATGAAGTCAAAGATAAAGTCAAAGGTCAACTCTGCAACAGTCAAACAAGTCACTCAGAAGAATGGAGCTGAAGACTTAGTGTGTCTTATCAGAAAGCTTAGGTAAAACCACTTTACCTTTTCCACTGCATGAAGCTCCTTCATTCATCTTGCAAAATGCCTCAAAAACAGTTTTTAACAAATAAAAAAAAACAAAAGCATTTTGGCAAAGAATTTTCTTAAACAAGTTATAACTGATACAGGTTTGAAAGAATCAATTTAAAACACTTAGAATGTTTTAAAAAGTGTTTTTACAATATTTTAATCGATACAAACTTCTTTTAATCGATTAAAACTCTTTATGACCGATTAGAATTCGAATATAATAGGTCACAATGCAATATAATCGATCAGATCTTAAATATGAGCGATCAGAATTATTTTAATCGATTAAAACACGTTTCAATCGATTAAAATCACTTTGGATGTCAGGATGATCGATCAGAATGAGATTATGACCGATCAGAGTTGGTTATGATCGATCAGAATTGAATTATGACCGATCAGACTTATTTCAATCGATTAAAACGTATTTCAATCGATTAAAATAACTTAGAAAATCTTTTCAATCGATTAAAACGAACTTTCAATCGATTAAAATGACTTGAAAATATATGTGCAGATTTTCAATCGATTAAAACGACTTTATATCGACTAAAATAACTTGGAAAGTTTTATAAGAAGGTTTTTAAACAAATCAATCGACTAATACGCGATTCAATCGATTGTTTTATACTTAGAAAATGTTTGTAAAACGTTTTAACTGATAAAAACGTGGTCAGTATCAACTAAAACATTTTCTCGTTAAAGATCAAGAACGCATTAATGGGTTGAAAGGACTTTTAACAGATTGTAACGGCTATTTCAACAGATTAAAACAAACTTTCAACAGATTAATTAATGCAGCAGATTTGAAAATACTCTTTTATAAACAGAATTGCTTGGAACTTTTAACATATCAGCTTTTGACACAATTCAAGCAATCAATACAAACAACTATTAGCATTTTTCAAGAAAGATACACAAGCTGTTTTTGTGAACTTCTTTTGAAATCTTTCTTGAGGCACTTTGCATTTCTTTGAAGAAGAAACTGACTGTGGATTGGTGTAATCCGGTTTGAGCTTTCTTTGTTTCTTCTTTTAAATTTCTATTCATTCATTTGTACTTGTTTTGTACCTGGAATTTGGGTACAAGTTTTCTGCAGTTGTTGTAGAAGGTTTCCAAGAACTGGAATTTGGTTCTTGGTGGAGAGGTTGAGTACGAGAGCTGGAATTTGGTTCTTGTACTTGTTTGGTGCCTAGAATTTGGGCACCTGGTTTCTCTGCAACTGGAATTTGGTTGCAGAGGTTTCCAAGAACTGGAATTTGGTTCTTGGTGGAAAGGTTAAAGCAAGAGCTGGAATTTGGTTCTTGTGTGTGGTGCCTGGAATTTGGGCACTGGTTTCTCTGCGGCTGGAATTTGGTTGCAGAGGTTTCCAAGAGCTGGAATTTGGTTCTTGGTGGAGAGTTAGAATAGGTGTAAGAGTGTGAGTCTCGTAAAACATCTATTCTAGTGGAACCCACTGGAATTTGGTCGGAGACTGGACGTAGCCCTGGTATTGGGTGAACCAAGTATAAAATTACCGGTGAAATCTTTCCTAACCTTTCTCTCTTTAAATTCGGTTGCTACGCTTGTATTGTTTAATTGCTTTGTGATTCGTGAATTGATTAGTAAACTTAATTTTCGAATTAGATAATCTGTTTATTGCGAAAAACTTTCAAAAATCAATTCACCCCCCCTCTTGATTTAAAACTACTTTTCTAACAATTGGCATCAGAGCGAGGTGCTTGAAAGTTACTCAAGTTACTTCGATCCATGGCATTTTCCGAGGGAGCGTACATTGATAGACCTCCACTGTTGTGTGGAACAGATTATCTATTCTGGAAACTAAGGATGAAAATCTTCATTGAATCTGTTAGTATAAATGCTTGGAATGTTATTGAACAGAAACCGATATTGCTAACGTAATTCAAGATGATTGTATTGCCAAAAATATCATCTCTTCCGCTATTAACGTAAATGATTTTCTTAGGATTGCACATTGTCAAACTGCTGCACAAATGTGGAAGATCCTTGAAAAGACCTATGAAGAAGCACCAGAGATATGCTTAATGGTCAACTCGGAATCACCAAATACCAAGTGGCCATGATAGGATAGAATGCCCGGAAAATTCGATCAAGTAAGTTCTAGCTCCTCTTCAAATTTGGTCAATTATGATGCATTACAAGAAGCATTTAATGAAATGCATGAAGAGGCTAAGAAACTTCAAAAAGAAAATAGTAGGTCGAAAGGGCTAAACAACTGGCTAGTAAATAAAGTTGATTCTCTAGAAAAACAAATTCTTGAAAATGAAACTGAGCGTGACTTCTTGAAACTGATTCATGCTAATTCGATTGTGAATGCAATAAACCATGCAATAAGCTGTTCGAATTGCAAAAGAAAATTGACTTTCTATCTCAAACTATTTCAAGATTCACACAAGGGAAAGCCAATCTAGATGTATTACTTGGATCTCAAAAATTAATTTTTGACAAATCTGGAATAGGATTTAAATCTAGATCCAAGTAAAACAAAAACAAATAGGAATTCATACTCGTAATTAAATGCTCTTACTCGTATGAAAAAAGGGCACTCTGTTAAAAATTGCGGAATCAAAAAGTATGCCATTCCTAAAGGGAGAATGAAATGGGTTCCAAAGATTAATTCTTTTCAAATAACATGATCAGGACCCAATAATTATAAAGGGTACCGTAAAAATACTTAATTGTTTTGCAGGAACAAGTCCGGGAATCCCTTGAAGATCGAGACTGCGAAACCAGGTTCTTGTATTTAAATTAATTGTTTTAATTGATATAAACCAATATTAATCGATTGAAATAACTTACCGTACCATTTTAATCGATTGAAATGTCGAAATAATCGATTAAATTGTTCTCAGAATGTTGGTTTAGTCGTTTTAATCGATTAGAATAAATTTATATCAACTAAAAACACTTAGGATCAAAATTAATCGATTCATTTACGTTTTAATCGATTTAAATACTGGTGATATTTTTTTATTACATTCTCGTACCATACAAATCGATTCTTTCATAAAACAATCGATTAATTCACTGTAGATGTTTTCAACCCAAATGTCAAGAATCAAATTAATAGATAATGAGTTGATTAATCAATTAATTAGGTTCTGAAAACATGATTTACAACATCTAATTAAAGTTTGATAGGCCAATTCGATTAAAAAACCCAGGTCTTTATGATAATCCAGAATCTGCATAATGTGTTTAAATGTCTCTTTGAATTTCAAAAACTTGAAATCCGTTTCTTCATCAAACCAGGTTCTGAACTTATCATTTCTCAACTTATCATCTTTCTTCTGTTTTCATATTTTCAAAATCTCCTCTCAATTCTCTGCTGTAAACATGATCAAAATCATGACTGGTACGAGCAGTCTGTTTCGAAACGTATCCATATTCAATTTTCTTTCAATGGCACAAATTTTTAAATTAGAAAGCGAAGGCTGAACAAATCTTTGAATTGGGAACTCGATATTACTGTTATTCATGAATGAAAGAGTCTTTTATTTTGACAACAACATAAACATGATTCAAGCTGTAGACGTCTACATTTCTCCTAATACTTTACATGGAATGCTGCATGGTAATACACTGAAAATCAAAGAAATTATCAAAGAATAGACTGTAACTTTTCTTATAGACACTAGTTACAAACAGGTCAAACTGTTAGGACTGAAAACATAGTTTATCAAAGATTTTTTCAGTGATAGTTGATTCTGGTAATAAATTGTTGATTACTAGGAAGTTCAATGAACAAATGTTTACATTAGATTTCTTGATATTACCTAGCAATATTTCTGAAATAATCTTGAGCATGCATTGGTTCAAAACTCTTGGTGAAATTCATTGAACTGTGCAACCCTGATAATTTGCTTTAATCATCAATGTCACGAGGTGACACTGCAAGGGAACCAATCTGGGACAGCAATTCAAAAATTGAATAACGTGGCACAGAGAATGTGTGTACAGGGAATGTATTTTTTATGGTCAGTACAGGGATAAATTTTATATTGTTTTAGAATTCTGGATTGATTGTCATCACCTGTCCTCATTACTAATCATTGCCCACTCTACCAGAATAAGTTTTTTGTTAATCACTTGTGCATATGATACCACTGGAAACAACAAAGTTAAAAATGACTCATTCCTCAAAAGATAATGATGACTGGTTCACTGAAAGTGAGAATATCACCCATCATACTACATTAATAAGAATGCAGTCATTCGCTTGGATGATGATGACTGCAAAGTTTGAAATAGGTTAGCTATTATGGAAGGAAATTCCGATCTCGGTACATCATTAACCTGTGATTCATGCAATTTATGGTATCGTGCATTCTGTGTGGGATCTGATAGTGAATGTACGTCCGTCGAGTACATGGTTCTCGCCTCTGATGTGTAGTAGAAATTCCATTGTGGTGTCAACCATGGACTGTAATGCAGTCAATAGTAACAATAAACTGCTAAAAGATTTCTTTTCAGGAAAAGTTTCTGTGTCTGTTGCTGATACAGGAGAAACAGTTGTTGTTGTATAAATGGTTGATAGAGCAAAGTCCGTTCCAGCGAAAAGTGGTCGAGGATCAAATGACTGAATCACGCATTTTGGCATCTGACACAAATAAACAGGGAAATGAGAACAAATTCATTCTCACCAAACTGGAAGATTTGCAGTTAAACCAAGGAAATTGGGATAATTAAAAAATTGGTGGATAAAAAGGGTCCCTTCTTACCTTTCCTTTATATCTTATCTCTTTTGATGCTAATTTAAATTTATGATCTGCGGTATCACTGGTTATTAAACAGAAACAATATTTTTAGCCTTGATTTATATAATGTAGGTTGAAAGTTGAAACAGGAAAATCTAGATAGAATTTAAATAGATCCCTGAGATCTTTAGCTAAATACGATTTTATTCTGATTTTGATGGATCTATTAGTTAAGATTTAATCAATGTAGTTGTTAGTATTGTTAAACATCCTTCTAAATGATCAGTTTTACAAAATATGCATTAAACATTACTTCATTTTCAAAACTGATTGTTTTAATCAATACAACATCTTGTTAATCGATTAAATGAACTTATTCAACATGTTTTAATCGATTCAAAATCGAAATAATCGATTATTTTTACTAAAGTTTCATGTTTTCAAAATCTTAAATGTTTTAATCGATTAAACTTTTCTTTCAATCGATTAAAATCATTTACCAAGAACATTTTAACCGATTATGCTCTGTTTTTAATCGATTTTTATTCTGGGAAGAAAGATTAAAGGCTTTAGTTAATGGCTGTTTCTGTAAACATGCTACTAAAGCGTGATTCCCTTATCTTTACACGTGTTAATTGTATTCATTACAAACGTGTTAATGGAGATAAGTTTGAATCAACTTTAATTGATTCTTTTCATGAGTGAAATATTGATTCACTTTGTATTTTCAAAAACTTGAGCATATTTTTCGAAACCTTACATTTTATTTTTTTTCTCTTCTATTCCCTATTTTTGATGAAGTCAAAAGGGGGAGATAAAGTTGCATCACTTTAAGATAAATTTAAGTGCAACATTTTAGGGGGAGAAATAAGTTTTAGGGGGAGAAACAAAACTTTATTA
Source organism: Sphenostylis stenocarpa (assembly GCA_963425845.1). Lineage (NCBI taxonomy): Eukaryota > Viridiplantae > Streptophyta > Magnoliopsida > Fabales > Fabaceae > Sphenostylis > Sphenostylis stenocarpa. Next base: position 65,381,572 of record OY731404.1, read on the forward strand.
CATTCTTATATTTCTCACCTAACTGCATTATCAAATGACTTATTTTGCAGAGATTGTTTTTTTAAAATGGTGTTTGTCTTCATCAAATAGGGGGAGACTGAAAGTGATCCTAGCAAAGAACTCAGTGATTTGATGAAGTCAAAGATAAAGTCAAAGGTCAACTCTGCAACAGTCAAACAAGTCACTCAGAAGAATGGAGCTGAAGACTTAGTGTGTCTTATCAGAAAGCTTAGGTAAAACCACTTTACCTTTTCCACTGCATGAAGCTCCTTCATTCATCTTGCAAAATGCCTCAAAAACAGTTTTTAACAAATAAAAAAACAAAAGCATTTTGGCAAAGAATTTTCTTAAACAAGTTATTAACTGATACAGGTTTGAAAGAATCAATTTAAAACACTTAGAATGTTTTAAAAAGTGTTTTTACAATATTTTAATCGATACAAACTTCTTTTAATCGATTAAAACTCTTTATGACCGATTAGAATTCGAATATAATAGGTCAGAATGCAATATAATCGATCAGATTTTAAATATGAGCAATCAGAATTATTTTAATCGATTAAAACACGTTTCAATCGATTAAAATCACTTTGGATGTCAGGATGATCGATCAGAATGAGATTATGACCGATCAGAGTTGGTTATGATCGATCAGAATTGAATTATGACCGATCAGACTTATTTCAATCGATTAAAACGTATTTCAATCGATTAAAATAACTTAGAAAATCTTTTCAATCGATTAAAACGAACTTTCAATCGATTAAAATGACTTGAAAATATATGTGCAGATTTTCAATCGATTAAAACGACTTTATATCAGCTAAAATAACTTGGAAAGTTTTATAAGAAGGTTTTTAAACAAATCAATCGACTAATACGCGATTCAATCGATTGTTTTATACTTAGAAAATGTTTGTAAAACGTTTTAACTGATAAAAACGTGGTCGTATCAACTAAAACATTTTCTGTTAAAGATCAAGAACGCATTAATGGGTTGAAAGGACTTTTAACAGATTGTAACGGCTATTTCAACAGATTAAAACAAACTTTCAACAGATTAATTAATGCAGCAGATTTGAAAATACTCTTTTATAAACAGAATTGCTTGGAACTTTTAACATATCAGTTTTGACACAATTCAAGCAATCAATACAAACAACTATTAGCATTTTTCAAGAAAGATACACAACTGTTTTTGTGAACTTCTTTTGAAATCTTTCTTGAGGCACTTTGCATTTCTTTGAAGAAGAAACTGACTGTGGATTGGTGTAATCCGGTTTGAGCTTTCTTTGTTTCTTCTTTTAAATTTCTATTCATTCATTTGTACTGTTTTGTACCTGGAATTTGGGTACAAGTTTTCTGCAGCTGTTGTAGAAGGTTTCCAAGAACTGGAATTTGGTTCTTGGTGGAGAGGTTGAGTACAGGAACTGGAATTTGGTTCTTGTACTTGTTTGGTGCCCTGGAATTTGGGCACTTGGTTTCTCTCGCAACTGGAATTTGGTTGCAGAGGTTTCCAAGAACTGGAATTTGGTTCTTGGTGGAAAGGTTAAAGCAAGAGCTGGAATTTGGTTCTTGTGTGTGGTGCCTGGAATTTGGGCACTGGTTTCTCTGCGGCTGGAATTTGGTTGCAGAGGTTTCCAAGAGCTGGAATTTGGTTCTTGGTGGAGAGTTAGAATAGGTGTAAGAGTGTGAGTCTGTAAAACATCTATTCTAGTGGAACCCAGCTGGAATTTGGCTGGAGACTGGACGTAGCCCTGGTATTGGGTGAACCAGTATAAAATTACCGGTGAAATCTTTCCTAACCTTTCTCTCTTTAAATTCAGTTGTTGCGCTTGTATTGTTTAATTGCTTTGTGATTCGTGAATTGATTAGTAAACTTAATTTTCGAATTAGATAATCTGTTTATTGCGAAAAACTTTCAAAAATCAATTCACCCCCCCTCTTGATTTAAAACTACTTTTCTAACATAAACTCATTCATTCTAGGGGGCATTAGATATCCTTAGACAAAAGCAAAAGAGACCCAAGCGCGTTCGTAACCTTTCCCTAAAGAAGGACGAGTGTGCTAAGGTGTATTAGTGACCTCTAAAAAGGAACTATCACACCAAGGTGGGTATGGTATTTCCTAAAGCGTAAGCTTTCAGGAAAATACCAAAGCTATTGTCTAAGATATATCTATCCCACACTAATTATTCATAATAAAAAACTATAACAAAAATATTTAAATCATTTAGAAAGTGGTTGGTTTTTTGCCTGTCCTCACTCGCGCTCAAAAGGTTAGAAAGATGGAACAACTTTAAGAGAAAAAAATGAAAACTCACCACCGACCTTAATGCCATAAAGGAGAAAATGGCACAAATGATGAAAATGATGCGTCAACAACATCTCCACAAAGAAGCTCCTCACAATGAACATGCCTCCCACCATGTGGTAGAAGAGGAACCCATCTTTGAGCATGAATAGGGAGTTCATGCCCAGTCTGACAGGAAGGCAGTACACATCAATATTCCTGAGGTTTCCAAGCAATAGATTACTGCCCTCGAAGAGAGGTTAAGGGCCATGGAAGGACATAATTTCGATATCAAAGAAGCGGCTGACATGTGCCTTGTAAAGAATATTCAATTTCCCCCCAAGTTCAAAACTCCAGATTTCCCAAAATACATGGGAATGACTTGTCCTAAGAACAATCTTACAATGTACTGTCGTAAGATGGTTGCATATGCAGATAAAGAAAAACTCCTGATTCATTGTTTTCAGGAGAGTTTTGCTGATTCAACTTTGAGCTGGTATATGCAACTAGAAGGAGGACAAGTCCAGACTTGGAGACAGCTGGCAGATGCCTTCCTCTGTCGTTATAAATATAACATTGACCTAATACCGAATAAGTCAGATCTATAATTGTTGAGAAAAAAGAACGACGAATCCTTTAAGGCCTATGCCCAACGCTGGAGGGAGTTGGCCTCCCAAGTAGAGCCCCCTTTGTCAGACAAGGAAACCACGTCCATGTTTATCAATTCCTTGACTAGTCCCTATTATGACAAAATGATAGGGAACACGTCGACCCTTTTTGTGGACGTGGTGACCATAGGAGAAAGAGTAGAGCAAGGACTAAAAAGTGGAAGGATTTTGTAGCCTTCCTCATCTACTACAACATTTAAAAAGTTCGTTGGCAAAAAGAAGGAGGGAAGCGTAAATGCTATTCTTGAAAAATAGATTAACTGAAATATGATTTTTATTATTTCAATACAAAGAGATGATATAAGATATATACAGGAGACCTAAGCTATTTTAGGAAATATAATAACTCTATTTTATGCTAGGATCCCTTGATTTATGGGATTGTTCCTAATTATTCAAATCAGTACAGATTACAAGGAAATATACAAATTTCCCGATTTATTCTTTCCTAAAATACTATTTGATTTCCCACACTCCCCCTCAAGCTGGTGAATAGATGTTTTCCATTCCCAGCTTGGATACAATCTTCTCAAAATTATGGCAGCCCAGTCCCTTGGTAAGAATATCTGCAATTTGGTCTTGAGAGGACACATATGGAGTGCATATCAAGCCACTATCAAGCTTTTCTTTGATGAAGTGTTTGTCTACTTCAATATGCTTTGTTCTATCATGCTGCACTTGGGTTGTGGGCTATACTCGATTGTTGACTTATTATCACAATAGAGCTTCATAGGTTCTTCCCACTTTATCCTCAAGTCTTCTAAGATGATTTTAAGCCATAGTAACTCACATATACCTTGTGCCATGGCTCGAATTCCGCTCAACGACTGGACCGAGCCACTACACCCTGCTTTTTGCTTCTCCAAGTCACAAGATTTCCTCCAAGAAAGGTGCAATATCCTGTAGTTGACCTCCTATCCACAATTGACCCCGCATAATCAAGCATCGAGTATAGGCTTCAAGCTTTACATTACCATTCCTTTTGAATAGAATCCCTCTTCCTGGAGTTCCTTTAAGGTACTGTAAAATTCCGTGGGCAGCTTGTAAATGGGTCTCCTTTGGGCTATGCATAAATTGGCTAATTAAACTCACCGCATAGGCAATATCCGGCCTGGTATGCGACAAATATATAAGTCTCGCCCACTAATCTTTGGTACATATCTTTTTCAACAGACAACATCTTCTTCTCGCATTTCCAATGGGGTACTAGCAGGTTTGCAAGCTGCCTTGCCAGCTTCCTTGAGCAAATCGGTGATGTATTTCTCATCGAGATATAAATATCCCTTTCTCGGAGTGGGCAACTTCAATTCCCAAAAAATATTTTAGTTTTCCCAAGGTCTTGATCTCAAATTCCTTGCCTAAGCATTGGCTCAATAATTGCTTGCTCTTCTTTATTATCTCCGAGTTAATATTATGTCATCCACATACACCAATAATATTGTTACTCCCCTTGACTTGGAATGTTTAAAAAACAAAGTATGGTCACCTTGGCTTTGTTTGTAACCCGGACTGTCATAACTTCAGTAAACCCGCCAAACCATGCACGGGGACCTGTTTTAACCCATATAATGCCTTTTTCAACTTGCAAACAGTGTTGGCAGCAACATCTTTACCATATCCCGGAGGTATCTCCATATAAATTTCTTCTTCAAGGTCTCCATGTAGGAAAGCATTCTTAACATCAAATTGTTCCAAGTTCCAACCATAATTGGCTGCTAGGGACAATATCACCCTAACTGTGTTCATTTTGGCAACCGGAGCAAAGGTCTCCAAATAATCAACTCCATAGGTTTGGGTGAACCCTTTGGCAACTAGTCTTGCCTTATATCTCTCAATTGATCCATCAACCTTGTATTTCACTGTATAGACCCATTTACATCCAACTGGCCTCTTTCCTATTGGTAAGGTGACTAACTCCCAGGTGTTGTTCTTCTCCAATGCCTCCATCTCTACATCCATGGCTTGCCTCCATTTTCTGTCAGACAATGCCTCAGATAGGGTATTAGGTAGAAGTGTAGTGTTTAGGTTTACTAGGAAGGTTTTATGGGTAGGAGAGAAATTTTTAAAGGACAGGTAGTTTGAGAGAGGGTAGAGTGGCTGTTTGGTGCATTTTCTTGTTCCTTTTCTAATGGCAATTGGGAGGTCAGGATCATTTTGGGTTTCAATTTCAATCTGTACAGCTGGAGAAAAAATTGTTACCTCTTTTTGTGGAGTCGAGTTGGATTCTTGAACATGGCTTGATCCTGGAATGGCCTTAGTCTTCCTTGAGTACACTAGCTTCTTACCAAATTTGTCAGCTTCAACATCTCCTTGATCAGCTTCACAATTAATTTCACTTTCTTGACCAGCTTCCTTTTCTTGACCAATTCTTTGACCTGTTTCACTTGTTACAACTTCAATTTGATCTTGTTTAGGTTCAAATATCAAGTCTGGAAGAATGGGAAAATCAGAATTACTACTTTCCTTATCTTCCTTGAAACTCTCCCCTGAAGATAAGGTTGATGGAAATAGTCCTCTTGTTCATTGAAGGTAACATCCCTAGACACAAAGAATTTTTTGGATGGGGGGTGGTAGCATTTATACCCTTTCTGATTGGGTGAGTAACCAACAAAGACACACTTTAAGGCTCTAGGATCAAGTTTTCCCCTGTCTGTACTATGAATATGGACATATGAGATGCATCCAAAAATTCTTGGTTTAAGATTATTTGTAGTAGATAGGTTTGGATAGAAAGATGACAAAGCTTCCATAGGGATTTTCGATCCTAAGACTCTAGAGGGTAGTCTATTGATAAGGTATGTCGCTGTAAGGACAGACTTTCCCCGTAAATTTTTTGGGACACTTTTTTGGAACAACAATGCCCGAGTCTGATTTAATAGATGTCCATTTTTTCTCTCTCGCGACCCCATTCTCGTCGTGGTGTTTTGACACAAGAGGACTCATGAATTATACCTTCTTTTTGACAAAATGAACTAAGGACATGATTGAAGTAATCTTTGGCATTATCTGACCTAAGTCTCTTAATATTGACACCAAACTGATTTTTTATCATGGAGTGGAAGTTTAGGAAGACAGAACTGACTTCTGATTTTTGTTTAAGTAGGAAAACCCAAGTGACCCTTGTACAGTCATCTATAAAGGTGACAAACCATCGAGCACCAGACACATTAGGAATATTAGAGGGTCCCCATACATCAGTATGAACAAGATAAAAAGGGAAATTTCTAACTTTATTACTTATTGGAAAAGATACACGCTTGTGCTTAGCAAGTTCACACACCTCACAATGAAGACTCTCAACATCTAACTTGGTAAACAGAGAGGGAAACATAATTTTGATCACTCCAAAAGAGGGATGTCCCAACCGACAATGATAAAGCATGGTTTTTTCTCTATTGGTCATCAATGATTCAGATATGAAGGAGTGAGAGATTTTGTTCTTGCTGGGCAGACTTGGATCTTCGAGATAATAAAGGCCATTCCATTCTCTAGCATGTCCAATCATCCTCCCCGACTCCTTGTCCTGAAATACACAATGATCGTTGAAAAAAACAACTTTACATGACAAATCCTTTATAAGTTTTTGTATAGAGACTAGGTTGGTGGATAGCTTTGGGACATGGAGAACATCTTTTAAGGTTATTAAAGGATTGATTTGGATATTTCCTTGACCAGCTGCAGTTATAAGGGTTCCATCTCGTCGTGGAAATTTTCTTGTTGCTTGGGACATGGGGAATATGTGGAGAAGTGTTTGGCTAATGGTGTCATGTGGTCTGTGGCTCCAGAGTCCAATATCCAATAATGGTTAAAAGGTGTATCTGAGACATTTAATCCAAAAAAAATGGAAACTTACCTGGGTATGCCAAAGAACACACACCTGTGGGTTTTTCCAGCTTACTAAGAAAGGTTCTCACCCTTTCTATCTCCTCTTGATTAAGATGGACAACAACTTCTGGATTATTTCCTTCATTTGTTTCAGCAGCAACATAAACTTGTCCTCCTTTCCTTGAGGAGCCTCCTTTGTGTCCTCCTTCTCGATCTCGATTTAAAGGCTTCCCATGTAACTTCCAACACTTCTCTCGGGTATGACGAGGTTTATTGCAGTAGGTACACCAGAGACCATCACCTTTCTTCTCCACATTTGCTGATCCTCCTTTCTTCTGTTCGGTTACCATGGCCAAAGTCTGATCTCCTTTATGGTCCACTGCTGAAGTCTCTACTGCGGGACTCTCTAACATGAGACCCCTTCTACTTTCTTCACTTCTCACAATAGCCACCACTTCATTGAGGCATGGTACCTTTTGCTTCCCCAATATTTGAATCCTAACTTGATCAAATTCAGGATTCAACCCAACAAGGAAATCATAAACTCTGTCTTGTTCGATATACTCCTTGAGAAGTGTTGAATCTTCAGTACATTTGGCTTTTATGACTCTATAATGGTCTAGCTCCATCCACAATGATTTCAACTGATTGGCATATTCTGTAACAGTCTTGTTCCCTTGTTTTGCTGCCAAAGTTTTCACCTTTACTTCATATACTTGAGCAACATCTTTGGCTTTAGAGTAGGTTTGCTCTACAGCATCCCAAATATCTTTTGCCGAATTAAGGAACATGCAGGTGTCACTGATTTCTGGAATCATTGAATTCCACAGCCACACCATGATCATTGAATCTTCTTCATCCCATGTAGTAAACTTGGGATCCTCTTGTTTAGGTCCAGACTCCATCAGGTGACTCAACTTCCCCTTTCCCTTCAACACTGTACGAACAAGTTGGGTCCACTTCAAATAATTTCTTCCATTTAGTCTATATGCAGAATGAATATTCTGCAGTTCTCCAGGTTGCTGGGATTGGGTATTCCCTGTTTCTGGGTTTGGATTCACAACTTCCTCTTCCCTTGACATCATAGTAAGGAGGTGTGATGCAACAACAATACAGGCTGTCGTCTTAGGATTAAGAAAAATGCAGCAGCAATGCAGGCTGCCATCTTAGGGTTAAGAAAAATGTAACAGCAATGCAGGCTGCCGTCTTAGGGTTAAGAAAAATGCAGCAGCAATGCAGGCTGCCATCTTAGGGTTTATTGCGCGTAGACAGAGCTTCCTAGATCGGAAGCTCTGATACCATCTTGAAAAATAGATTAACTGAAATATGATTTTTATTATTTCAATACAAAGAGATGATATAAGATATATACAGGAGACCTAAGCTATTTTAGGAAATATAATAACTCTATTTTATGCTAGGATCCCTTGATTTATGGGATTGTTCCTAATTATTCAAATTTGTACAGATTACAAGGAAATATACAAATTTCCTGATTTATTCTTTCCTAAAATACTATTTGATTTCCCACAGCTATCAATCTTGCCTCTCCTTCTTCCTCTTCACAACCAACCAAGTCACGCAGACAAGAGAGAAAATTTACTCCTATCCCAACCTCTTATGGAAGTCTATTGTTAAAGTTGCTAGATGCCAAGCTCCTAGTGCGCGTCCCTCTAAGGAAAATGGATCCACCCTACCCGGAATGGTACAAGCCTAATGAGAAATGCGATTACTATTCGAGCGCTCCGGGGCATTCCATGGACAATTTCTTAACCTTAAAATACAAGCTTCAAGATTTATTGGATGCCGGATGGATCACCTTCGACACTCCTACTCCTAAGGTGGATGACAAGCCTCTATCACAACTAGAATAACGGGATGGGATAGAGAAGGTCGGCTAATTAGGGCTCCTCATTTTTGCATCTTTTGGTAAACAAATATATAAAATATTATATATATATATATATATATATATATATATATATATATATATATATATAAAACTTATGATGTATCTCTCACGGCCCATGACCGCGAGGTCTTTCGATTAAAAGGGCTTTCTACATATGTTCTTTCTTATCAATACCATGAGGCATTTTACATAATATTCATATTCTTTTTATTCTTTTATGTCTCATCATTTTTCCATAATTAATAAAATCTAAACCTAAAACAGAACCATATAAATAGTCATGTCTGTGATTGAGGACTCTCTGTATGATCCGAAAGCCAAAGGCGAACGGGTTGAGTCAGATAGTGAGGAGGGGACCATTTCCCCAGACATGCAAAGACTATTAGAAAAAGAAGATCAATTGATACAGCCCCACCAAGAAAAAACTGAGGCTATTGATTTGGGACAAGGAGATGATAAGAAAGAAGTAAATATTGGCACCAAAATTAATAATAACGTTAGGGAAGGGTTGATATAGTTATTAAGAGGATATGTGGATGTGTTTGCATGGTCCTACCATGACATGCCTGGACTTGATAAAAGCATTGTGGAACATAGATTACCATTGAAAGAGGGATTTTGGCCAGTAAAATAGAAGCTCGGAAGAGTAAAGCCCAAATGGTCCTTTCAAATTAAGGAGGAAGTGCAAAAACAGTTGGACGCCAATTTTCTAATCGTATCCAAATACCTCGAGTGGCTAGCAAACATTGTACTAGTCATAAAGAAAAATGGAAAAATCAGAGTGTGTGTAGATTATAGGGATCTGAATCGTGCAAGTCCAAAAGATGATTTTCCATTACCACATATTGATATGTTGGTAGACCATACTGCCACAAACACTCTTTATTCTTTTATGGACGGATATGCAGGATATAACCAAATTAAGTTGGTCATCAAAGACAGAGAAAAAACCTCCTTTATCACATCGTGGGGGACATTTTGTTATAGAGTGATGCCTTTTGGGCTAAAGAATGTAGGGTCTACTTATCAAAGGGCTACGGTAACACTATTTCACGATATGATCCACAAAGAAATTGAAGTTTATGTGGATGACATGATTGCCAAGTCCAAGAACGAGATGGACCACCTCCAATATTTAAGGAACCTATTCGATCGACTTCAAAAATATCAGATTAAGATAAACCCGGCTAAATGCACTTTTGGAGTACAATCGGGTAAACTCCTCGGGTTCATCGTTAGCAAAAAGGGAATCGAGGTAGACCCTGATAAAACAAAGGCGATTTTGGAAATGCCCCCACCAAGAACAGAAAAGGAAGTCAGAGGATTTTTGGGTCGGATAAACTACATTGCACGGTTCATCGCGCAATTAACCGATAAGTGTACACCCATTTTCAAGCTGTTGCGTAAAAATCAACCAACAGTTTGGAATAATTAGTGTCAACAAGCTTTTGAAAAGATTAAAATGTGTTTGACCAATCCACCAGTATTGGTGCCACCTATTGAAGGAAAACCTCTAATCCTTTATCTATTAGTACTCGACGAGTCTATGGGATGTGTGCTTGGTCAACAAGATGATACAAGAAAGAAAGAGCAAGCCATATATTAACTTAGTAAGAAATTTATAGATTATGAGACCCGTTATAAACCACTCGAAAAAACATGTTGTGCATTGGTGTGGGCAACTCAACGCCTTCGGCAGTATATGGTTAGACACACGACCTGGTTGGTTTCCAAAATGGATCCAATCAAATATCTATTTAAAAAACCTATCTTGACCGGAAGGATAGCCAGGTGGCAAGTACTCTTATCGGAATTCGACATCGTCCATGTCACCCAAAAAGCTATCAAAGGTAGTCCTTTAGCAGACTACCTAGCACACGGATCAATAGATGAATATCAATCCCTACAAGACGACTGTAGACCCCAAATCTTGCCCGACCTCAAAATAAGAGCAGAAGACCTCCTATTCGAAGATGGACGAAGCCTAAGAAGCCACTAGGAGAGACTATTAGGCCCCATGTTAGGATAGGAAGGATCTTTTTGTATAAAAATAAGAATTTTCGCCTTCAGGGGTCGAGACGGCCGTCTCGCCACTTGCCAATGGCGAGACCCCCCTCCCGTTTGGCGAGAAGGCCTTCTCGTCACTTGGAAAGTCGATACCGCCGTCTCGCCAAACGAGACGGCCATCTCGCCACTTTTGCAAGTCGAGACCGCCGTCCCGAATGGCGAGACGGCCGTCTCGACCTTGTCAGACGAGACGACTGTCTCGACCTAACAGGCGCGAATCCCTATAAATAGTGAGCGCTCCCCCCCTCATTTCACACAGTTCTTCCACTTTCCCTTATACACTTTCTTCATTTTCTCTTCCTAGAGTCCCTCCGAAGCATTTTCGGAGTTTTTGAGAATTTTAGAGAGCCTTTTTAGTGTTTCGAGAGAGTTTTTCGGCATTGTAAAGAGCGAAGAGCTGCCAAAACGCATCCTACTTTCAAGAAAATTAATCAAAAAGCTTGCCTCGGAGGTTTCTTCATTCTCTCCCTCTCTTTTACTGTCTTTATTTTTATGATTAAATTGCATAATAGACATTAGGGCCATGTAGTCGTTATTTTAATTTCGTAAATAAAAGGGTAAAAGCGTCTTTTCAAAAGTTTATTTATAAAATAGCTTACCTATCATATGGAACCCGAAAGGGGCATCGTACGGGAACTAACACTTCCCCTACACGTAACTAACTCCCTTACCTAACTCTGGTTTTAACGTCCAAATTTGGTTTTTGAAAACCAACGCCTTTTCTCCCCTTTTTCGATGTTTCCGGTAAAAACATCGTAGTTGACTCCATCAGAACCCTTTTAAATTTGTTCTTAGGTCAGCCAGGTTATCGAACGATCTAAGAACACCCTTTTGAAAACCTCGCCCCTAGGTTCAGCCCGGTTATCGGACAACCTAAAGGCGTTGTAACATCACCCATAAAAATGCAAAAAATGGAAAGTTGGAACCATCGCGTCGCTCTGACCACCTCTTTTTGACGGCGGTGACAACGACTTTCCAGATGAGCATATAATGCACATCCAACACGAAGAACCCGAAGATAATATGTGGATTATGTTCTTCGATGGAGCCTTGAACATGATTGGACATGGGATTGGATCTATTTTAATATCTCCTAAAAAGAAATACATCCCGGTAACAGCCAGGCTGAACTTTGATTGCACAAAAATTATGGTCAAATATGAAGCCTGTGCTTTGGGTATCCAAGCAACTCTAGATCAAGGGGTAACCAAACTCAAGATATTCGGTGACTCATCCCTTGTCATCTACCAGCTCAAGGGTGAATGGGAAACTAGGAATTCCAAATTAATCCCGTATCTAGAGTACATTCGTAATATGACTTTGAGGATGGAAAGTGTTAATTTTGAGTACGTCCCTCGGGAAGATAACCAAATGGCAGATGCCCTCGCTACTCTGTCATCCATGATTGTATTAGATAAAGAACATGAAATGCCAATTATTCATGTCAGAAGGTATGATAAACAAGCCTTTTGCATGACAGCAAATAGTGAGGAAGATAAATCCCCTTGGTATCATGACATTAAGCGATACCTCACGAATGGTGAATATCCAGAGGGAATCAGTGATAATGATAAAAGGAATATTTGGAAAAAGGTCATAGGGTTTACAATGATTGGAGAAACCCTCTATAAAAAGAATTTTGATTCCGTTTTGTTGAGATGTGTGGATCATTAAGAAGCCCAAAGCTTGGTTAGAGAAATCCATGAGGGAATCTTTGGGACTCATATGCTAGGGCATGTCATGGATAGGAAAATCCTCAGAGCAGGATACTTTTGGTCCACAATGGAAGGCGATTGTCATCAGTACGCTAAAAGATGTCACAAGTGCCAAGTATATGTTGACAATGTTCATATCCCGCCATTACCTCTCAATGTTATGGCAATACCTTGGCCATTCACTATGTGGGACATGGATGTTATTAGACCCATTGAACCCAAAGCGTCTAATGGTCATCGCTTCATTTTGGTGGCCATTGATTATTTTACTAAATGGGTGGAAGCTACATCTTACGCACATGTGACCAAAAAGGTGGTGACTACTTTCGTTAAGAGGAATATCATATGTCGATACGGTATCCCTCATCGTCTCATTACTAATAATGGGACCAATCTGAACAATAAGATGATGGAGGAACTATGCCGGGACTTCAAAATTGAACATCATAATTTCTCTCCTTATCGACCTAAGATGAATGGTGCAGTAGAGGCAGCCAATAAGAACATCAAGAAGATCGTCCAAAATATGGTCAAAACTTATAAAGATTGGCATGAAATGTTGCCCTTTTCCCTTCACGGTTATCAAACGTCTGTACGGACCTCCACATGAGCTACTCCATTTTCCCTCGTATATGTAATGAAGGCCGTATTTCCCATAGAGGTCGAAATACCTTCCTTACGAGTTATAATGGAAGCAAAGTTGATAAAAGTTGAATGGGTTCAAAGCTGGTACGACCAGCTAAACCTAATTGAAGAAAAACGACTGAACTTTATATGTCATGGAAAAGAATATCAAAAGAAGATCAAAAGGGCTTATGACAAAAAGGTTAACCCTCATATTTACCATGAAGGGGATCTAGTGATAAAGAAATTTCTTCTGGCCCAGAAGGATAAGATCGGAAAATGGGCAGCAAACTATGAAGGACCCTTTGTGGTCAAACGAGCTTTCTCAGGAAGAGCTCTTATCCTCACCGATATGGACGGAGAGGAACTTCGACACCCAATCAACTCTGATGCGGTGAAGAAGTATTATGCTTAAAGACGTTGTTCAAGACCCGTTAGGAATGAAAACCCGCAAAGGGCATCCCTGGGTAAAAGATAGGGTCCATATTCCTCGATAAGATACGTTCTAGGCAAAAAGTAGAGGTAAAAAAACACATAAAATTCGAGACGCCCATCTCAGATGGTGAGACGACCGTCCCAATTGAAAAATTCAAATGGGACGCCCGTCCCACATGTGAGACGCCTGTCTCAGGGAAAAATTCAAACGAGACGACTGTCTCAAAATCTAGACGGTCGTCCCGTTGTTACCGTTAGGTCGAGATGACAATCTCAAATCCCAGACGGCCGTCCCGACCTTCCAGACTTTGCCTATATATAGAGGGCGTGGTTCACTCATTTTGCATCCCATTTCAAGCATTCTCTCCTCCTTTTCCTCCATTTCTAGCATATCTAAGTGTGTTTGGGCAAAAATGGATCGTGGAGAGTCTTCATCAAGGAGAAAACGCTCTAAGAGACCAACTAGAGAAGCTCCCACCAACAACACCCAACTAGCAGACCAATATCAACTGAGGCTCGCCAACATCCAATAGTACACCTGGTACCCTATGCTCTGCTTAGACTTTGGGATCCTAACCACCTTTGGTTGGGATCAAGATGTCAGAAGGTACATTCAGGGCATAGGTTGGGACTTCTTACTCCGCGAACCATCCTCCCAGATCCACCGCACTACCACCATGGAATTTGTAGCCTCCATCACTATGGTGAACATGCCTCTACAATCCCCGGAGTGCGCCTACCCAAGCTGTTTCTTACTGGATGAATGGGGCATACCGGACCACAACGCTGGACGTATTCAACCTCGTATTGGGCTTCAACCAGTATGCAGATATACGAACACCGAAATATATGTCCACGTACTTCGAGAAACCCACTTCCCTCACCACCAACAATATGTGGTAATATATCACAGGATCGCGACATGTCCCGACTCACCTCAAGGGAGCGGATTTCCTCCCTCCGCTCCGCATTTGCCATAAACTACTAGCTGGAACTCTCCATAGCAGGAAGGAGAGCCAAGGGAAGGTGACCTTGGGTGATCTTTTTGTCATCTACTGCTTGCACCGGGGGTACCAATGCAATCTTGATTACTTCTTCCTAAAGGTACTAAAGGACTTCGGGACTCGTGGTCCGGTAGGAGCCATCATGATGGCTCCTCTCATTACTCCTCTAGCTGAGCACTAGGGATGCCCTGATGAAGAAGACATCCCGGCTACCCTCTGACTAGAACCGATTGATGGGGCAATGCTTGCCCACATGAACATCCTTAGTAGATAGGGCTCCGGGTTTGTCTTGCACCCCATGCTCTCAATTTCACTCGATATCCATGACATGGATACATCTCAAGAGATACCCATGCCTCCAAAGTTTCAACAACAACAATATGACCAAGATTTTGCTGGTTTACATCGACACATGGATGACGAACACGCCTACATGGAAGGGCAGTTTCAGTTCATGCATCAACAATTTGGTCAAATAAATTTGAGGTAGGCAAATTTGGACCACAGAGTAGAGGGCCTCGTTCGGAGCCAGGAAGAGTTCCAGTGTCACATGCTTCGTCGCTTCCCTTCACCAGCACCATCATCCTTATCCAGCCCAGAGGCAGAGGATTAGGATCTTCTGATGTTTTTTCTGCCAGTTAGGATTTTACCAAATGTATCCTATCCTCGAAAAAAAAAGTGAATGAATAAAAAGTTTTTTATTCCCATTTACTTTCTTCTATTCTAGAAAGCGCATGTGTAACAAAAGAGATTAAAAAGTAAAAAGGCACACGTGTCACCTTAATAAAAGCCAAATTTCAAATTCGCAAGAAAAAGAAATAAAATCGCGAGAAAAAGGCGAAATTAACCATACTAGAAGAATAAATAGCTTCAGGAAGTCCAAAGCTCCAACATTTCCTCCTTCCACTCAAAAAAGAAGAAGGCATAACAAAGAAAAAACCAAAGGAAAGGCTTGATCATCCTCAAGTGGATCTGTGCCTACTCCGAAGGCAACACAAAAATATTACTTTACAACTTAGCAACGCCATCACATGAGTCATAAAGCATACTCATCTAGAGTTTCTGCCACATTTCCCAAAGGAGAATAAGGACTTCAAAAGTCCACCAAAGCAATTATGGAATCAGAATTTCCACATCCCTCGAATTTCAATGAAAAAAGGAAAAGAATAAAATCATTCATCCCACAACAGATGCTCAAAAAGAAGAAACGACTACGACAAAAAAGGCCAAATAAAAATCCCCAAGCAGATCATCTCAGAAAATCTACAAAGAAGAAAATCAAAAAGCCCATTCTCCAGCGGAATAAGAGCGTTGACAAAGCCCGCTCACAATAACATACAACAAGGAGTCAAAAACTCCATTCCCCCAAGGGGCAAATCATAAATTAGATCCCCAGAAAGGCAATCAATCCCCCGGTGGATCACCCAAAAGAGAAAAATCATCCCCAGTGAGCATACAAGAAAGGCAAACTATAAATTCATATCCTTAGGGAGTTATTTTCCTATATCGCCCAATATGGATATCCTAGTGGAATGCGTAGGCAAAATCTAGAAAGCAAAGAGTCAATATTCCCAGAAAGAGATATTAGCCTATCTAGAGGCAAAAACAACACAGGCATAAAGTCTTCACCACTATTGAGGCATCTGCCTAATCAAGAGGCATAATCGACAGAAATAAAAAAATCCCCCAGCGGATTCCTGCCTAGATCAAGAGGCAATCATCAAGAATTCCCGACAACCAACGAGTCAGATGGCTATAGAAAAAGCCAAAAATAAAAAAAATCCCAAGCAATTAGCAAGTTGGATGACTATAGAAAAAGCCCAAAAATAAAGAATCCCCGGCAAAACTGGACGACTAACTAGAAAAGTCAAAAACAAAATTCTCAAACAACTACTTCCCATGGATTCGGCGCATGACCAGAAAGCAGTAAGTCGCCAACACACTTTCAGTCTAGAAGAAGGGACTCAAAACTAGATGAAGGTTCAAACTCATCAACCACAGGATTGGCTACCTCACCAAAGGAGCATCCTACAAATCAAAGGATTGGCTACCTCACCAAAGGAGCATCCTGAGGTTTCAAGATTATCAACCAAGAGAGTCTTACAGAAGGGGACTTCTCAAACCAGTAGAGCCTTACAAAAGGGGGTTCGAAACCAAATCAAGTCTTACAAAAGGGGACTTATCGACCATGAGAGTCTTACAGAAGAGGACTTCTCAACCAATAGAACCTTACAAAATGGGGTTCACACCTGATAAGCCTTACAGAAGGGGGCGTATCAACCATGAGGGTTGTCGCCGCCGTCAAAACAAGGCGGTCGGAGCGACGCAATGGTTCTGACTTTCCAATTTTCGCGTTTTTATTGGTGTGGTTACAACGCCTTTAGGTTGTTCGATAACCGGGCTGAACCTAGGGGCGAGGTTTTCGAAAGGGCGTTCTTGGATTGTCCGATAACCGGGCTAAACCAAGAAATAGTTTTTGAAGGGTTCTTTTGGAGTCGCCACCGACGTTTTTACCTGAAACATCGAAAAAGGAGTAAAAAGGCGTTGGTTTTCGAAAAACCAACTTTGGTCATTAGAACCAGAGTTGGGTAAGGGAGTTAGTTACGTGTAAGGGAAGTGTTAGTTCCCTTACGACCCCCCTTTCGGGTTCCCTATGATAGGCCAGCTACTTTAAATAAATAAACTGATTAAAATACGCTTTTACCCCTTTTATTTGCAGAATTTAATATTATGACTACATGGCCCTAATATCTATTGCATAATTAAAATCAAAGCGGTAAAGTAGAGAGAGAGAGAGTATAGAAACCTCCGAAGCAAGCTTTCTATTAATTCTTTGAAATTAGGGTGCTTTTTGGCAGCCCTTCACTCTTTACAGCGACGGAATCTCTCGAAAATGCTATAAAACACTCTAGAAAGTTCTCAGAAACTCTGGAAATGCTTCAGAGGGGTTCTAGAAAGAGAATTTGAAGAATTGCCTAGAGAGAGAATGGAAGAACTATGTGAAATGAGGGGAATGGCGCGACTATTTATAGGGATTCGCGCCTGTCAGGTCGAGACGTCCGTCTCGCCAAACGGTGATGTCTTCTTTGGACTCCTCGAGGCGGCGACTCTCTAATGAGTGTGCTTGATGACTCATGCGGTGATGTCTTCGAGTCGTGAGGTAATCTTTTTGTTTTGCCTCTGGAGTAGGCAAGGATCCGCTTGGGGATAATTGAGCTTTTCCATTGGTTTTTTCCGTTTTTGATGTACTTTTATTGGTGACTTCCTTTTTCTTGGATGGAAGGAATGTTGATTGCGACTTTAAATGATTTATGTTTGATGACTCAAGTGATGATGCTGAGTCATGAGATAATTTTTGTGTTGCCTCTGGAGTAGGCAAGGATCCGCTTGGGTGTTATCGAGCCTTTCCGTTGGCTGTTTTTCTGGTTTACCTTCGTTTATTGGTGTAGAATGTTGATGGTTGGAGCTAGCTTTCTTGGAGCTCCTTATTTTGCTGAAGATAATTTTGATTTTCGCCTTTCGCGATTTTGATTTTCATTTAGAGGTTGGATTTTAGCGTCTTTTATTCATAATCACAAACATGGAGACTATCTTCCTTATATGCATGTTTATTTATTCTTGTTTGAAAATTTATTTTTTCTTGATTTTGACAAAGTCGTATTATGCAATTACTTTGTGTGCGGATGTCTTAGATGCAATCTAATGTTTATTTATTTTTTATGCACTTAGAAAGTAGCTGGCCTTCTTCCGTTGGCTTTCTTATGAATATGCTGGTGGGCTCCTCTTCTATGACCGTGATGCTGGGCTCTTCTTTTATCCATCTTTTGGTTTTAGCCCTATCTTTTGCCTAGACCGCCCTTTACGGGTTTTCGATCTAGCAGACTGCCTTAATTTTTGCCTAGAATATCTTAGGGGGCTGTTGCCTTATCTTTTGCCTAGATCGTTCTTTTTGGGATTTTCGATCTAGCAGGCTACCCTGGTTTTTACCTAAGAATATACTAGCAGGCCTTTCTTTTTGTTATGCTTCCCTTTTTGTTTTAGATGCATGTTTGATCTTTGATTAAAAGTCTTTGCGCATATTTATGATTTATCAATAAAGAGGCATTTCCATAATATTTGGTCAAGAGAAAGGAAATAAAAGGGAATTTTATTGATAAACGAGCAAAAGTTTATTTCTTTTACAGAAGGATTTCAAGAGATATTTAGAAGAATGGGTGGTCAGGGTTGGCTGTACTGTTTAGGCTTATATAGTCGTGTCCATGATATCCGCCCCGGCTTTCCTAATTGCTTCAGTTGAGATGCCCGAGCTCGGAGTGAAGACCATGCAGATCGCTTGCTTCGGAAGAATGTTACTTTAGCCGCCTTTTCGGTTTTCGACTAAAGTAACCATTGCTCTTAGTTTTTTTTTTTTTTTTTTTTTTTTTTTGCCTAGGACGTATCCTAGCGAAGAATATGGACCCTATCTTTTGCCCAGGAATGCCCTTTGCGGGTTTTCATTCCTGATGGGTCTTGAGCAATGTCTTCAAGCATAGTATTTCTTTACCGCATCGGAATTGATTGGGTACTGCAGTTCCTCTCCATCCATATCGGTGAGGATAAGTGCCCCTCCTGAGAAAGCTCTTTTTACCACAAAGGGTCCTTCGTAATTTGCTGCCCATTTTCCGATTTTATCCTTCTGGGCTGGAAGCATTTTCTTTATCACCAGATCCCCTTCTTGATAAGTACGAGGGTGGACCTTTTTATCATAAGCCTTTTTTATCTTCCTCTGATAGGCTTGTCCATGACATATAGCGTTTAGCCGCTTTTCATCGATAAGATTTAGTTGATCGTATCGACTTTGAATCCATTCGGCTTCTGTTAATTTTTGCTTCCATTATGATCCGCAGAGAAGGTATTTCGACCTCTATTGGTAACACGGCCTCCATACCGTATACAAGGGAAAATGGAGTGACTCCTGTTGAAGTCCGTACAGACGTTCGATAACCGTGAAGAGCAAAGGGCAACATTTCATGCCAGTCCTTATAGGTTTTAACCATCTTTTGAACAATCTTCTTGATGTTTTTATTGGCTGCTTCTACTGCACCATTCATTTTGGGTCGATAAGGAGTAGAATTATGGTGTTGAATTTTGAAATCCTGGCATAGTTCTTCCATCATTTTGTTATTCAGATTGGTCCCGTTATCGGTAATGAGACGATGTGGAATGCCGTATCGACATATGATATTTTTCTTAATAAAGGTGACCACTACTTTTCTAGTCACATGTGCATAAGATGCAGCTTCTACCCACTTAGTGAAATAATCAATGGCCACCAAAATGAATCGGTGACCATTGGACGCCTTAGGCTCAATAGGTCCGATGACATCTATGCCCCACATAGCGAACGGCCAAGGGATAGCCATAACGTTGAGAGGTATCGGTGGAACATGTACATTATCTGCGTGTATTTGACACTTGTGACATTTTTTAGCATACTGATAACAATCTCTTTCCATTGTGGACCAAAAGTATCCTACTCGAGAATCTTCCTAGCCATGATGTGCCCCGGTGCGTGAGTCCCAAAGGTTCCTTCGTGTATTTCTTTAATCAATATCTCGGGCTTCTTCGGATTGACGCATCTTAACAAAGTAGAATCACAATTCTTTTTATAGAGGGTTTCTCCTATCAACATAAATCCTATAGCCCTTTTCCGAATGGTCCTTTTATCATTGTCACTTATTCCTTCGGGGTATTCACCCTTTATCAAGTATCGTCGTATGTCATGATACCAAGGGTTTTCGTCTTTTCCACTCGTCCACCATCATGCGAAGGCTTGTTTGTCGTGCCTTTTGACTTGGATGATGGGCATCTCATGTTCCTGCCCTAGTGCGAACATGGATGATAATGTTGCCAGCCGCATCCGCAATCTGGTTATCCTCCCGAGGGATATACTCGAAACCGATGTTTTCCATTTGTGAAGTCATCTTACTGGATATGCTCCAAATAAGGGATTAATTTGGAGTTTCTAGTTTCCCATTCACCCTTGAGTCGGTAAATAACAAGGGATGAGTCACCGAATACTTTAAGTTTAGTTACCCCGTGATCCAAGGCCGCTTGAATACCTAGAGCACAGTGCTTCATATTCTCGCCATATTGTTTGTACAAGTCAAAGGTTAATCTGGTCGTTATCTGGATATGCTTCTTTTCGGGTGATATTAAAATAGCTCCGATCCCATGTCCCAAGTAAATTTGAAGCTCCATCGAAAAACATGATCCATTCATCATTTTTAAGCTCTTCATGTTGGATATGCATTATATGCTCATCTCGGGAAATCATCTTGGAGGGATTGATATTCGTCTGCCGACCCATGTGCCAGGTAGTCTCGCCAAAGGACTGCCTTTGATAGCTTTCTCGAGTGACATGAATGATATCAAATTCTCGAGAGAAGTACTTGCCATCTAGCTATCCTCCCTGGCCAAGATGGGTTTTTCAAACAAGTATTTGATTGGGTCCATTTTGGAAATTAACCAAGTTGTATGTCTGACCATGTATTGTCGAAGGCGTTGAGTTGCCCACACCAATGCACAACATGTTTTTTCGAGTGGTGTATAGCGGGTCTCATAATTTAGAAATTTTTTACTGAGGTAATATATGGCTTGCTCTTTCTTTCCGGTATCATCTTGTTGACCGAGTACACATCCCATGGATTCATCGAGTACTGATAGGTAAAGAATTAGGGGTCTCCCTTCCACAGGTGGTATCAGTACTGGAGGATTAGTTAGGCATATTTTGATCTTTTCGAAGGCTTGTTGGCATTCATCGTTCCAAACTGTCGATTGGTTTTTACGCAATAACTTGAAGATAGGCGTACATTTATCTGTTAATTGTGCAATGAATCGTGCGATGTAGTTTATTCGACCTAGGAACCCTCTGACTTCTTTTTCTGTTCTTGGTGGGGGCATTTCTAGGATTGCCTTTGTTTTATCAGGGTCCACCTCAATTCCTTTTTTACTGACGATAAACCCGAGAAGTTTTCCTGATCGTACTCCGAATGTGCATTTAGCCGGATTAAGCTTAATCTGGTATTTTCGAAGCCGATTGAATAGTTTCTTTAGGTGTAGGAGGTGATCTGTCTCATTTTTGGACTTGACAATCATATCATCCACGTATACTTCGATTTCTTTGTGAATCATATCATGAAATAGTGTAACCATAGCCCTTTGATAGGTTGCCCTCGCGTTCTTAAGTCCGAAAGGCATTACTCTATAACAAAATGTCCCCCATGGCGTAATGAAGGAAGTTTTTCTCTGTCTTCGACAGCTAATTTGATTTGATTATACCCCGCATATCCATCCATGAAAGAATAGAGAGTATTTGTAGCAAGTGTGATCTACGAGCATATCAATATGTGGTAAGGGAAAATCATCTTTTGGACTTGCACGGTTTAGGTCCCGTAATCTACGCATACTCGATTTTTCCATTTTTCTTGACAACTGGCACTATGTTTGCCAACCATTCAGGGTACTTTGACACAATCAGAAAATTGGCCTCCAACTGTTTTTCTACTTCTTCTTTAATTTTTAAGGACCATTCTGGTTTTACTCTTCTGAGTTTCTGTTTAACGGGTCGAAATCCCTCTTTTAATGGTAATCGATGCTCCACTATACTTTTATCAATTCCAGGCATATCATGGTAGGACCACGCAAACACGTCCATATATTCTCTTAGCAATTGTATTAGTTTTTCTTTGACATCATCATCAATTTGGGTTCCAATATTTACTTCTTTCTTATTATCTTCTTGTCCCAAATTGATGACCTCAGTTTTCTCCTGATGGGGCTCTATTGATTGCGCTTCTTTTTCTAGCAGTCTTTGTATGTCCGGGGAAATGGTCCCCTCCTCACTGTCTGACTCAATCCATTCGTCTTCAGCTTTCGGATCTTCCAAGGAGTTTTCAATCACAGACATGACTGTATGGGTTATGCTTTGTTTTAGATTTCTTTATGAGATGTATGAGAGAGAAAAGAATGAAAGAGAATATGGATATAAAAAAAAATGCCTTATTGTATTGATAGAAGAAAATATTTACAAAGCCCTTATTAACCAAAAATCTCGTGATCATGGGCAGGGATCACAAGAAATACATCGGGAGTTTTTTTTTGAAATATATTTTTTTTGTTGCAAAAGATGGTAAGAATGATGAGCCCTAATCTGCTGGTCTTCCTTATCCCGTCTTTTATTCGAGCTTTAATAAGGGCTGGTCATCCACTTGCGGAGTAGATGTATCAAAAGTAATCCATCCTGCGTCTATTAGATTCTGGACTTTGTGTTTTAAGGCTACACAGTTTTCGATGGAATGTCCTGGAGAACTTGAATGGTAATCACAGTTTTCATTAGATTTATACCATTCCGGGTATGGTGGTTCCATTTTCTTGGGAGGGACACGTACGAGGAGCTTAGCGTCCAATAATTTCAAAAACAGACTTCCGTAGGAGGTAGGTATGGAAGTGAATTTCCTCTCTTGTCTGCGTGGCTTGGTTTGTTGCGAGGAGGCAGAAGGCGTGGCAATATTAACTGCATTCACGTCTCCTTCCTTCTTCTTTCCAATATTCTTTTTAAAAGTTTGAGTAGAGGAATTGGAGGAGGTTTGTTGTATAATTCTTCCACTCTTCAAACCTTGCTCTACTCTCTCTCCTATGATGACTACATCCGCAAAGAGTGTTGATGTATTCCCTATCATTTTGTCGTAATAGGGACCGGTCAGAGAATTGATGAACATGGATGTGGTTTCCTTGTCAGATAGAGGAGGTTCCACTTGTGCTGCCAATTCCCTCCATCTTTGAGCATATGCTTTGAAGGATTCTTCATTTTTCTTGCTTAATAATTGTAGATCTGCTCTTTCAGGGGTCAGATCAATATTATATTTATAATGACGAAGAAACGCATCTGCCATATGTCTCCAAGTTTGTATTTGCCCTCCTTCTAGTTGCATATACCAGTTTAAGGCTGATTCAGCCAAGCTCTCTTGAAAGTAGTGGATCAGGAGTTTTTCATTATCAGCATGTGCAGCCATCTTTCGGCAGTACATAGTAAGATGGTTTCTTGGGCAGGTCGTTCCCATGTATTTCGGGAAGTCCGGAGTTTTGAACTTGTTAGGGAATTGGATATTTTTGACGAGGCACATATCAGCCGCCTTTTTTATATCAAAGTTATGACCTTCCATGGCTCTCAGCCTCTCTTCAAGAGCAGTGATTTGTTGTTTTGATACTTCAGGAGCAGGAATGTGTATTGTTCTTGTGTCAGATTGATTGTGCTCATTTTGAGGTTCCTCTTCTTCTTCCTGGTGAGAGGCCTGTCCATTCTGAGGACCCTCTTGATGAAGATTCTGTTGATGCATTAGTTCTAACATTTGAGTCATTTGTTCTTTCAGTGTAGTAAGCTCAGCGGTGAGCTTTCGGTTTTGTTCTTCTAGTTGTTCCATTTTCCTAGCCTTTTGAGCACGAGTGAGGACGGGCGGAAGACCAGCCACCTTCTAAATGATTTTAATGATTCTTATTATAACTTTTTATTTTAAATGATTGGTGTGAAATAAGTATGCCCTAGGATGAATGTGTTTATGTATGAGAGATTTTATTATAATGATGTTTATGCATATTTTTCTTAATGCATTGATTTTCTCTCTTGGTTTTACCACTTATTGAATGATGCGGTATGAATGATACGACTTTGCCAGGAATTTTGTAAAAAGGTATTTTTATGACTTTAATGTTTTTTTTATTATTTTTTATGATTTTTAGGGTTTTTTCATTTTTGTCTGTTGTATGATTACCCTATGCTAATGCATCAATACAAATGCAGCAAACGTATGCACACACAATTCATACATCCACGAGCAGAGCCACGCTTATTTAATCACGAGGTAGGGTTTTCCTGCAGAAACGTGCTTGGTTTAGGTGGTTCTAACTGTTCTCACCAGGCCAAAGGTCCCCAAGGTGCCCCCATTATAGGGACCTCTCAATCTTTCAATCCTCGGGTCATGCACGAATTCCGTGTCGACGCCCTTAGACCAAAAGAAGAGAGTTATCACCTTGAGTTGGTGGTTTTCCGACAACGGTAGTAGCCCCGTGTGCCAACTAACCGATCGTATCCGCCACCCACTCCCTATAGGTATTCACTCTTGCCCCGGGTATAGAGGGACTGTTGTGTGCAAGGGTTTTTGTGTGCAATTTATATTTCAAACAATTGCGAAATAATCATACAGCAGCTTATTTAAAGCCATATAATAAAAACATACAGAAGGGTAAAGGCGTAATTTCAAATCTTTACTTAGTTTGAATTTATCTGTCACTAAATGGGATCAACTCTCGGACGTCCCCAGTGGAGTCGCCATCTGTCGCCGCCGTCCCATTCCGACGTCTGGAGGACGTCTCGAAACGTTTATGCGAGCGGTCGCGAAAAGATGGTTTAGACTCGCGTATTTGTTTTAAAATATGTTCATTGCTTCAACATTGAAAAAGCAAGGTTTTCGAAAAGGGGTTCTTATGGAGTCGCCACCAATGTTTTGACCATAAACATTGGAAAAGGAAAAAATGTTGATTTTAAGAAAAACCGCACTTGGCCATTATAACCAGAGTTGGGTAAGGGAGTTAGTTACGTGTGGGGAAGGTGTTAGCACCCCACAACGCCCTTTCGGGTTCCCTATGACAGATTAATTCATTTAAGTAAAGACTACGAGAAATTACGCGATTACCCTATTTTATTACATAATATTAAATGGCTATCTACATGATTTTATTCTATGTTGAATGCATAAAATGATGAATAAAGCTAAATAAAGCAATAAAAGAGATATTAAAATAGCTATCTACATGATTTTATTCTACATGGCATAAACAGATAAATAAAGCTAAATAAAACAATAAATAAAGCAATAAAAGAGAAGAGAATTGAAAAGAACCTCCGTAGCAAGCTTTGTATTGAGAATCTCCAACTGTGAGGATGCGTTTTGGCAACCCCTCTCTCTACACAGACTCTCCTCACTGATACAAGATCGACTCCACTAAAAATTCAAAGAAGAATCAAATGCCAGAATATAATTCCTTAACCGATTGTTACCTATTTAAGGCAATCGGAAAGATCATTTGAGAAAGGGAGAGAAATAGACAAGTGCTCTGAGTTTTAGAAAGTGTTTCAGAGCTCTCTGGGATGTCTGTGGTGTCTAAAAAGTGGCAAATGAGCCTCCTATTTATAGTTTTTCGCAGCTGGCGCACTTTGGGACGGCCGTCTGGGTTGGGACGGCCGTCTGGACTGGGATGGCCGTCCCAAATAGCAAAATTACACAGAGCGGGACCCCCAGGAAGGCCGGGACGGCCGTCCCACTTAAAATGGGTTTGGGACGGCCGTCCCACATACGGGACGCGCGTCCCAACTGTAAAATAGCAGTTGGGACGGCCGTCCCACTTTTGGGACCGTGGTCTCGGCCTGTTTTGTCCAGTTTTCGTGTTCTGGGACCCCGGGAAGCTTTCCTTTCCTTTTTCGGACATAGATTGATGCCGATGTGTGTCCGTTGAAGCTTTATCTTCATATAGGGAGTCTTCTTGGCCTCCAATAAGATGTCGGGCGAGCTTTGTCTTTGTGTAGGAAGTCTCTTTTGGCTTTTATTGTGCGAGTGAGTGAACTCCGTCTTTTGTTGTGGGAGGTCCTTCTCGTTTTGGGAAGCCGGATGAACTCCATCTTCGGGTGAAGTTCCTCTAGCTTTTATTTTGAGAGGCCGGGCAAAATTAGGGGTCTACAGTGATTAAAATGACTTCTCGCCTAATTGTGGATGAGTGAATTGCGTGTGCATTTGTTTGTTGCATTTGATTGCATAGTATAACCAAACAACAGAAAAATCATTTTTACAATAAACACCCTTATCTCGGGCAGTCTGCCTTTTAGCTAGCCTGGCTTCAGGTTCTTTGTAAGCTAAGTAGCCACGCAGTCCGACAGAAGAGATAAGGGATGCTAATTCTTTCGCAATAAACCATTTTATCTCGGACAGTCTGCCTTTTAGCTAGCCTGGCTTCAGGTTCTTTGCAAGCTAAGTAGCCACACCGTCCGACAGAAGAGATAAAAGACTCTAAAACAAAAATAAAATTAAAGACCCAAATCAAATAAATGGGACCTTGTTCATAAACATTAAATTCATAAATCATCCATATAGGTAGTTTATTTTTCTGAAAATAAATACGCAAATGCTATCATACATCGTGTAGAAATAAAACATGATAAACAGTTAGGTAAAAATAAACACTCGCATGCATACCCAAAATAAATATCATGTTCATAAAACATGCATTTTGGTTTTAGAAAATGGAGGGGACTAGTAGACAATTGAGGAAAGTGGACATTCCCCGGTACCATACTGAGAAGCTGGAACGACTTTGCACGATAATGCCACCAGAGGTCCGCTCCGACTTCAAAAAATCCTATGGATGGATTCTCGACCTATTGAAGATCAGTGTCGATCCTATTTTTATCAGGGTTCTAGTTCATTTTTGGAACTCTAGTCTGCACTGTTTCGAATTCCCGCAGTTCGATATGGTGCCTACTTTGGAGGAGTACGAGATTATGCTAAAATGGCCTAAATGAGTTGGGGTCCATATTCGCCATGGGGCATATACTTCTGTAGCACAAGTCACTGCCATCATTCGATTGCCATT
Source organism: Sphenostylis stenocarpa (assembly GCA_963425845.1). NCBI lineage: Eukaryota > Viridiplantae > Streptophyta > Magnoliopsida > Fabales > Fabaceae > Sphenostylis > Sphenostylis stenocarpa. The sequence continues at coordinate 65,408,795 of OY731404.1, forward strand.
CCGGCAGATTACCCTGATAGAGAAAGGGAATGTCCAGGGTTGGAAAGTCTCAATGTTAGAAGACCACTTGTCCGCTTTAGCTGAAAGGGCAGAATGGGTCACTGATGAGTCATTATATTCCCGTATTTTCTTCCCTTTCTGAACTTATTTTAATTAGTATTTTGGGCTTAACTTTCTATTATTAGTGAATTTTTATTAATTGGGCTTCATTGGGCCAATAATTAGATTTTAATTAATTTAAATCTATTTGATCTAATTTTTTCTCATTATTAATTTTAGGACAGTTAAAGCAATTTTTGGCCTAGAAGATTGGGCTAGATGCCATTTTACGAGTTTAAAGCAATTTTGGGCTTGGAAAATTGGGTCAAATGTCATATTTTATTCTATACGGGATCCAAAATCATTCAATTCGGAGATAAATTGGATTTTACATAAATTATCCAACACGGGTCAAGCGCACCAGGCCGGCCCAATGGACATGCTTAAGTAATTTAAGTCTCCTAAATTCATTAGACCTCCAAAAATAGTAGCAATGGTGGCGTTTTAAAGCTAACTCAAAAAGGCTTTCAAAGGATACCAAAGTCGCTTAATTTGGATAAGTATTGAAAATACTGCACATGTTTGAAGTTCACGGAGCTGCACTAAAGCCAACTTATGATGTGTTTCATGGACCAGTTGAGCCCAAACCTCAATAAAGATTAGGGTTAGGGTTATTTATATAAGAGAGGCACATCACACATCGGGAGATGGACAACACACAAGGACTTCGCAGCCACCACACAACCGCCTTTCATCTTCTGCAATTTATACTCAAGTTTGTTTACTCTTCTGTCATTATTTTTAAATTCTTGTTTCGATTTTAATTATGTTTCTTCTATTGTGTTTTCAACTTTCCATGGATAGCTAAATCTTTGTATTGATTTTCTCGAGAAGAATGCAAGTAGATCTTTGAGGTTTTGTTCTTCAATTTCATTTTGTTTGTTCTCTTAACTCTTCATCTTCTAATCTCAGTATTGAATTATAATCTGTTTATGCTTAATAAACAGAAACTTATATCACAGTTTGCTTAATTTCGTGTTAGATATGAGATTATGTGATGTATGCAATGCTTAATTGTATAAGGATAATTTGGGGTTAATCTTCGCTTAGTTGGTTAATTTCATGTTGGAAAAAGGGTTAAGGAAAATTTGGGATTAATCTTCGCTTAGTTGGTTAATTTCATATTGGAACAAGGGTTAAAGCTAATTTGAGATTAATCTTCATTTAGTTGATTAATTTTGGATTAGAATATAATTTGGGATTTATCTTCACTTAGTTGGTTAATTTCGAATTAATTTCGTAATCTAGGATATGTGACACTGCATTAGAATCAGAAAATCAATTGCATTTTAATCTGTTTTTAATCCGCATTTTTATAATCTGCTTTTGTTCTGTGTCATCTAATATTTTAATTTTGAAAAACTCCCTTTTTTGTTACTGTTCTAAATTTAAAAATTGATAAGCTTTGATAGAAATTTGTGGTCTTTGGGAGACGACCTAGGAAATCTTCCTAGTACTACATTTATCTATTTTAATTATTTGACCGAGTACGACATCGATCAGTCGCTTTTAACAAAACCTTGGCTTTAATTATATCCGAAACAATTTTATTTCCCTTCCATATCGACATAGTAGACCAAGCTGTCATGGATGCCTTCTTCGCCTGGGACATGAACTCGAAGAGTCCCCTGCCTGCACTTCTTGCTGACACCTTGCTCTCGGTGGAATTTTGTCACCAGAAGCAAGGAAAAACACTTAGATGTTGCTCTTCACTACTTTTTGTGTGGGGAATCATGCATTTCTACGCCTCTAGTCACATGGGGATGTTCCCCGAACCTTTGAGAAGCTTCTCCAAAATCCCTCTCCACCGACGCCTGACCTTAGAGTGGAAGGTCGAGTTGGAACAATGGGATGCCAACTGATTATCCTGGGTTTGCCCTTGGTTCCGACCCGACCCAGTCCTCATCAGATGTGGGGATTACCTGAGCATACCGTTGATAGGACTCAGGGGTTGCATAGCCTATTCGCCGAGAGTAGCTATGAGACAACTCATGAGGAACCAAACTACAATATCCCGAGAGGAGCTCGGAGGACTGTGTTTCTTCGGAGACCCATGCACGGTTGCTAACTCACTGGATGTGCGAAGAGCATGGGATAAACCAGTCTTTATGAGAGATAGAGAGCTAGGAAAAGCTCGAGTAGCTGTCTCTAATGACTATGAGGAATGGAGACGAAAAAGAGGGATGTCGCAACCATCCACCTCACTTGTTACGCGTTCAAACAATGAAGAGCTGCAAACCCAAGTCGACGCCTTGACCCGGAGGATAGAAATCATGGGAGCCTAGATGAGGGCCCTTGAAGAAAGGGAGCAAGAATCTATCCTCACCATAGACAGTCTACAGAGGCAATGCAAGAAAAAGGATAATGAAATTGAGCACCTCAAGGACCAGTGCGCTGATTCTAATGAGCAAGCTATCCGAGCATCTAAAGCTGCTAGAACCAACTCGGATAGCCAACTTCAAGAAATAACCGCCAAATCAGCACGTCTTGAGGCCGAATGTGCAAAACAGGGTCAGACGATCAAGGATTTGTTACAAGACCTCACAGGGACTCGGTCAGAAATATGCCAAGAGCGAGAGGCCAACCAGAGGCTTAACAAAAGTTTCACTGAGCTACACTGCAAAGAAAGAGACGGGCTAGCTCAGTATGGTCAAGTACTATGAGAAAAGGACCGAGCCCTTGCAAAGCTCCATGAGCTGCAAGCCTTGGTCGTCCATCAAGAAGCAAAGATCAAAGAGGCTCAAAAGTACAATGAAGATATGAGTCAGGCAGTCCAGAAGCAAACCGAAGCACTCGCTCGTCACGTCCGGGAAGCCGAAAGGGAATTACATAGAGATCAAGACCTGCCTGTGGGTTTCTTTACGCTTTTTCATTTCTTTCAAAAGTTGCTTCGTAGTATGGAATAGGGGAATGTACACCTTCTACGAGTAAATGAAATTTCTTTATTCAACAATTGTCTACTTGCATGCATATCATTCATTTGCATATTTAATTTCTCCTCCTTCATTTTTAATAAACAAGATAATAAAAAAGAAGGATTAACTGACACGTCTTCCAAATCAGAAGAATGGAGAGAAAGCCGCTCTTAATCAAGCTCTCCCCAATGGTCGATCCACCATAAGAGGACAATAAGCCTCGGCCGTTGGTCCTCAAAATCAATAAGGAAGAAGGGGCAAGGACGCCCGTGCGACTATTTATGCCACATCCTTTCCCCTACGAATCAAATAAAGTTGTACCATGGAGATATGGAGAATCTTCACCAATAAAGGAGGATATCTCCAACATAGCCGGCATTGGGGGCATGACCAGAATTGGAAGGATCTACTCCCCCAAGGAGTTACAAGAGGATGCCCCCAAGAATAAAGGGAAAAATAAACAGACCGAGGAAAGAGAAAATAAAGAATCCAAGGAGGAGACCGAAAAATTACTCCAATTCATAAGGCAAAGCGAGTATTCCATTATTGACCAGCTCAATCATACACCTGCAAAAATAACTCTGTTATCTCTAATGATGAGCTTGGAATCGCATAGAAACGCCCTGATGAAGGTCTTGAGCGAAGCACATGTACCTCATAGTATATCCCAAGAAAAATTTGAGAGGAACGTCAGTCACATTATGGCAAACGATCACCTCACCTTCATAGAGGAAGAACTCCCCATTGAGGGGTCAAGCCATAACAAGCCCTTGCACATCTCTGTCAAGTGCAAGGAGTACCTCATTGCTAAAGTTCTTGTGGATAACGAGTCATCCTTGAACGTGATGCCCAAGTGCACACTGGACAGGTTGACTATCCCAGGAACCCATCCGCGCCCAAGCAGCACTATCGTTTGAGCCTTCGACGGATCCAAGCGAGAAGTAGTGGGAGAAGTCAATCTGCCAATCCAAATTGGACCCACTATCTTCAATGTCGATTTTCATGTAATGGACATTACTCCGGCGTATAGTTGTCTCCTCGGCAGGCCTTGGATTCATGACGCTAAGACAGTACCTTCAACGCTCCACCAGAAAGTCAAGTTTATAGTGGACGACAAACTGGTCACGGTCCAAGCAGAAGACGATATCCTAATTAGTGGACCGTCTAACCAACCTTATGTGGATGCGGCTGAAGAGGCCCTTGAAACATCTTTTCAAGCACTTGAAATTGCCAGTGTAGAGAGACTTCCCAATAATACGAAGGTAGCCTGCATGATGATGAAGCATGGTTACCATCCTGGCCAAGGACTGGGGGCAGATTCCCAAGGGATGAGGGAACCCCCAGAATTCAAAGATAACCCCTTTAAGTATGGCCTAGGATATGACCCTACAAAGGGCCGAGCAGAAAGAAGAAAAGGGAAGTCTCCCCTCCGCACACTCAAGCAGATATTCCGAAGCAGAGGGATACAAGCGTCAAGAGCTACCTTAGTCATTAGGAGTTCTTTTTCTTTGCTTAAGGGATGTAAACCCAGTGATTGTTAGAGATTATCCCTCAGGGCTAGCCCGACCCCCGGGCATTTTTGGGCACATATTCCCTTACTAATTAATAAAGAATACATTTCTTACTATCTGCTTCTCTTCTTACTACTTCATGTCTAGACCTCATAATAACCTTGTCTAAACAAACAAAAGAAAGGAAGAATAAAAGCGCGTCCAAAAAAAAAAATCAAAATGTACCATTGCCATAATAATCAAGCTGGTTGATTAAAAGCACAAAAATAAGGTTTTACCTCACCATAAATAAAGTCGTGTTTCGCCAATATTGTGTAAAAAGAAAAAGAAAAAGCCCACAGAAGCCAAAGGCTAAAAAAAAAGATAAGGACAAAATACCCGGTAGGAAACCCACTAAGGGGGCTATGCAAAAGATAGGGTCAACCCGTTAGGACACCCGAACAAAAATAAAGGGTAGCCTAGGAAAAAGTTAGGGTTACAAAATAAGGTCCGCTAGGATTCCCTAAACAGAAAAGAAAAAAGGAAGGAACCTAGACAAAAGATAGGACCCAAAACACAATATCCTAGTTCGAAAACCCAAAGGGCGGCCTAGGGAAATCAATCAGCCATCAAAGCAAAAGCAATAGGCTAAGGTGCAAACCCACGAAAAAAAACCTTTGCTTAGACAAAAGCTTAAACACTCAGGCCTAACCTTAGCCAGCCATTCTTACAAAGTCTTTTCTAAATAAAATCAACCATCTAAAACATAAGCCGTTGGATTTATCCTCTACTTCTTTTCTCTTGACCCTCACAACATTATTCTAATAATTAGTTTGGGAATATGGAGGTGTATAATCAACGAGAGGATTGAAATCCCTAAAGCAAAGAAAAAGGGGTACCAACATGACAAAGTATGCTCTCCAAAAAAGAAGAGAAAGTCATTATTCGGCCACGCTAAGTCCGGAATGGCATGAAAGAGTACAACAAAAAAGCAAAGATCGGAGGGTCCCCGTCTATAAGACGCACCAGTTAATCCTTCTGAAAAAATTAATGAAGTAAGCATTATAGGACATCAAACATGAAAACATTGCATGCATAAAATGTTTTTGAACAAGGTCCTATTTTTCTCTTCAAAAAAAAATTCCTCCTAAAAATCGAGACCGTCGTCTCGACTTCACATACTGCCATCTCGACCCATGCAAAAACGAGACCGCCTTCCCGAAAGTCAAGACCGTCGTCTCGCTATTAGGCAGAAACGAGACCGCCTTCTCGCTGGACGAGAAGGTCGTCTCGCCATAAGCCAAAAGTGAGACCACCGTCTCAAAATTCGAGACAACGGTCCCAAGTCCCGCAAATTCGAGACAACAGTCCCGAAATCCCAAACGACGGTCCTGACTTGTAGCGAGAAGTCTATAAATAGGGGTCTTGGGGGGGGGTGTTTCCAAGCATCCTTTCCTGTACTCCTACATACATATCTTCCATTTTTGAGCACTTTCTCATCAAGATGCATAGAGGCGAATCTTCCAGAAAGAAGGGAAGGGATTTTGGCCCCACTGCTTATGCAATCCCAATCCCACCGGAATGACCCGGCTCTCACCCCAGCATCAAGCCCGCCTAGAGCATATCCAAGGGTATGCATGGCATCCCATGCTGAAGATGGACTTCCACATCCTCGTCGAGTTCGGATGGGAGGATGACGGACGGGCCTACTTCGACAACATCGGGTGGGGCTTCCTCCTCCAGCCTCCCCCCACCCACATCTACCTGCAGGCAGTGATGGAGTTCCTTGCCTCCATCACGTACTTCAAGCTCCCCACGATGGTACCGAGCCTCTCGCCGGTCAAGATGATGTCCTATTACATGAACAGGTTGTACCATACGACGACGCTGGACGAATTCAACGTCTCTATTAGCTTCGTCCGACCTGAAGACATCCTGACCTCAGAGTACCGAGGGGCCATCTGTGAGCGGCCTCCTACCCTCACAGCCGGTGAGATGTGGGAGGATCTCATCGGGATGCGCATCCTGCCGTCCCTACTGAAAGGGTCTGCGCTCACTCCCGCTCTCCACATTTGCCACAAGCTGTTGGCAGGAACTCTCCACGGGCAGAAGGAGAGCCAGGGGAAGGTCACCTATCCGGACCTCTTCGCCCTTCACTGCATGAACCAAGGGCGCCGGTGAAATCCTGGTTATTTCTTCGTGAATGCCCTTAAGGATTTTGGGTGTCGTCCTGTGGGAGCCATCCTCATGGGTCCTCTCATCACCCCACTAGCTAAGAAGTGGGGTTGCCATGGCAGAGAGAACATCTCCTCCAATCTTCGACCCGAGTCTATCAGCGGGTCCATGCTTGTCAGCATGGGGATGCTGACCCGTCAAGGATCCCGGTTAGCCCTCCACCCCTCACTAGCCATGACCCTAGATCTCCAGGACCTGGTGGCGATGCAAGACCTCCCAACACCCCCGGAGTTCTAGCAACAACAACAACAACAATAACAGTACAGAGACGACATTACTGGCATCAACCGTAACATCTATGACCTACACCAGCAATTCGACCAGATGTCCCTAAGGCAGGAAGTCTTCGAGACGCGAATGGAGACCTTCGGCCAGATATAGGAAGGGATGAGACAAGACCTAGCACTGCTCCGACAAGAACATCTCAGCTCAGTCTGAAGCCAGGCAGAGTTTCAGAGACATATGTATCGGCAGTTCCCTCCTCCTGGATCATCTCCCGGCTCGAGCCCACCGTCTTAGGGATATTACCCCGAAATAATTGCTGTAATAAAATTTTATCATAAATAAAATTCCCTTCATTAATTTTTTCTCTCTTTTCGAAAAAAAGTCAGCGTAACAAAAAGAAACTAAAAAAGTAAAAAGACTTACGCTTAGTCCCGAAAAATCCAAAATCCAAAATCGCGAAAAAAAAGATAAAACCACAGAAAAAGGCAGGATTAAAAACCAAAACAAAAGCCAAGACAAATTGGCAAGTCAACCACATTGACCAAGAATTTTTCGACGACCAGCAAAGTCGAATTACAAAATAAGACTATCCGGCAACCAACAAGCTAGATGACCACCCGAAAAGTCGAAAGAATCCCCAGCAAAAATCGGATGACTATTCCAGAAAAGTAAAAAACAAATACCAAAAACACACCCTTCAAACACCAGCGCATGATCAAAATCAGTAAGCTGCCACCACAGCCAAAGGGTCAACTACCGTATCGAAGGAGCATCCTGAGGCACCTAACCAGATGATGGTTCATACTCGTTAACCAAGGGGTCAGCTACCGCATCAAACGAGCATCCTAAGGTTTCTCACCCGGCGCATGAGCTACAGAGCAGTAAGCCGCCACCACCTCCGGTCCTACGAAGTGGACTGTACCAGCCTGATGGGGGGTTTATACCGATCCAGCCCAACGCACAGTGGGCTGCAACTACCAGCCTGATGGGGGGTTCATACTCATCCAGTCCTACGCACAGTGGACTGCAACTACCAGCCTGATGGGGGGTTTATACTCATCGATTGAAGGATCGACTACCGTTAGAAGGAGTATCCTAAGGTTCTACCATGTGTCAACCAAAAGGATCCGCTACCATCAGAAGGAGCATCCTAGAGGAGCACAACACATTTTTCCCCAGAGGATCAACCACCGCAAGACGGAGCATCCGAAGGACAACCGGACAAGAGGGTTAACTCCTTCACCCTCCAACCGATCTTCTTGGCACAACAAGCCAACAGTCGACTAGTCAGGTGAAGGGGGGCAACTGTAGACCCCAAATCTTGCCCGGCCTCAAAATAAAGAGTAGAAGACCTCCTATTCGAAGATGGACAAAGCCTAAAAAGCCACTAGGAGAGACTATTAGGCCCCATATTAGAGTAGGAAGGTTTTTCTGTACAAAAAATAAGGATTCCCACCTTCAGGAGTCGAGACCATCGTCTCGCTTTTCGGGACCACCGTCTCGACCAATGGCAAGTGAGACTGCCGTCTCATTTGGCGAGACGGCCGTCTCGCCACTTGCCTTTGGCGAGACCACCCTCCTGTTTGGCGAGACGGCCCTCTTGCCATTTGGCAAGTCGATACCATCGTCTCGCCAAACGAGACGGCGGTCTCGCCATTTGTTAAAATTGAGACGGTCGTCCCGAATGGTGAGACGGCCATCTCGACCTTACCAGGCGAGACGGCCGTCTCAACCTGACAGGTGCGAATCCCTATAAATAGGGGGCAATCTCCCCTTCATTTCACACAATTATTCCATTCTCCCTTCTACACTTTCTTAGAATTCCTCTTTTAGAGCCCCTTCGAAGCATTTCCGGAGTTTCTGAGTAATTTAAGAGAGTTTTTGGAGTGAAAAAGCGGAATTGTAAAGCGAAGGGGCTGCCAAAATGCACCCTATTTTTTTATGAGAATTAATCAAAGCTCGCTTCAGAGGTTTCTTCATTATCCCTCTCTCTTTTAACGCTTTATTATCTATATATGCGTTAATTAGGGCCATGTAGTCATCATTTTTTTTATTTCGCAAATAAAAGGGTAAAAGCGTCATTTCAAAAGTTTATTTACAAAATAATTGGCCCATCATAGGGAACCCGAAAGGGGCGTCGTAGGGGAGCTAATACCTCCCTTACACGTAACTAACTCCCTTACCCAACTCTGGTTTTAACGACCAAAGTTGGTTTTTTCTTAAAAAACCAACGTCTTTTTCTTTCATTTTCCGATATTTCTAGTAAAAACATCGGTGGCGACTCCATAAGAACCCTTTCAATCTTGCTCTTAGATAAGCCCAGTTATCAGACAATCTAAGAGCTCCCTTTTGAAAACATCGCCTATGGTTCAGCCCGGTTATCGGACAACCTAAAGGCGTTGTAACTCCACCCATATAAAACATGAAAAACATAAAGTCGGAACCATCACTTCGCTTCGACCGCCTCTTTTGACGGCGGCGACAAGCTCATCAACAAGGAGCACATCCTTTATCTCCAAAGTATTTGCACCACCAATATTTCCGGTTCCAAGGATTCTTCCTTTATTGTTGTCCCCATAGGTTACATATCCTTGTTCCTTTGCTTTGAAATTTACAAATTTCTTTTTATCTCCAGTCATATGTCTTGAACACCCACTGTCAAGATACCATATAGACTTCTTAGATATGGAAGTTTCCTACAAAACAAGAACATAATAATCTTAGGTCCCCATAACTTTTGGGTCCTTGGGGTTAGAGACAAGCAAATCATTTAACTATAGGAACCCAAACATATTTTCCACTTGGAACACAAAAATGCTTAATTTTACACCTATTAGATGTTTGTCCATGTTTCATACAATAGAAGCACGCATTAGATTTAATTCTTGAAAAAGATACAACTTTATTTTGAGAAGATTTTGATCCTTTTTCAACCCTTGCCCTTCGGGTTCTACTTTTAGGCTCTTTTAATGGAACATGACATTTTAATTGAGATTGCACAATGACTTCATCCTTACTATTGTTACTTAATTCTTTCTCAGCTTTATCAAGTAAGTGTTTAAGGGATGTGAACATGACCTATGATAAGGGCTAGAGCAAGGGAAGCAAATGAAGCTCTTCAACAAGTATTGTTGGTTAAAAAAATTGTGTTTTGGATTAATCAATTAATGGGTTTTAGTTTAGTTTTATTGCAAGTTTTAATAAGGGCCCAATTGGAAATTTAGTTATCAGTCTTTGGGAGACCAAGAGGGTGCATAGATGATTGACTTTTGGATGCCACAATTTCAGTTACAATCAATCATTAAGTAGTTTTCAATTCGTAAGTTAATAAATCATTATTAGTATTTATTTTCCTTTAGTGAATCTTTGTAACTCTGATGGAAAAGCTTCTTTATAAGCTGAACCATTTTTATCAGAAATAACAAGTTGAGTTTTATTTTTAGAAATATTAGAGTGTATCTCTTTTATCTTAGTGAGAGTGATTCTCCTAAGTTCTTGAGTGATTCAAAAATATTTGGTTGTATCAAAGGACTTTCACATCCTTTGTGAGTTGCCTTCCTTGGAGAGAGTGATTCTTTCCTTCCACCTTCTTTCTAATTCCTAAATTTCTTACAAGGTTCTAACCCTAAAGATCCTAAATTACCCCTTGTGATTCATATTAGTTGGTATCAGAGCCCCGGTTTAAAGGTTTGAACATCAAATTGATGGTAGAGGAGGATAAAAAGAAAACGAGAGAAAAATTTCTTCAAGAAAGGAGAGAAAAAAAGAAGAAGAGTGAAACACTTGAAGTGAAGGAGAGCTATTTAGCCATAAAAAGTGAGTATAATGTGAAGCACTTGGTGGATTTGATGAAGACATAGATATAACTTAGGTTGTGGGTGTGTAGATGATTAGGTTTTTAAGTTTAAGCACTTAATCTCTTGATAGGCCATTATATTTTGTGATAAGCACCTTAAAATGTTGCATCTCATTGAAAATCATTTTTCTGCATGAAAAACTTACGTTTAAGTATTAAAAGAATAAACTAAGGATTTTCAATCTATTAAAATCACTTAACATAATAAATGGTCATACATAATCGAAAATTCAATTGATTGATTCGCAGAATCAACAAGTTAAAATAACTCAATGAATTTTCAATATCAAGTTTTGCATTTTCAATCTGTTGAAATGATTTTTAAATCTGTTGAAACAGAAATATTTTTTTCAGTCTAAGAGTTTTTAGAAAATCAATCTGTTGAATTATTTTTTAATCTGTTAAAACAGAAAGACTATTTTTTCAGTCTAAGAGTTTTTCAGAAAATCAATCTGTTGAAATAATTTTTAATCTGTTAAAACAGAGAGGCTATTTTTTTTTAACTAAGTGTTTGCAGGAATTTAATATGTTGAAATGATTTTCAATCGATTGAAACAGAGAGCTGGCATTTTTCATTAAGTTGTTTCAATCCATTAAAAACTCGAATCAATCGATTGAAATGGAGCTTTAAATGAAATCAATCGATTGAATCGACGTTTTAATCGATTGAAATTTATTCTGATCGATCATAGTTTTATTCTGATCGATCATAACTCGATCTGATCGATCATAGTTTTATTCTGATCGATCATAACTTTGTCTGATCGATCATACTTCTGTTCTAATCGATCAGAGTCTCTTCTAAAACTGTTTTACTGCTAACCAACTTATCTTTTGACTCTCTGAAACAGTTTTTAACAAATGAAACGTTCTGATTTTTTGATTTACTCTATATATACAGAATTGATCTATCTTTTGAAAAACACAATACAATACACTACTTGAGAAAACTTGTGAAATCAATCTGTGAAACTTTCATACGTGACTTTCTCTGCATTCAAGAATCTTTTTCATATCATAAGGTGCTGTGATCAGAATTGTGGTCATTCAAAGAGAGAAAGTGCTGTTAGAATTGGTTCTGGACAATTAGAAACTTCAAGTCCAGGTTTTTTCTTTCCATATTCTTTTGTAAAAGTTTGATTGTGCAGGTTGGATTGTAATCTGTACTTGGTACAGTAACTGGATTTGGTTACTGGGTGGTTTTCAAGATTCTGTCTTGTGGGTTTTGCAAGATAGTTCTTGGGGTAGATTGGTGAGTATCTACTGGTTGTAATTTTTCACTTGGTATTAGTGGAACTTGACTGGTTTGTCAAGAACTGGATGTAGCTCTGGATTAGAGTGAACCAGTATAAATTTGTGTGTTAATATTCTTCTTTCATCTCTTTTATTTTCTGTCTTTAATTGTGCTGTGTTTAAACCGAGTTACCTTTGCAAAGATTGAATAAAGATAACTCATTCTTCCAAAAGAAGTAAGTTTTGCAAAAAAGTTTTAAAGTTCAATTCACCCCCCCTCTTGAACTCAACCATTAATTCTTTCATAATGTTAGTTCTACATTCAATTTATCAGACTTATCTCTTTTTTATGCAGATGACGAATCTGATTTGAGGACAAATCCTTTTCAAGAGGGAGAGAATGATGTGAACATGACCTATGATAAGAGCTAGAACAAGGGAAGCAAATGAAGCTCTTCAACAAGTATTGTTGGTTGACCAAATTGTGTTTTGGATTAATCAATTAATGAGCTTTAGTTTAGTTTTATTGCAAGTTGTAATAAGGGCCCAATTGGAAATTTAGTTATCAGTCTTTGGGAGACCAATAGGGTGCATAGCTGATTGACTTTTGGATGCCATAATTTCAGTTACAATCAATCATTAAGTATTTTTCAATTTGTAGGTTAATAAATCATTGTTAACATTTATTTTCCTTTAGTGAATCTTTGTAACTCTGATGGCAAAGCTTCTTTATAAGCTGAACCATTTTTATCAGAAATAACAAGTTGAGTTTTATTTTTAGAAATATTAGAGTTTATCTATTTTATCTTAGTGAGAGTGATTCTCCTAAGTTCTTGAGTGATTCAAGAATATTTGGTTGTATCAAAGGACTTTCCATCCTTTGTGAGTTGCCTTCCTTGGAGAGAGTGATTCTTTCCTTCCACCTTCTTTCTAATTCCTAAATTTCTTACAAGGTTCTAACCCTAAAGATCCTAAATTACCCCTTGTGATTCATATCACTAAGTATGTGACTTTCATGTTCATATTCTTTACATGATGCACATTCTATTTGTTTATTTTCTTTTTCCTCTAAAGTCACTATTTTTTATTTTAAAGATTCTACTTCTTTTTTCAATTTATTCAAATTCTTTTTCAAAGATTTAGATTCTGTTTTCAAATCTTTAAAAGCAATAAATAGTTCTTGATATGCATTATGCAAAGCTTCATAGTCATTATCATCATCATTTGAAGAGCAATCGGAATCATTTACCTTACATTCAGAAGAAATATTATCATTTGCTATCAAGCAAATATTTGCTTCAATCTCCGAATCGCTTGACTTCGAACTTGAGTCACTATCATCCCAAGCTATATAAGCTTTCTTTTTGAAAAAAATTCTTGCCTTTATAATCATCACTTTTCTTGTTTGGACAATCGAATTTCACATGCCCTATTTCACCACAACCATAACATTTAAAACTTAAGGAAGGACTTTCTTTTACCTTTCCCTTACCTTTGAAAGGTTGATTCCGTTTAGCTTTCATGAACTTTGTAAATTTCTTTATCATAAGACTCAAGTTTTCATCTTCTTCATTTTCAGAGTCTTCTTCCTCCTTCTTGTTCTTACTCCTTGAAATTTCAATTTTGAAGGCAAGGTTTCTCTTTCACTACAAGAAAATCGCTTATTTTTGACGAATTTTTATCGATGGATTTGTAGCCATCGGAAAATTAGTTATTACCGATGGAAATTACCGACGAGTATAAAATATTTGTAAAATTTGGTCTTAACGACGGATATATCCGTTGGTAAATTAATAATTAGTTACTGCAGATATATTTGTCGGTAAATTAATAATTAATTATCGACGGATATATCCGTTCGGTAAATCCATCGGTAAATTAACAATTACTTACAGACGGATATATCCGATCGGTAAAATTATATGATAATTACTTAATTTTAAATATATTCTAATAAATTAATTATTCACCTAATTAAAAAATAAAATACTTTTTCTCGTTTAATAAATTAATTTAATCATAATTAGATTAATTTATAATAATTTATTAAATTAAATGATTTTAAAAATAAATATATAAATATATAAATATATATAAAAATATATAAATATATAAATATATAAATATATAAATATATAAATATATAAATATATAAATATATAAATATATAAATATATAAATATATAAATATATAAATATATAAATATATAAATATATATATATATATATATATATATATATAAATGTATATAAATATATATAAATGTATATAAACATATATAAACATATATAAACATATATAAATATATATATATATATATATATATATATATATATTTCTTATTTTTTTCGTACAAAAAACCTTCATATCCTAATATGGGGCATATTGGTCTATCCTAGCGATCTTTTAGGTCTTGCCCATCTTCGAATCGGAAGTTTTCTGCTCTTTATTTTGAGGTCGGGCAAGATTTCTTTCACCTGAGTAGCCAACTGTTGGCTCAATATGCCAAAAAGATCGGCTGGAGGGTGAAGAAGTTAACCCTCTAATCCGGTTGCCCTTCAGTTGCTTTCCTGGTTGTGGTAGCTGACCTTTTGGACACTAAGTGTGATCCTCTGGGATGCTCCTTTGATGCGGTAGCTGACCCCTTCGGTTGATGAGTACGAACCCCCATCCGGTTTGAGCCCCCTTTTGTAAGGCTTGATGAGTACGCATCTCCATCTGGTAAGCCCCCTCTTGTAAGGCCCGATGAGTACGCACCCCATCTTATGTGAAAGTCCACTTTGTAGGACCAGTTGCGACTTACTGCTTTGGCTCATGCGCAGGTGTTGCTTGTGTGCAAGTCTTTGTCTTCGGGACCTTCCTTGTCTCGAAGTGGTGGTGGCGACTTACTGCTCTAGCTCATGCGCCGATTGAAGCCCCCTTTGTAGGACTTGATGAGTACGCACCCCCATTGGTTTGAAGTCTTCTTCTGAAAGACTTGGTCGTGTTGAACATACAAGGATATGAAGCTTGTAGATTTTGATGATGATTCAAGAATAAAGGAGTTAAAGATTTGAAGACTTGTAATGTTATGTAATAACTCTATTTTTATGTTTTTGAGTATGTAATATTAGAGTCCAAGATAGCCAACACATAGACCATTTTCAGAATAATCGATTAAATGGTAGGATAATCGATTATTACAGAAAGAAAACCATTTTCAGTATTTTCTCTCTGGAATAATCGATTAAATGGCCTGTTAATTGATTAACTGGTGCTGTTTTTTATCCTCTATGAGAATGGCTCTGGAATAATTGATTAACACTCAAGATAATCGATTATTTGGGTCTGATATGTGTTTTGAAATTCAAAATTGGACCAAGTTTCGAAAACTCTATTCCCAATTCATCTATTTTTGAAAATCCCCAATTCCCAAACCCTATTCTATCTACTTAAGGTTCTCTAAGGCTCTCTGCAAATTGAACAACCTTTTTCATATAAAAGTTAAGAGCTGTGACTGCCAGAGAACTGTTTGTAGGGAAGAAAAAGGGGCTTTTGAAACCTAGTGTGGGCTAGAAGCGATAAGAATCACAGAGTGGGTTCCTTGGTGGATTGTGTGTTGTGCTGTCTCTAGGAAAGCTGTTCTTCATCCTTTGTGGATTCAAAGGAGGTGTTCATCTCTTGTGTGACTCAAGAGAGGTGTTTTCTTTACCTTATCTTTTCAATTGTAAACTAATTGTGAACTGTGATTATAGTGACAACGTTAATCCTCAGTTTGAGTGATTAGCAACTAGACGTAGGGTATTTTGATCCGAACCAGTATAAATCGACTGTGTAATCTTCTATCCCTTCTCTATTTACTTTACACAACATTTTAATCAGTGAAATTTGGGAAAAATTTTAAAACCCTAATTTTTGTTTAAGAAACCAATTCACACCCCCTCTTGGTTTTTGTCCGTAAACGCAAACATTCCACTGCGCAATTCTAACAAGTGGTATCAGAGCTTGTTTTGATAGTCATTCAATTTTCGAAAATGGCCGGACAAAATCAAATGTTTGACAAGGGTGCTTCTATCAATAGACCCCCACTTTTTGCGAGGCAAAATTATCCGTTTTGAAAAGTTAGAATGCAAATATTTTTGGAGTCTGCTGATAGAGGTGTTTGGGACGCAATTTTAAACGGACCTTTTGTTCCTAAAATTACTGAAAACACAGAAGAGGTACCAAAACCATTTTCTAGATGGTCGGCTGAAGAGAATAGAAAAGCTCAATATGATGTTAGGGCAAAAAATATAATTTCTTTTGCTTTAACCCTTAATGAGTGTAGACCCCAAATCTTGCCCCGTCTCAAAATAAGAACAGAAGACCTACTATTTGAAGATGGAAGAAGCCTAAGAAGCCACTAGGAGAGACTATTAGGCCCCATATTAGGATAGGAAGGATTTTCTATATAAAAATAAG
Organism: Sphenostylis stenocarpa; assembly: GCA_963425845.1. Taxonomy (NCBI): domain Eukaryota; kingdom Viridiplantae; phylum Streptophyta; class Magnoliopsida; order Fabales; family Fabaceae; genus Sphenostylis; species Sphenostylis stenocarpa. The sequence continues at coordinate 65,425,289 of OY731404.1, forward strand.
GATTTTCGCCTTCAGGAGTCGAGACCGTCGTCTGGCCATTGATGCAAGTCGAGACCGCCATCTCGTTTGGCGAGACAGCCGTCTCGCCACTTGCCAATGGCGAGACCCGAGAAGGCCTTATTGTCACTAGAAAATTCGATACCGAGACGGTGGTCTCGCCACTTTTGCAAGTCGAGACCGCCATCCCAAATGGCGAGACGGTCATCTCGACCTTGTTAGTCGAGATGACCATCTCGACCTGACAGGCGCAAATCCCTATAAATAGTGAGCGCTCCCTGTTAGAATCGCACAGCGGAATGTTCGCGTGGTCGGACAAAAAACCAAGAGGGGGGGTGAATTGGTTTCTTAACAAAAATTAGGTTTTCAAAAATTTCCCCAAATTTTACCGATTAAAAACTGTGTAAATATAAATAGAGTAGAGATAGAATCTTACACAGGAGATTTATACTGGTTCGGATCAAAAGACCCTACGTCCAGTTGCTAATCACTCAAACAGAGGATTAACGCTGTCACTATAATCACAGTTGTTACAAACAGATTACAATGGAAAAGATAAAGTAAAGAAAACACCTCTCTTGAAATCCACAAGAGATGAAGAACAACTTTCCCTAGAGACGGCACAACACACAATCCACTAAGAACTCCACTTAGTGATTCTTATCGCTTTTAGCCCACACCAGGTTCCAAAAGCCCCTTTTTCTTGCAACAAACAGTTCTATGGCACTCACAACACTTAACTTTTGTATGAAAAAGGTTGTTCTTCTTTTCTGAGTGCCATAGAGAAGCTTAAGTAGAGAAATTAGGGTTTGGGAATTGGGATTTTCGAAACTAGGAGTCTTGGAAATAGGGTTTTCAAAAATAGGGTTGATTTGAAGTTAAAAATCAAAATCTGACTGAAATAATCGATTAAATGAAGTGTTAATCGATTATTACAGAGCCAAAATCAATAGAACCCCAAAACTCTCTGTTTTAATCGATTAAAAGACCTGTTAATCGATTACCAGGCCTGTTAATCGATTAACATGTGTGTTAATCGATTAAACCAATGAGCAGATACAAAAAATGATTTTTCTCACTGTTTTAATCGATTAAATGGTGATTATTTCACCATTTAATCCATTAAAGCCGAGGCACTTTGATAAAATTGAGCTTTTTGAAGCTTCTAAGGTGCAGACTATGTACCGGCTATCTCAAACTCTAATATTACAGACTCAATCTAATCAAAACAGAGTTATTACAATATAAAACAAGTCTTCAACTCTCTACATTCTTGTGTTCTTGAAGCATCATCAAAATCAACAAGCTTCATGTCCATCAAGTCTAACATCAAGTCCTTGAATATTCAACAATCTCCCCCTTTTTGATTATGATCAAAATTTTCTTTTAAAGCCTTGTAATAACCTGTTTTATCTATCATACTAACAAACACATTAAACATACTAGATAATATTTAAAAACAATAATATTAGGCTTTAAATATTTCTCCCCCTATTTTGATTATAATAAAAAATTGAAAGCATGCTTCAATAACAATCATAAGGGCTTCCCCTCAAAATATGCATAACTTGGAGATAACTCCCCCTCAATCAAAGCAATAAAAGAACACCACATTTTATTTCAGAAATAAGCATTCATTACAATATAAGAAAAAAAATTAACAATCAAATTTAAAATTCTTCACTATCATCACTATGAAAGTGTGCATCAAATCTATTTTCTAAATGGCACACTTTATCATCTACATCAGATATACGGCGAATTATTTCCTCATGCCGTACTCCAGAAAGAGTGAAGAATGCCTGCATCTACACTCCTCGTGACATTACTTGGTAAAATAATCGATTGCCACTAAAATGAAACAATGCCTATTTTATGCTTTTGGCTCAATAGTTCCAATAACATTTATTCCCCACATTGAGAAAGGCCATCACATTGTTAGGACGTTCAGTTCAACAGGTGCATTAATATTGTCTGCATATGCCTGACACTTATGACATTTTCGCACATGAATACAACATTCCTTTTCCAAAGATAACCAAAAGTAGCCAGCCCTCAAGATTTTTCTAGCCATGGCATGCCCATTCATGTGTGTTCCAAAGGACCCCTCATGGATTTATTTTAGAATTTGCTCAACTTCTTTTGCATCCAAGCATCTAAGGAGTACCATATCGTGATATCTTTTGTAGAGAACATCTCCATTCAATATAAAACTTGAGGGTAGCCTTATCAAAGCCCTCTTATCGTATTTGGATGTTGTTTTAGGATATTCTCGATCTTTGAGGTAACGTTTAATATCAAAATACCAAGGCTTATTGTCTATTTCTTCTTCAATTAGATGGCATTAGGTAGGTTGTTCATAACTCTCCATTTTTATGAGTGGTAATTCTTCATCTCGATTTAACTCGAACATTGATGACGGGGTGCCTAGGGCATTAGCCATTTGATTATCTTCTCTCAAAATATGCTAGAATACAATAGTATCAAAATATTTTGTTAAACCTTTAACGTATGCTTGATAAGGATGATCTCTAGTTTCCCATTCTCCATTCAATTGATGGATGACCAATATTGAGTCCCCATATAATTCTAAAACGTTTTCCTTTGATTCAATTGTTGTGCAGATACCCATGACACAAGCTTCATATTAAGCGATGTTGTTGGCGTAGTTGAAGCACAACCTGGCTGTTATTGGTATGTATTTGTTTTCTAAAGATATGAGCACTGCTCCAATTTTGTGTCCTAGTGCATTTGAGGCCCCATCAAAGAATAATGTCCATTTGTTGTTGTTATAATTATTTTTATCTGTGCCAAATAAAGCCAAAATGTCTTCATCGGGTTGCATGGGTTGGTAATCTAGAATAGGTTGATGAGCTAGATATTTTGTTAGAGAACACTGCCTTTGATGGCTTTTTGAGTAACATACAAAATATTGTATTCTGATAGTAACATTTTCCATCGAGCTATCCTACCATTGAGGGCTGATTTTTCAAATATGTACTTAATAGGGTCCATTTTGGATCCCAACCACGTGGTATGACTTAACATGTATTGCCTTAACTGGTGAGTTGCCCATGCCAATGCATAACAAGTCTGCTCTAATAAGGAGTATCTTTGCTCGCAACTTGTGGATTTCTTGCTTAAGTAATAAATAACATGCTCATTTTTTCCTATTTCATTGTGTTGGCCTAAAATACAACCCATCACCTTGTCCCATCATCTTTTTCTATGTGAGATACTGACATCTCTATAATTGTTCGTATCTTGTTTGGGTCGACCTCTATTCCTTTTTGGCTTACCATAAACCCCAATAATTTTCTAGATCTCATACTGAAATTACATTTAGCTGGATTTAGTCAGAGTTTGAACTTCCTTAACCTCTCAAATAACTTTTGTAGATTTATAGATGTTCATCTTCTATTCTAGATTTGACAATCATGTCATCTACATAAACTTCAATTTCTTTTTGTATCATGCCGTGGAACAAAGTCACAATGGCCTGTTGATAAGTTGCTTTAGCATTTTTTGATCGAACGACATTATCTTGTAGCAACATGTTTCCCATAAAGTGATAAAGGTTGTCTTCTCCATATCTTCAGGTGCCATCTTAATTTGATTATAACCAGAGAAGTCGTCCATAAAAGAGAAGAGTGAAAATTGGACAGTGTTATCAACTAGGGTGTCGATATATGGTAAAGGGAAGTTATCTTTAGGACTAGCTCGATTTAAATCTCGATAATTCACACATTAAGACTTTTCCATCTTTCTTGGGATGTGGACAATGTTAGCAACCCATTGAGAATACTTCGTTACTATTAGAAAACCAGGGTCAAACTGCTTCTTCACTTCATCTTTGATTGTTTAGGTCATTTCCAGTTTCATTGTTCTCAATTTCTGTCTAACTAGGGTACACTCTGCTTTTAATGGGATCTTGTGCTGCACTATATTGGGTTCTAGCCTCAACATATCCTGATAAGACCAAGCAAAGACATTAGTAAACTCCTGTTGCAAATTAATCAGCTTCATATGTATCTTAGTTGTTATACTGGTGCCGATCTTAATTTCTTTTTGTTCTTCCTTATTTTCCAAATTGATTATCTCTATTACTTCCTGATGTGGTTTTATCTCTTTAGAAGTTTAGGAGAAGGTTCCCAATCCTCATCATAATAGAAGGTTCCCAATCCTCACCATTAACCTTAGAAGTTTAGGAGAAGGTTCCCAATCCTCATCATAATTGTCTTTTGTGTTGTCTAGGTAAGGAATATGGGCACTGGATTTGCATTATTCAAGGTTAGAAATAAATATGCTAATATAGATGGAGTAAGGATATGACGATGGAATAAAATTCAATGTATTGATTAATTTGAAATGGAAATAAATGTTTGTCCGTGACAAGATCCCAAGGCCCTGGGTAGAGCCCGAGAATATGAAAAAAACAATATTTCATCATAATTAAACACCATGGATCGTTCAATGGACGCACAAAACTTAGACTTTTTTCGTTAGATTCTCCTTCGACAGTTGCCACTTGGTCGAATTTAATCCACCCTGCACTTCGGACACTATTTGATGTCACAAATGTGAATTCTTCTTATCCTCATATTCTTTTCTATTTTTTTCTCCATGATTCTTCATTTATCTTCTCTAGTCGGTTCATACCCCAAGCCATATCTGCCTTTGTTTTCTAAAACTTCTAAAAAATATGAAAAACCTACACCGTTCTTTCCCAAGCCATAGCCAGGCTTATCCTCCCTTCAACATGACTTTAGCCATCATTATGATTGCATCTGATAAATGAGGCTTTCTAGGGATTAGTTCAACCTAAGTGGTGCTGACAATTTCTAAGGCTTGGAAAGAGGTCATTATGATTGCATCTGATAAATGAGGCTTTCTAGGGATTAGTTCAACCTAAGTGGTGCTGACAATTTCTAAGGCTTGGAAAGAGGTCTCCAATGCTTCTTCAGTGACATCAATGTATTGGGGAGTATGATAGGTCACTTACTATCAAATGTTCTTCCGTGTAGACGATAATCAACTTATCCCCCATTACAAATTTCATTTTTTGATGCAAAGTGGAAGGTATCACCACAGCCAAATGGATCCAACATCGACCTAATAAACAATGGTAAGCAGGGGAAATGTCCATAACTTGAAACAATATGAAAAACACAGGGACCTATTTCAATGGGCAATTCAATTTCTCCAACCACATCTCTTCGGCTCCCATCAAATTACCTCACTACCGTAGAGCTTGGTCGCATGTATGTTCCATCACAAGACAGTTTCTCTAAGGTACTTTTGGGCATGACATTTAGTGAGGAGCCATTATCTACGACCACTCATGCAATAGAATAATCACAATATTTAACAGAGATGTGAAGAGCTTTGTTATATCCCCTTCCCTTACTCGGGGTTTCGTCATCTGTGAATATAAGATAATTGTTGGCAGAAATATTTCCAACCATATTTTCCTCCAAACTTATCAAGGGATATGTCTTGTTCTACATGAGCTTCACTCAAGATTTTCATTAACAACTTCCTATGAGTCATAAAATTCATTAACAACTCCATTAGTGAGATTCTTGCTAGCATGTGATGTTGATCGACCACCTTATAATCACTTTGCTAGATAAATTTAAGAAACTTACATGCTTCTCCGTCGGATATCTCTTTTCTTGTTGATTCTACCTCCTTCTTAAGGGCTTCATCAATTTGTACAGTTTTTCGTTTCAGAAACTTCTTTGCCACTTCAGTCATAAGTTCCTCATCTCTTCCCTTTCCTTTATAAGTTGTCTCATTCAACCATTTAGGTGGTATAGAGAAATAATCACTTCTGGATACGTTGCCTATGTCAGAGATGTTGTTGATGGTTGAGGTGTCAACATTAGAAACTCTACTCTGAGTCCTTATTTTTCCCTATTCATTTCTTGTGCACTATATCTCCATGAAGCTGCTTTGTTATTCTTGTAAGGAAATGGGGAGGGTGCTTGTATCATAAGGGGTTGTCGTCCTTGGGGTATAAGTGGAGATTTGTTCGTAGTGAAGTGAATCACTAATGGCGCGCAGGCACAACAAGCTTTGCTTCCTTAGTAGACTGCATTAACACTTCCGCCTCTTCTCTCTATTAACTAATCTGCACTAAGTGCCTATCCATTAGTTTTTGTAACTTTCCTTTGAATTCTTCACATTTTTCGATGGAGTGTTGTGCTTCGGGATAAAGGCCACACTTATCTTTCTCATTGACTTCGCCTTTTATAAGCTCGTACTTGGCGTAACTCATCAAACACAAATCTCATAGGAGTTTTATCATCTTGTACCCCTCTTATTAACTGGTACCCATTCTCTTTACCCATGACTTTAGAATAGGCATCGCCATGTCCTACTAAAGGGTTCTCTTCGACATTGGGTTATCTTCTTTGAAACTCAGCCACCCCGAATCAATTAGTGGTTGTACTTTACATTTGAGAGCTAAGCATCTCTCGGTGGAATGACTAATGGCTCCACCATGATAGTCGCATTTGACATTTGCATCATAACTTTTTGGACAGAGGTTGTAATGGTATCAATGGGCAAACATCCACCAATGCATTGCAAAGAAGGTTTGGAAATATTTCAGTATATGTCATGTGGATGGGTGCGAAGCTTTCAAATTTCCAATCTCCTGATTAAAATTCTCTTTTTGGTTGAGATTTTGGCCAGGGTTCTGGTTGGGGTTAGATTTCCATGTTTGGTTAGGTGGTGACGTTAGGATGTAGGTGGACTGTGTTTGATGGTTTTCTTGTCATTGGGATGACGTTCCAGGTTGGTAAAGTTGGGAGTGGTAAGTATTGGTGACATAGGGGAATTGAACTATGGGGTGGAAATAGGGTTGTCCATAATGAATTGGATTTGTCCATGTTGGTGTAATGGATGTTGCATGGACTTCTGCCTTTTTCTTCTTTGCAGAATTAAATCCTGATTTCTTTGCACTTGAACCCGCAGATGGACCAAGTGCAATTTTACCACTTTTTAGATCAATCTCTAATCTTTCTTCAATTATGACAACATCTGAGAATTTTGAAGATGTGTTGCTTATCATATGATCATAAAAAGAGTGTCTATGAACATAGCTACCATCTCTTTGTTATGTGACGGAGGTTCTACTTGAACGACAACTTCCTCTACATTGTTAAGCATATTCCTTAAAAGCATACTTATACTGTTTCAAAAAGCCATCCACTAAATCTCTCCAAAAGCGGATATGAGTAGGTTTGAGATGCATGTACCAATTCAGAGCCACACCTGCTAGACTATCTTGAAAGAAATGAATTAACATTTTATATCATGCAGGCCATCTTTCTACAATACATGGTTAGATGGTTCATTGGACAGGTGGTTCCTTTGTATTTTTCAAATTTTGGCACTTTGAACTTTAGAGTATTGCCACATTATGGACTAGGCATAATCCTGTTGCGTGTCCAAAACCGTGATTTCCTCCTCCTTTTATGGCCCTTAATCTCCAAGGATTTCAAGCTTCCCTTTAGCACCAACATCTTCAGCTATAATAGGGTAGGGTGAAGGTTTCATTTGAGATTCCCCTCTTGTTGTCATATGCAAAGCCCTTGGCTACCTGACAACTCCTGACACATTCACTTGAGGTAAGCTTGTGTTTGTGCGATTGGTAGTAGAAAGAGCTTGATCTCCACTAAGGTATTCCTCAGTTGGTGGAGTATAACCTGGTGGGAGACCATACAGAGGAAAGGGTTGTCATTTTACCTCTTTTTGTCCCTGATGACGTGATAGTATGCAGTAAAGTTGGTTATGTTCACTTGAGTATTACCCTTTTGTGACCTCAGTAACCCAAAGTAGAAGTATGAAAGATAAGATGAAGTTCCCTCTTTGTTTTCAGTAACAAGGGCTTCCTTAATGATCTTCAAATTCTTGAGTGTTTCTATAATTTGGCTCAACTTGTCCTTTAGTTGAGTGATATGAGCTTTCATTGCTTCTTGAGTTCCTTAACACTCTTCCATGATCTTTTGGTTGGTTGGAGTCCTACGAGGGTGTCGTGATTATTTCCTGCACACTTTACCTTTTTTCTTATGTGTTAAAATATGAATAAATGAGTAAGCGAGATGAATGCAAAAAAGAAAAATGAAAAAGAATAAATAAAGAAAAAAAATGAATTTGGTGGAAAATTGTGGTATTAAACAAGTATCATTGTGTTTTAGCTACGTAGATGAAGGAAATTAATATAGAGTCAAAACAATGTAAAGTAATTTTATTCTTTCTAGCAAAATTCAAGGTTCAATACATCAATACTTCCTAGCACTGATCATCTACTTCATTTCTCTCACCAACCATGTGCAATGATTGATAAAGATATTGATCTCCTTAGGCGTTTTGAATACTTGCATCATTCATTCAATGTTAGACAACATTCTAGGGACATTGTCAATTGCCCCGTTAGCCAAGGAAGCCACGGGAGAAATATTTCCTCCAATGTTCTGTGATGCTTTCCTATTCTATCAATTGCCAGTGTTCTTTGTTGATTTGTAGCTCACATGCAACAACTACCTCTTCCTTTTGTTATTCTATGTCATTGATTTTGACTTGGGCGACACGCAATCTTCTCAAAGCTTCTTGCTTATTTGTTTTAATTTCCTCATATAGGCGCCTCCAATAGTGTTTTGCGGTCAGGGCTGCATCTCATTCTTAGACTCTCGTGGCTAATTTTGTGTTGGCTGTGGCGATGTCTTGTTTGATTCCGATGGTATAATTTTTCTCTAACTTTTGGTCTTTAAGGACTTTATGAGA
>OY731404.1:66186678-66254178 GCA_963425845.1 Sphenostylis stenocarpa
GTCTATTATAGAAGCTGAGTGACAGTAATAATGTAATGTGAATATTTGATTAATTTAATCAAAATCTTACGGTAGGAGATTGTAAGAATGTAAGTAGAGAAGTCCTATATTAGGGAAATCATATGTTAGTGCTTACTTTTCTTCTTATGAAATGAGCACAATATTTATTTTGTAAATCACCCTAAATCTTTTTCTTCTCCTTTCTATTAGTGCATTGCATAGCATTAAAATTTCTTCTTTCTGAGAGAAAATATTATTATTATTTTCTCTTTAGATTTAAAGAGAATATTGTAATTTCTTCCGATAATAAAATTCTATTATTATTTATTGGCTATTTTATTTCTCTTTTCTCATATTTTATTTTAATTTAGTTGTAAATTCTTATAGAGTTACTCTAATTCTTAACATTATACTCTTTATACGTTACAATTTTTAAATAGGAAAATGATACTTTGACAACCCAAATCCATACAACTCCTGTAAACAACTCTGTTTTAATATTATAATAATAGTTTTACTTTATTTTTATTTTTATTAAATCAGTCTATAGAATATTATATTAATAAAAATGAGTTGTTTGAAGGGTTGTATGATTTGTGGTTGTCAAAATATCACCACTCTTTTAAATATTTCCTACAACATGCAAATCATTTTACGAGTTCTAGCCAGAGTTACCATTTCAATAAATCTAAAACCAGATTCATTTAAGCTATGTTATTTTTCCTACTTAGAGATTGATCAAGATGAAGATAATAATAGTTCTCAACTGCTGAAAAAAGAAAGTTCAGTCAAAGCCTTGAAAAAACAAGATAATGTTTTCACGTCCAATCAAGATAAAAAAGATGAAAGTTAAGACCAAACATGCAAGTGCATGTATCGATCAAAAAAGAAGATCCAGCCAGAGGGTGCCTAAAACTGTGAGTAGAAACGGTTACCAGTTCATCTGAGAGAGAGTGGAGTTATATAAGGACAAAGGATGGATGATGACCATATTTTGGTTTAGATATCAATATAAGAACAACGAATTAAACTTATAGCATAAATCTCTTGAAGGAAAGGAGGCTTCATCAATTCCTCCAACCAATGAATTACATAGAAATTAACACATGGCAAAACATCAGACAGAAAACACAACAAATACAAATTGATAAAAGAACAAGAAAAAAAATCATGATTCCCACTTCGCACCCATTTCAATGGACCTCATAGAATGTGGTTCAATAACCGTTGTTGGGGAGTGGTGTAGCAGGTTGGGATGTAGCAGGTTGAGAGGTGTAGAAGAAAGGTCCCACAGTGTACAATTGGGTCTTATTTTCAAGGAGGCGATAAGAAGAAAGGGGAGCACCACTGGTTCCGTAGTTCACATCGGTGGGAACTTTGCATGTCTCTAATGGAGAACTTTCCAAGTATGCCTTGCATTCAGTAACCTTCAAATTGGATACAAGCTCCGAAAGTGATATGGTGGAATAGAAATAACCTTTACTATCTGTCGCATGGCTCAATACTGATATAGAACCTGTCTCGTACCCACCAAGTTCATCCTCACATCCACATGTAATTCTTGTCACGGCTCCTGCACCCCTCACACATAGCAAATACTATAAAGAACAAATATTTATACATCACCAATGTCCAAACTTAAACAAAATTAGTTTCAAAACATTTATTGACAACCTTTAGGCCATCGGAAATGTATCAAAAGTCAGTGTTACATCAATGAAAAAATGAATTACCTTGAATTGGGGTATAGTTGGAGCCTGATTTACATAAAACAACTCCTTGGACACCAATGGTTGCGGGAACTTCATAATAATCTGGTTTGGTAGGTTGGGGTGTGTCAACTTTGTAATCTGTTTTGGGTTTGGGGATCTCAACCTTTGGTGCTGGACCATATCCATTGTCAGAATAATCTGGTTTGGTGGGTTGGGGTGCGTCAACTTTGTAAACTGTTGTGGGTTTGGGGATCTCAACCTTTGGTGCTGAAGCATATCCATTGTCAGAATAATCTGGTTTGGTGAGTTGGGGTGCGTCAACTTTGTAATCAGTTTTGGGTTTGGGGACCTTAGCCTTTGGTGCTGGACCATATCCATTGTCATAGTAATCTGTTTTGGGTTTGGAGACTCCAAGATCATCTGATTTTGTAGGGTTGTAATCTGTTTTGAGGTCGGGCTTCTGAACATCTGGTGCTGAACCATATCCATAGTAGTCAGTTGCGGAGACAACGACTAGGACTGTTAAAAGAAGCATGGAGGTGGCAAAGGTGGATCGAAGGAAAGCCATTGATAAACTTCTTTGCAATGGTTCTGTGAAAGGGTATAGCTAGAGAAATGCTTCAGAGTAGTGATGAGATACCAATTCACCGAACCCTTTGGTATTTATAGAGCCTAATGATTTTCTAACGAGCTTAAGCATGATACGTTGTGTAAATTAGTGATAAATTTTAATAATATATGAATGATTGAATTCAGCAGGAAAGTTGGTTGCACGTTTAGGACTTATAAAGCACAAATTCATGGTCAATAGCATGTCCTGTGTGGCCTAGAACGTGATTTTCACGTCTATAGATACTGTACAGGGCATCAGATTTCATTTGCAGTGTTTTCGTTTATGAAAAGTTTAGATATCAAACTATAAATCTCCGGGTCCCCAATTTAATGGACAACACGTAAAATCTGCACTTATAGAATATAGAATAGTCAATTTTTTTATCAAATTACAACATAGCACGATTCCGATTATGCATACCACATTTGATTTGGATATGGAACATTTCTTAGGTAATGTTTGATGGACTAGGAATGATCGACTTCTTATTTACCGTGACAATATTTTGACTTCCTATGGTGTATATAGTGGGGTTAGAAATTTTACAACACATTTTGATAATACTCTCAACAAGTCGTATTTTATTGGTTGAAATTTTTTGAAAGAGCATAGTTAAGCAAATTTCTCCAAAAGAAATTTTAGAAGAAAAAAAAGAACAAAACAAAATCAACTTTTTTATCAATTAAAATTAATTTATGTGTAAGTTAAAAAATACAAATTTACAGAAGGTAATTGTTTTTATGAAAATTTGTCCCAACTGAAATTTAACGATTTTATGGGTTTCATGTTCTATTTAATGATTTTTATTTGATTTTGTAGTTTAATTAATAAAAATAATATTTTCATGTTAAGACAGTTCTCATAAATAGATATCTCATTAATTGATAAATATAATATATAAGAAGAATTTTATTTATTTTAAAAATAAAAAATATTTTAAATTATTAGATTAAAAAATAATTATGAAAATAAAGAATAAATTGATATCCTTTATATTTATTTATTTATTTATATATAACAAATTTTACCATTTAAATATATTTGTGAGATTAAATTCAATCTAAATTCAATTTCTAAAGGAAATGTTTCTTATAATTTTGGACAAAAAATTGAAAATAGATATTTTGATGGAAGAAAAGTAAAAGATGAATAATACGAAAAATAAATTTTAAAAATTATATATATAATTTTAAAAAGTTATAATATTATTTATTAATACTAGACATTTTATTAAATTTGTTCTTATTTTTATTAAAATTATTTATTTATTATGTTATCATTATCTATATACTATGAAAGATTTTTTTATTATAATTTTTTGGATATTCTATATCCATTCAACAATATATAAAAAGTATATATTTTTTATACTTCTTATTCAAGTCATCATAAAAACAATAAAAAAATACAATGTTGACAAACTTTTAATGATGGAATAATTACAATCACATAGAAAGCATTTAAAACCATTATTATGAAAGCTCGTTGTTCGTTGAACATGGCAACCATCTAAATAGAATGTGGTAGAATACATAAGAAGACAAAATGGATCACGCCAACAATATTAAGAAGCTTAATCTAAATCCTAATAGTTTCGAACCAATATTTTTTAAATCAGATTAATATTTTTTATAAAAATAATAAAATTTATTGTAATAAGAATTATAAATATAAAAAAATATATTAAAGAGTATAAGACAAATAATTGTTAAAATAAGATAAAAATATAATAAAATAATTATTATTTAAAATTTATGTAATTAATATAAGATAAAAAAATTAAAATATATTATATTTTTTATAAAAAAATTATATTAAAAAAATTTCATCCTAATTTTCTTTTAGCAGACCCAATTCTATCCAAAAACTCTACCAGTTTTACCAATTTTACCCTTTTTTCGATTTTATCTCGATTTATTAAATTCTGAATATTTGGAAGCAATGGACCGGTTTCTAATTTAGTTCCTAGTTTAACCAGCCGGTCCAATCTAGTTTTTTAAAACAGTGTTTCAAGCATCACACCTTCTAAAATGAATATAAGTTCAATTTAATTTCATGAGTAAGTTATTACATTAAATTCTTTTTTAGGTTTATGAGGATGAATGACAAAATGGGTCAACTCTTCCTATTTTGGCTCACTCTGTCTCTAACATGCCAAAAATGAGATAGAATAAATTTGTCCGTCATAGTTAGAACGGGTTACAAATCCTAGTTCACCCTACCAAAAAGCAAGTTGGCGCACTATGGGTGAACCTGCTAATAATTTTTTTATATAAATTAAAATATATATATATATATAATTATATTTAAGTTTTTATTTATTAAATAAATTGATAAAATATTATATTTATGTGTCAAAGATAACTAATTATAATAAATAATTTAAATTTAATTAATTAATTTTTATAATTTAAATTATAATATTATAATATATTTATATATTTCAATAATATAACATAAAAATATAATATCTTTTAATTATAATCATTTTTTATTTTAATATATAAATATTTTTTTAAAACGGATCAATAAATTAACTCGCCCTTAACCTGCTGAATTGGAAGGCTGGACGGACGGGTTGCCAAGTTAAAATCACCTATCCATCTCATAATTTTTTATGTAGACTAGTAGGTTAGCCGACGTCAAGTACTTTTATTCAATATATTAAAAATTATAGAAAAATTGACACTTTAAATATTATTAATTAACCAAAATTATTGAAAAGAAATTACATATTACCAATTACAGTTAAAGTATTTATTATGTTAATTATAATACAAAAGTAACTTTGTCATTTTTTTTCCTATAAATGAATCCCATACTTATCAAGAATCAAAGGTATTAGTAGTTTAGAAAAGGATTCTATTTTCCTTTGCATCATTTCTTTTTGTTGTAATCAAAGGTTGTAATTTTTCTTGTGCATCATTGGTACTCACCTAAGGTAGGGAGAGAGTGAAAATCAATATTTGTATATGTTGTATTTAATGTAAGTTGATTTCTGTATCTACTACTTGTTGTATTATTGTCTTTGACTAATCTAATATCACCTTTACAAATTGTTTCTTTTTTCAAGAAATACCCCAAATTGTTCTTTTTTTTTTTTTACAATATTTTTTACTTTTTCGAGAATTTAAAACATAAAGGGAGAATTATCCATCCAAATTATAAATGAACACGAGTCAATAAATTCTCGGATGTCTTTTACCATTTGTTCTTTTAGAGTACGTAATATGTACGCATAAATCTAATATTTGCTTCGTTGGAGTACATTTATGTATCAATTATAATTTTTTTTTCATTTTTTTTTTCTTTTTCTTACTTTCTACTCCCTCAAATCATCTTTTGAATCCAAATCCAAGTTTAGAGTTTGAACATTCACGTAATTTTTTGTCTTAAAAAATGGCTGAATTATGTAAAGTAATGAAACCATGCGGTACCCAAATGATAATACATCATCTAAGATACTCATACAATATATATTATGTAAAAAAAATTAAAAAAAAAAAAACTTTACAAAACCTTCGATTATAATATATGTTTTTAGTTATATGTAATTTCTCTCTTTTCCTTATTATCTTATTAAACTTTTTATAATTACGACAGTTTTTAAATTTGAATTTATCTTAGACTTTTAACAGAAATTTCAAACATAAAACTGGAACGAGTTGCCCAAGGGTAAAATTATATTAAAAAAATTATACAATATTTTATACGAAGATTGGTAAATATTTTTTTTTAATAATTACATAATTATATTTAATTTCTAACCATATTAAATTTTATAAGTTTCTATTTTGGTATCCTAGATAAAAATTTGGTAATTTTAACGAATATTTTCTTTGGTATATTTTTTATGACGATCTAATAGGTAGTTATGTGTGTTTAGAAATTGTAAAGCCAAACGATTAAATTGACTTTTAAATTCTCTAAAGATAAATGATAATCAATTAACTTCAACATTAAAAACTGGTAATCAATTATGTTTATTCTTAATCGATTATATAGCTATGTTTTTATAATGCACCAAATTAATCAATTAAATTTTTTTAATCAATTATCTAAATTAGTTGAAACTGTTTCAACTCTTTAAATTGAAGAAAACTTTTGCCAATATATACACTTTTTGAAATACAATCAAAATTCGGAAAAGATATTTTATGTCGGCATCAAAATAGTTGCCTAAGTTGTGAAACAATTTGTGATAATCATATTTAAAGGTTAAGTCATTTTGACTGTGTATTGTATAATTCAAATCTAGGTGATTTTGTTTCTTTCTTAACTTTTGTTTGGCTATTGATGGTTGTGAGGAGAGCATAATCAATATTGCTTGAAAATTGTGAGATAGTATTTTCAGTTTTTTTTTTTCTTAGACCTTGATAAAAGGTTTTCTTTTCAAGATCTACATCTTGTTCTTAGGTTTACATTTCATAGATGAATATTTGTAATATGAATCTTTGAAATTTTATAATGAAAATTCAAGCTAAGATTACTTGGATAATTGGATGTAGATTCTACATAATCGAACTAGAATAAATCTGTGTGTTTTTATCTTTTCTTTTTTTATCTTGATGTTTTAAAACAATTGCAACATATTTTATATTCTATTTCAAATAGATTCACAGAAAAAGATTCATCAATTTTTTGTTTTTAAATTGAAAAGATCAAGACAATTTTTGAAAAAGATTTTTTTTTTAAAACCCAATTCACCTTCTCTCTTGGGTTGTGTTAAGTCATTCTAATTTTTTTCAACAATTGACCTCATGATATGAATCACAAAGGATAATTTAGGATCTTTAAGGTTAGAACCTTGTAAGAAATTTAGGAATTAGAAAGAAGGTGGAAGGAAAGAATCACTCTTCCCAAGGAAGACAACACACAAAGGATGTGAAAGTCCTTTGATACAGCCAAATATTATTGAATCACTCAAGAACTTAAGAGAATCACTCTCACTAAGATAAAAGAGATAAACTCTAATATTTCTAAAAATAAACTCAACTTGTTATTTCTGATAAAAATAATTCAGCTCATATAGAAGAGTTGTCATCAGAATTACAAATATTCATTAAAGAAAAATAAATGTTAATAATGATTTATTAACCTAGGAATTGAAAACTACTTAATGATTGATTGTAACTGAAAGTTGTGGCATCCAAAAGTCAATCAGTTATGCACCCTCTTGGTCTCCTAAAGACTGATAACTAAATTTTCAATTGGGCCCTTATTACAACTTGCAATAAAACTAAATTAAAGTCCATTATTTGATTAATCCAAAACACAATTTGGTCAACCAACAATACTTGTTGAAGAGCTTCATTTGCTTCCCTTGCTCTAGCCCTTATCGTAGGTCATGTTCACATCATTCTCTCCCTCTTGAAAAGGATTTATCCTCAAATCGGATTCGTCATCTACATAAAAAAGAGATAAGTTTGATAAATTGAATGTAGAACTAACATTATACTCACTTTTTATGGTTAAATAGCTCTCATTCACTTCAAGTGTTTCACTCTTCTTCTTTTTTTCTCTCTTTTCTTGAAGAAATTTTTCTCTCATTTTCTTTTTATCCTCCTCTGCCATCAATTTGATGTTCAAACCTTTAAACCGGGGCTCTGAATACCAACTGATATGAATCACAAAGGGTAATTTAGGATCCTTAAGGTTATAACCTTGTAAGAAATTTAAGAATTAGAAATAATGTGGAAGGAAAGAATCACTCTTCCCAAGGAAGGCAACACACAAAGGATGTGAAAGTCCTTTGATACAACCAAGAGTTCTTGAATCACTCAAGAATTTAGGAGAATCACTCTCACTAAGATAAAAGAGATAAACTCTAATATTTCTAAAAATAAACTCAACTTGTTATTTCTCATAAAAATGGTTCAGCTTATAAAGAAGCTTTGCCATCAGAGTTACAAATATTCATTAAAGGAAAATAAATGCTAATAATGATTTATTAACCTATGAATTGAAAAATACTTAATGATTGATTGTAACTGAAATTGTGACATCCAAAAGTCAATCAGCTATATACCCTTTTGGTCTCCCAAAGACTGATAACTAAATTTCCAATTGGGCCTTTATTACAACTTGCAATAAAACCAAACTAAAGTTCATTAATTGATTAATCCAAAACACAATTTGGTCAACCAACAATACTTGTTGAAGAGCTTTCTTTGTTTCCCTTACTCTAGCCCTTATCATAGGTCATGTTCACATCACCTCAGAATTGAGTTATCGAAAGATAATCGATTATTATCCAAAAAGAATGATTAGCATTTCTCAAACTTTTGATGAAGGACATCTATAAACAGACCTACTTTGTTTACTGGTGAGAATTATCCATTTTGGAAAATCATGATGAAAATTTTTCTTGAATCTATTGACAAAGGTGTGGGATGTTGTCGTAAATTGTCATTTTCAACCAACTAAGGTCAAAGATGGTGAAACAATAATAAAAGATTTTAATTATTGGACTCCTGATGAAAATAAAAGAGACCATTATGATGTTAGAGTTAGGAATATTATTTTTTCTGCACTAACAATTAATGAATTCTATATCTGTTTGTAAAACAGCTAAAAAATGTGGAATGTTCTTGAAGTTACTCATGAAGGAACTGAAGAAGTAAAGAGGACAAGAAAGAATACTCTTATTCAAGAATATGAAATGTTCATAATGAAGGCTGGAGAGAATGTATATGATATCCATAAACGGTTTACTCATATTGTGAATCATTTGATGACTCTTGGAAAGGTTTTTTGACAAAGAGGAACTGAACATCAAGATTCTAAAGAGTTTAGGAAGAACTTGACAACCTAAAGTGACTGTTATTTTAGAATCCAGAGATCTTACCATAATGAATATGACCACACTATTTGAAAAGCTGAGGAAAATGAGTTAGAACTCGGAAGATTCAAAGAAGAAGAATAAAGCAAAAGAAGACACATTGTTGCATTAAAGACTACCACAAAGAATATTGATTTTATGCATGAAAATGAAGAGAAAGACTTTGATAGTGAAATTTTGAATTTTTGGTAAAAAAAAATCTAAATTTATAAATTTCTTAAATATAAGAATAAATCTGCTAACAAATCTTCTACCAAACCATTTAAGAAACAAGATATGTTACGAGTATGGAAAGGCTGGGCATATCAAGTCATATTGTGCAATGTTTAAAATGAAGCAAACTCTAGAAGAGAGAAAGTAAGCCAATAATTACAAGAAGAAGAAGGCAAATATTGTTTGGGAAGACAATGCCTCAAGTACTTCAAGTAAATCAATTGGAAATACAAACGAAGAAGCAAACTTCTGCTTGATGGCAGGTGTTGAAATATCAAGCAAATTCAGTGTAAGTAGCCTTGCATCTAATGATAAAAATAGTTATTACCAATTTTTGGATGCCTTTAATGAAATGCATGATGAAGCAAAAGAAATAGCATATTCTAATAATAAGTTTAAGGGTGAAAATAGATGGCTAGAAAACAGATTAAAACAACTTGAAAATGAAAATGAGAACTTCAAAACAGAATTGGAAACTTTAGAAATGAATAATAAGAATTTTGTGCATGAGTGTGATGATTGTAAAAAACATTTAAAGAAAGTTAAGTATCTTATGAAAACTCTTTCAAAATTCACACTAGGTAGAGCAAATCTAAAGGATGTATTGAATTCCCAAAGAAGCATTTAAATAGAGAAGGAATTGGATATACTGCTAATTGATTAGATAACCCTAGAAGTTTTTTAAACATAAGCAAATCATCATCTATAACATGTTTTTACTACTCTGAGATTGGACATACATAAAAAACTTGTTATTTCAAAAAGATTTGTGTTTCAAGAGATAAATATAAATGGTTACCAAAAGAAAAATTGCATGTAACTAACATGAAAGGACCCAAATTTGATTGGGTACCTAAATATATCTTTTAATTTATTTTGTAGAAAAATCTAGGCATCAAAAACTCAATATGGTACTTAGATAATGGATGTTCCGGACACATGACTGGTGACTTAAGTAAATTCAGAAATATCACTCTAAAAGCGGGTGGATATGTTATCTATGGTGGTAACAATAAGGGAAAAATTCTTGAGACTGGTAAGATAGGCAATAACTCTTCTCTAGTAATTGAAAATGTACTGTGGTGGAAGGATTAAAGCATAATCTACTAAGTATTAATCAATTATGCGATAAGTATTTGAAAGTAATTTTTGAAATAAATCATTGCATAATATGTCACTCTGCACCAAATAGAATTGTTTTCATTGAAAAAAAAATTCAAAACATTTATATGATTGTGTTTGAGTGTACTACTTGTGAGGCTAATATTTGTTTAATAACCAAAGAAGATGAACCTTGGTTATGGCACAAAAGACTTTCTCATATACATATGTCTCATCTAAACAAACTAATTTCAAAAGAACTTGTAATTGGTTTGCCAAAAATTAAGTTTGAAAAAGACAGAATATGCGATGTATGTCAAAAAGGTAAGCAAGTTAAAATCACTTTTAAATCTAAAATGTATGTTTCAACATGTAAATCATTAGAATTGATTCACATGGACTTATTTAGACCTTTTAAAACTATAAGTATTGGTGAAAACTACTATGCACTAGTTTAGTTGATGTTTTCTCTAGATTTACTTGGACTTTTTTATACATTCTAAAAGTAATGTTTTGAAAGTTTTTAGAAAATTTGCTATTGCTATTCAAAACAAAACTAATTTGAAAATCAAGTCTTTGAGAAGTGATCATGGTGGTGAGTTTCAAAATGAACAATTTGAAAGATTTTGTGAATATTCTGGTATCTCTCATAACTTTTCTGCATCTAGAATACCTCAACAAAATGGTGTAGTGAAAAGAAAAAATAGATCTTTAGAATAATTATCCAGAAAAATGCTTAATGAAACAGTTTTACCAAAATACTTTGGGACTAGTATAGTTAACACAGCCTTTTATGTTTTAAACAGGGTTTTAATTAGCCTAATTTTGAAACTGACACCTTATAAATTTCTAAAAGGTAGGAAGTCAAATATATCTTATTTTAAAGTGTTTGGATGTAAATGTTTTCTTCTTAACAATGGCAAAAAAATCTTGACAAATTTGATTCTAAGACTGATGAAGCAATATTCTTAGGATATTCTATAACTAGTAAAGTTTATAGAATATATAATAAGAGAATATTAACTGTTGAAGAATCTATGTACGTTGTGTTTGATGAAATTGCTAAAGATACATACTGCTTGAGCATAAAAAAATGCAAATCATGAGATTACAGAAAAAGTAACAAAAGTGTCAGGTTAACTTTCTATAGCTTTTTGTATGAGCATGATTAACTATGTGGTGAGGGCTAGATAGTTATTTGGTTGTGTGTCTGATGGTAAATATTGCTTAGTGCTTATATATGATGTGGAATTATGTATGGATTGATTTATTTATTTCCCTTTATGCATTGGAATTATTTTTGAAGTGTTTCGTATGGTATGTGAGTTAGTATGTGTTTAGGAGAGCCGAAAGGAGGTGTTTAGAATTGTTTGGCTGAAAAAGGGGTTGTGACTCTAAAGAATCTCCGAGCTTCCGGTCCAGCTCGCAGTCAATTACACCGTTGGATTTGCCTGCAAGTTGAAGAGTCTGTTTAAAACATTCTCATCTAAATTTCCACCGTTCAGGTTTTCATTTGGACTTCTGTATGGGGAGAAATAGAGTTCTAACCGTGACTCTGTCTCAAATTCGTTGAAATCCCGAACAGTTCGATAAAATCACGATCACCAATTCATTAACCGTTGGATCGGTCTCAAATTTGGGTATCAATTTCCTGAGACGTGGTTTTAGGTTTTGACCGTAGAAATTTTCATTCTTAAGTTTTATAATGCGAGAAGTAAAGAAAATTCAATTAAGAGCAAAAAAGGCAAACTAGTCCTTTAGTATTTAGTTTAGGGGTATTTTTGTCAAACATTTTATATTTATTTTAGTTTTCTCCCAATTCAGCAGCGTGCAGCCCTTTCTTCTTCCCATCTTCTTCTTTATTTTCTCTCAAACCCTTACATTTCAATCCAAAAATTAAAGGCTAAATCTTGATTTTCTTGAGGAGCTCCAAGAGGTAAGTTTGTTCCTCTCAATCTCCTCTACATTTCTATTTTACTGACAAGTGTTCTAGCTTTGACGTTAAAATGTTTCCCTGTTTTAATAGCCTCAAATTTTGAATTTATGGGATTGATACGTGTAAAATTAGGACTTGTTGTCTTCATAAAAGTTGTAGGAAATTATATTATCAAAATTTAGAAACTGATTTCACATAAAATGGATATTTTTATCTCGAGTTATACCCATTTTACTGTCAGGTGTTCTAGCTGTGATGTTAAGATGTTACCCTGTTTCAACAGCCTTTGTTTTTGAATTACTGGGATTGATACATGTGAAATTAGGAATTTATTCCTGCATAAAAATTGTAGTAAAATGTGTTCCCGAAATTTAGGAATTGGTTTCATATCAATAGATTATGTGTAACATGAGTTATAGTCAAAATATCAAGACATATCCAGAGTGTTATTGTAGTTGATCCCTGTTGGAAACAACCACTGTAAACTGAAAACTGCATTTATTCTATAGGGTATTTGAATTTTTTTTCTTCATAAAAGTTGTATATAAATGAGTCTTTGAAAGTTAGAAACTGGTCTCATGTCAAAATATTGAGTATAGGCTGAGTTATGCCAAAAACACTGAACCTTGTTCATGTTTGCTAATAGGAAATCAGTCTCAAGCTTTGGAGAAAATAAACGTGGACGTACCAAGTAAGGAGAGCTTGTCCTAACCTCTTTGTGATGATTGGTGCAAGGATAATTGAATGAGTGGGTGTTGTGTATTGGCTTATTGTGATGAATAATGTTATGTGATATGCTTAGTGTTAATTATGAGTAAATGGAATTAGTGTGACAATGTGAATGAGAATGCTATCTGCTAATGAACAATTGTATAATGTGAAAGTGCAATGTGAGACTGTGTGTCATGTGGATCTTAGTGCATTGAGAAATATTGATGTGTGTTTGAGTTATGATTGGTTGTATGATTATGAACTGTGTGTGTAAGTGAGACTATATGCCTAAGATATGCAAACCAAACTTTGGGGGTCAGATGGTTTTATTAATTGAGACTGTATGCCTAAGATATGCAAACCAGGCTTTGAGGATCAGATGGTTATGCTAATTGGGGACCCGACTGTGTGTCAGGTGGTTTCCCTGGAAACATTTGTGTGCTAGATGTTTCTCTGAAGGCGAGGCTATATGTCAAATGTCGCCTAAGAGAATGAATTGGATATTTATATTATTTCCTGATTATACTCTATCATTAGAGTTCTGAATTATAAATGTTGATTTTAGCTCACCCTTGCATTTCTTTGTGATGTGTTCTGCTATGATCGTACTTGATACGGGAGAAGGTGATACAGGTGGAGCCTCGGCTACCCAAGGGGATGGGTAAGCTAGGAGGAGCTGAGGGTGGGGGAAAGTTTGGGCACGTAGCTCACTCCCCATAGATAGGAGAATGGCCATGAGCCTTATTGTATTTTGAAAGACTTGGCTTTGTACCTATTTGTATTTGAAGGATTGATGTATTGTACTTGATTATATATATATATATATATATATATATATATATATATATATAATGAATGAATGAAATTGTATTATTCGAGAAAAAAAAATTGGTCTCTCATGAAAAAAAAATCTATTTAACGCATGTTAGATTCCTTTGGGTCGTGACATTTAGTGGTATTAGAGCATGGTCTAGGTAAACCTACGGGGTGAGGTTTCTAGGTTTCAGTTGTGCATGTTGAATAATGGTTTTGGATGTGAGTTATAACCATAATTGCCAGGTGTTGAGTCATGAGAGGATGAGCATGATCACCTTGATTCTCTAGCATGATCAATGATGGGAAATTATGGCATATAACCTTAAGGTGAGATAATGATAGAGTATAATGTGTGGGGAAAAATGTGTAAGTTGTGCGCTTTACATGAGGAATGTTATTTTGTATGGATTTGTATGATATGTACTGTATGAGTAAGAAATGTATGCTATATGCAAATAGTAAATGTTGTGTGTTTTGTATGTGGTATGTGAAGTGGCATGAGGCTGTGTGACAAGATTGCGTGATTGATGAGTTTGATTCTTGTTGTGTGTATGAGGAATGGACTAGTGTATGTGACATGTTATGTGAGGAATGTTGTGTGTAGCAGTGTGCTGAGGTGTGGTTTCTGCTTTTTAGATGGCAAGACCACCCAGGAGACCTACTTCTGATCCTCCTTCTGTAGATGTGAGTCAAATGGCTCATGCCATGGAGGCTATGGCGACAGCTATGAGGCAGAGCCTCAATTTTATGCAGCAGCAGGCTGCGAATTAGGCGGCTGCTACCGCTCAAGCAACTACTATTGCCACCACAGTGCTACCACCTAAGTACCTGTTAAGTGGTAAAAAGTTGATATAATTATGCCTTGAATTGTTATAAAACCACTTAACTTATGTTAATTCTAATATATTTTTCTCCCAATATAGGATGAATTTGAGAATACCTTGATACAAGAGTAAGGAGCATAATTGTCAGCATAATTGGAGTAAAATTGAAAGAAAGAAGAGAGTTTAAGCGAATGAATGATGCAAGGCCCGACCCAAATTCTCCTATAAAAAGATAAGTTGTGTTTTGAGAAAAGCAAGCAGTTTTGGAGGAGAGGAGGCACGACTACTGTTAGGGTTTTGTCTAATCTTCATCAATTCTTCTTCATCAATTGGAGCATTGTAATGGCCAACATGAGTGGCTAACTTCATTCTCTTAGGATTCGGTGCACTTCCTTTGAACTCTTTTGTATCATGGTGATATTTTGATATATTAATCTATGCTTTGATGTTGTTATTCTTATCCTTTATGCTTTGGAATGATTTATTCTTGATTGTTTGAGGTATGATTGGAAAATATATCTTGAACCCTAGATCACGGTAAGCATATTTGTTACGTTAATTGTTAGGAATGGAATGAATGTATCAATTGCTTAACACCCTAACCCTAATGCTGGAAAATCTATTAATTGTGTGAGGAATAAACATTTATTAGGTTTTCTTATGAATTTCATGTGTGAGGAATCAACATGGATGATTTGAGTAGGTGGCATCAACATTGTTAGGTTAATTGGCGTTCTTAATTGATTTAGCCATTACAAAAGAGGGATAAGGAAGGAAGTCAATCCTAAGTACCTTTAATTGATATTTTCTCAACAATTTACAAGTCTTTGTCATTTAATTTCAATTCAACTCTTATTTGCAAAACTTAATCTGTTTTAATCTACTTAGTAAGCATAATTGGGAATTTCCATTGAAACTGTTCCTCGTGGGATCAACTTTTATTTAATCGAAATACTATACTGCGATTGATAATTTGGTACGCTTGCCAATAATTCAACAGTACCAGGGGTTGGCTGAGTTTAGGAGGTGTGATCCTCCACAGTTTACGAGAATTAATGGACCCGAGGCAGCGGAGCAATGGCTAAGGGAGATAGAAAAGATCTTCCTCACCATGGGCTGTGCCAAGGGAAGGAAAGTGATGTATGTCGCCTACATGCTAGTGGGTGATGCTGAGATGTGGTGGCAGGGAGCCCGGGCGGTGCTCGAGGCCCGTGGTATGATTGTGACATGGGAAGTGTTTCGTGATAGTTTCCTTGGGAAGTTCTTTCCCTCCCATGTTAGAACTGCAAAGGAGAGAGATTTTCTCAACTTAGTGCAAGGAGACTCCTCAGTGTACGAGTATGCGATACAGTTTGAGATACTGTATAGATTTTACTCCCAAGCTTTATCAGAAGAGTGGAAATGTCAGAGGTTCTCGGATGGTTTAAGGGTCGACATTAAAGTGATCTTGATTCCATTGGAGATCACATTGTTTGCTAAGTTGGTGGATCAGGCCACCATCATTGAGGGGCTGATACAAGGGGGAGCTGGAGGGGTGGGAAAGGCCCAGTCCAGCAGAAGCAATGAAAGCCAAGGGAAGAGTGGGGGTGCAAGGAAAGACCCCTACCACAGTCAGGGCAGGAGGCAACAGTTTTGGCCTACTCATTCTGGAGGGGCAACCTCATCTGTCCCTAGGCCTGTGGGGATTACTACTTCTCCTCTTATATCACGAGGTGCAAGTGGACCATCGTGGGTGGGCCCAACACCATCTGTTGTGAGGTGTTATCAATGTGGGGGACCACATTTCATGAGCCAGTGCCCGCAGCCTGGCCAGGTGGGCCAGAAGATATGTTATACGTGCTGGCAGCCGGGACATTTTGCTAGGGAGTGCCCCACTACTTAGAGTGGAACGGCATCTTCCACAGCTAGTGCATTGCATGCCATGAGGCCCAGAGCTATTAGAATTCCCCAGGCAAGGAGGCTCAGGGCTGAGGCACGAGTGTTTACCACATCTGGGATTGAGGTGGCCCAGGCGACATATTTTATTCAGCGGACGGGCACGGTGGCAGGTATGCTCCTTTTTGTGTTATATGATTCTAAAGCTACACATTCTTTTATTTCGGATGCTTGTGTGAAAGAGTTGAGTTTGTCAGTGAGTGAATTATAGTGTGAACTTGTGGTGTCAACCCCAGCTTTGAACTCAATCGTGACCTCAACTATGTGTTTGGGGTCTCCATTGGAGATTGAGGGGAGGCAGTATAAGGTGAACCTTTTTTGCATTCCAATGGCGGGGTTGGATGTGATTTTGGGCATAGATTGGCTGGTTGCCAATCACGTACTCCTTAATTGTGCTCGAAAGTGCTTGGTCTTTTCGGAGCGTCAAGGAAGTGTAGAGTTGATAACGGCTCAATAGGTAGAGGCTTCTTTGTGTGAAGGAGCTTCTTATTTTCTACTCTTGGCTATGACAAGTGCAGAGGGAGAGCAGGACCTCCAGTCACTACCTGTAGTGCGAGAGTTCCCGGAAGTGTTTCCGAAGGATAATCCCAGATTACCCCCGCCTAAGGAGGTAGAGTTTTGTATAGACCTGGTCCTAGGGGCGGAGCTTGTGTCTATTGCTCCGTATAGAATGGCACCAAAGGAGTTGAAGGGACAGGTTGAAGATTTGATGTAGAAACAGTTGATTACCAGTGTGTCACCTTGGGGAGCACCGGTACTGTTGGTGAAGAAGAAGGACGGGAGTTCCCGGCTGTGTGTGGACAACCATCAGTTGAATAAGTTTACCATTAAGAATAGGTATTCGTTGCCGAGAATTGATTACTTGATGGATCAATTGAGGGGTGCTAGAGTGTTCTCCAAGATTGACTTAAGGTCGGGATACCACCACATTCGGGTAAAGGATGAGGACATTCCGAAGATGACTTTTCGTACTCGGTATGACCACTATGAGTATGTGGTGATGCCTTTTGGAGTTACGAATGCGCCTGCAGTGTTTATGGACTACATGAACCATATCTTTCGACATTTTTTGGATTGGTTTGTGGTAGTATTCATAGATGACATCCTCATCTATTCGGGTTCAGAGGAAGAACATGTGGAGCATTAGAGGATTGTCTTGGGCATCTTAAAGGAGAGGCAGTTGTATGCTAATTGTCCAAGTGCGAGTTTTGGTTGAAGGAAGTGAACTTCCTTGGTCATGTGATCTCGTTGGAGGGGATTGCAGTGGATCCTTCCAAGGTGGAGAGTGTGTTGAGATGGGAGAGGCCGAAGACGGTGACTGATATCCGCAACTTCGTGGGTTTGGCAGGGTATTACCAGAAATTCATTGAGGGGTTTGTGAAGATAGCTTCCCCATTGAATCTTTTGACCCGTAAGAACCAACCCTTTGTGTGGATGGAGCAGTGCGAGCGGAGTTTTGAAGAGTTGAAGGAAAGATTAACCACTTCTCCAGTGTTGATTCTCCTAGATGTCAATCGGTCATTTGAGGTGTATTGTGATGCCTCCCATCAAGGTCTTAGGTATGTGTTGATGCAGGAAAAGAGGGTAGTGGCGTATGCCTCACGCCAGTTGCGAGTTCATGAGCAGAACTACCCCACCCATGACTTGGAGCTAGCAGCTGTGGTATTTGCCTTAAATATTTGGAGGCATTACCTGTATGGGGCTCAGTTTGATGTATTTAGCGATCACAAGAGTTTGAAGCATATGTTTGATCAAAAAGAGTTGAATATGAGACAGAGGATATAGATGGAGTTTCTGAAAGATTATGAGTTCCAGCTTCAGTACCATCCGAGTAAGACTAATGTGGTAGTTGATGCCTTGAGCAAAAATGTGATTCAGGCGTTCTCCTTGAGGGTGAGTGAGTCCCTCTTGGTTGAGCAGTTGTAGAACCTGAATTTGCATATGACCTTGTCACCTGGGAAGATCAGGTGTGATCATGTTGTGGTGACTAGCGGTTTTCTGCAAGAGATTAAGGAAGAGTAGCTATGGGATCTCAGGTTGTGTCGGCTTGTGTTATTGATGGGAACCGATAAAGCCAAGGGGTTCAATAGGCGTGTTGATGGTATTCTCCGATATCGTGATCGGGTGTGTGTCTCAAGGGGTGTCGAGTTGAGGAAAAATATTTTGGAAGAGGGTCACAGTGGAAGTTTGAATCTGCATCCTGGAGTGACAAAGATGTATCAGGATCTGAAGCAGATGTTCTGGTGGCCAGGTATGAGAAAAGATATTGTCCGATTTGTGAAAGCCTGCCTAGCTTGTTAGAAAGCCAAGGAAGAGAGGCGGTGTCCCCCGGGAGAGGTGCAGACCATGGAGATTCCGGAGTGGAAGTGGGATAGTGTGACGATGGACTTTGTGTCCCACTTGCCACGGACGGATAGGAACCATGATGCGGTGTGGGTCATAGTCGATCGGTTGACTAAGTGTGCTCATTTTATACCGGTCAATATGACATATAGCATGGAAAGGATAGCTGAGTTGTATGTTAGGGAGGTGGTCAGATTGCATGGAATACCCTCCAGCATTATCTCAGACAGGGACCCACGTTTTACTTCTCAGTTTTGGTAGAGCTTGCAGGCAGCCATGGGTAACCAATTGAGATTGAGTTCAGCTTACCACCCGCAAACGGATGGCCATTCGGAATGGACCATCCAGACTTTAGAGGATTTACCTCGTACATGTGCGGTTGAGCAGAGGGGTACTTGGGAGGATTTACTTCCTCTAGTGGAGTTTACCTACAATAATAGCTACTATTCGAGTATTGGCATGGCGCCTTTTGAGGCTTTGTACAGTTGAAGGTGTAGGACCCCCGTGTGTTGGTTTCAGGATGGACTTCACTTGATGGTTGGACCTAAGATGCTCTAGAGAACCAGGGATCAGGTGAAACTCATCCAGGAGAGGCTGAGGACGACGCAAAGTCGACAGAAATCCTATGCTGACCGCCGTCGGAGGCCCATGGAGTTCAAGGTTGGAGACCATGTGTTCTTGAAGGTCTCTCAGACCACGGGTGTAGGGCGGGCTTTGAAGGCCAAGAAGCTGACACCTAGGTTTATTGGACCATATCATATTGTACACCGTAAAGGACCGGTGGCTTATGAGCTAGCATTACCCCCAAATCTAGACGGCCTACATAATGTCTTCCATGTGTCTTAGTTGAGGAAGTACATCGGTGACCCTATGCATGTAGTGGAACCAGACACTGTGCAAGTGAGAGATAACTCGACAGTGGAACTGCCAGCTGCGCGGATTGAGGATACCAAAGTGAAAGAACTCAGAGGTAAATCATTTCGGTTGGTAAAAGTTGTGTGGGATCTAGTCAACGGTGATGCGTCCTGGGAGGTAGAGGACAAGATGAGGGAGTTGTACCCCCATCTCTTTGCTGAGGGCTAGTGGCTGCATTTTCGAGGACGAAAATTTATTTTCAGGGAGAGAATTGTTAGGTTAGATTTCTATAGCTCTTTGTATGAGCATGATTAACTGTGTGATGAGGGTTAGATAGTTCTTTGGCTATGTGTCTGATGGTAAATATTGCTTAGTACTTGTATATGATGTGGAATTATGTATGGATTGATTTATTTACTTCCTTGATGCATTAGAATTTTTCTTGAAGTGTTTCATATGGTATGTGAGTTAGAATGTGTTTAGGAGAGCCGAAAGGAGGTGTTTAGAATTGTTTGACTGAAAAAGGGGTTGTGACTCCAAAGAACCTTCGAGCTTCCAGTCTAGATCGCAGTCAATTCCACGGTTGGAATTTCCTGTAAGTTGAAGAGTGTGTTCAAGACATTCTCATCTAAATTTCCACCGTTCAGGTTTTCGTTTGCACTTCTGTATTGGGAGAAATAGAGCTCTAATTGTGACTCTGTTTCAAATCCGTTGGACTCCCGAACAGTTCGGTAAAATCATGATCGTCAATTCGTTAACCGTTGGATCAATTTAAAATTTAGGTATCAATTTTATGAAACGTGGTTTTGGGTTTTTACCGTTTGAATTTTCATTATTAGGTTTATAATGGGAGAAGTAAAAAAAAATCAATTAAGAGCAAAAAGGGCAAATTAGTCCTTTAGTATTTAGTTGAGGGGCATTTTTGTCAAACATTTTATATTTATTTTAGCTTTCTCCCAATTCAGCAGCGTGCAGCCCTTTCTTCTTCTCTTCTTCTTTATTTTCTCTCAAGCCCTTACATTTCAATCCACATATTGAAGGATAAATCTTGATTTTCTTGAGAAGCTCCAAGAGGTAAGTTTGTTCCTCTCAATCTCCTTTACATTTCTACGGTTTCAATTTTTAATACGGTGCATTTTCATTTTTCTTCTCTCTTGGCTGGGCTTGAATGGAGTGGAAAGAGTATTATCATAGTTTTATTGTTGTGATTTTACACCTAGAACACTAGAATCATGTTTGAAGTAGAGGATTAAAAGTGGTTGAGCTAAAAACCTTAGGAACCCTAATTCGTAGGTACTGTTCACTGAAATTCTGGGACTTGTGTGAACAGAATTAGGAATCGGTGTCTTTATAAAAGTTGTATAAAATTATGTTCCGGAAATTTGAAAACTGGTTTCACATCAAACGAATATTTGAAGCATAAGTTATGTCTATTTTACTGACAAGTGTTCTAGCTTTGACGTTAAAATGTTTCCCTGTTTTAATAGCCTTGATTTTTTAATTTATGGGATTGATATGTGTAAAATTAGGACTTATTGTCTTCATAAAAGTTGTAGAAAATTATATTATAGAAATTTAGAAATTGATTTCACATCAAATGGATATTTTTAGCTCGAGTTATGCGCATTTTACTGTCAAGTGTTCTAGCTGTGACGTTAAGATGTTACCTTGTTTCAGCAGCCTCTATTTTTGAATTACTGGGATTGATACATGTGAAATTAGGAATTTATTCCCTCATAAAAATTGTAGGAAAATGTGTTCCCGAAATTTAAGAATTGTTTTCATGTCAATAGCTTATGCGTAACATGAGTTATAGTCAAAATACCAAGGCATGTTCAGAGTGTTATTGTAGTTGAGCCCTGTTGGAAACAACCACTGTAAACTGAAAACTGCATTTATTCTATAGGGTATTTGAATTTATTTTCTTCATCAAAGTTTTATATAAATGAGTTCTTGAAAGTTAGAAACTTGTCTCATGTTAAAATATTGAGTATAGGTTGAGTTATGCCAAAAAAACTGAACTTTGTTCAGGTTTGCTAATAGGAAATCAGTCTCAAGCTTTGGAGAAAATAAATGTGGACATACCAAGTAAGGGGAACTTGTCCTAACCTCTTTGTGATGATTGGTGCAAGGATAATTTAATGAGTAGATGTTGTGTATTGGATGATTGTTATGAATAATGTTATGTGATATGCTTAGTGCTAATTATGAGTAAATGGAGTTAGTGTGACAATGTGTATAAGAATATTATGTGCTAATGAACAATTGTATGATGTGAAAGTGCAATGTGAGATTGTGTGTCATGTGGAGCTGAGTGCATTGAAAAATATTGATGTGTGCTTGAGTTATGATTGGTTGTATGGTTATGAATTGTGTGTGTAATTGAGATTGTATGTCTGAGTTATGCAAACCAGACTTTGGAGGTCAGATGATTTTGCTAATTAAGACTGTATGCCTAAGATATGCAAACCAGACTTTGAGGGTTAGATGGTTATGCTAATTGGGGACCCGACTGTGTGTCAGGTGGTTTCCCTGGAAACGGTTGTATGCCAGATATTTCCTTAAAGACGAGGTTATATGTTAGATTGTCGCCTAAGAGAATGAATTGGATATTTATATTATTGTTTGATTATACTCTATCATTAGAATTGTGAATTATAAATGTTGATTTTAGCTCACCCTTGTATTCTTTATGATGTGTTCTACTATGATCATACTTGGTACAGGAGCAGGTGATATAGGTGGAGCCTCGACTACCCAGGGGAATGGGTAAGCTAGGAGGAGCTGAGGGTGGGGGAAAGTTTGGACACGTAGCTCACTCCCCATAGATAGGAGAATGGCCATGAGCCTTATTGTATTTTGAAATACTTGGCTTTGTACCTATTTGTATTTGAAGGATTGATGTATTGTACTTGATTATATATATATATATATATATATATATATATATATGTGTGTGTGTTTTAATGAATGAATGAAATTGTATTATTTAGAAAAAAAAATTTGGTCTCATGAAAAAAAAAATCTATTTTTCAGCTTATTTAATGAATGTCAGATTCCTTATAAAAAAAAAAGGGTCGTGACAAAAAGAACCTCAAGTTATTCAAAAAGAGAATGATTAACAACAAACAGAAGAGTTACCAAAAGAATGGAAATCCCCAAGAGGATTGTCTTTAGAAAATATAATTGGAGTTATATCAATTGGAGTGACAACCAAAAGAAACTGCTCAATTTTGCATGAATGTTGCATTTGTATCTCAAAAAGAATCAAAATCTGTGGAAGAAGCATTAAAAGGTGAACATTGATTTCTTGTTATGCAAGATGAACTAAATCAGTTTAAAGAAATGATGTTTGGGAACTAGTTTCTAGAAATTCATCTTAACAAGTTGTTGAAACTAAATGAGTGTTAAAAAATAAGTTGGATGATACTGGTTGCATTGTGAAAAATAAAGCTAGATTGGTGGCTAAAGGTTATAGCCAAGAGGAAAGTATTGATTGTTATAAAACTTATGTGCCCATAGCAAGATTGGAAGCAATCAAAATTCTGTTAACTATAACATCTACATTGAACTTTAAATTATATCAAATGAATGTTAAGAGTGCTTTTCTGAATTACTTTATCAAGGAAGAAGTATATGTTGAACAACCTCCAAGTTTCAATGATTTTGAACTTCCAAATCATATATTCAAATTGAAGAAAACATCATATGGATTGAAACAAGCACCTAGATCTTGATATGAGAGATTAAGTCAATTTCTCATTAAACATAACTTCAATAGAGGTAAGGTAGATTCAACTTTATTCATCAAGAAATTTGGTAAGGAGTTGTTATTTGTACAAATATATGTGGATGATATTGTGTTTGGATCTACTAATCCACTTTTGTGCAAAGAATTCTCAAACAATATGTAGCAGGAATTTGAGATGTCAATGATGGAGAGCTTACATTTTTTTTTGGTTTACAAGTCAAACAAACCAAGACGTAGAATCTTTGTACATCAATCTAAATATTGTACAAAATTGTTGAAGAAGTTCTCTATGGACAGTTGTAAAGAGTCTATAACCCCAATGGTCACAAACTGTTACTAAAACACTGATGAGAATGATAAATCGATTAATCAAACTATGTACAAAGGTATGATCGGTTCACTCTTATACTTAACCTCTAGTTGTCCTAACATTATGCATAGTATTTGTGTTTGTGCTCGTTTTCAATCTACTCCTATAGAATCCCATTTAATTGTTGTAAAAGGGGTATTGAAATACTTAAAAGGTACTAAAAATCTTAGCTTATGGTATCCTAGGGTGTTAAACTTGTTTTAACTAGTTATAGTGAATCTAATTTTGGGGGATGCAAAATTGACAGAAAAAGTACTAGTAGAACTTGCGATTTACTAAGATGTTCTTTAGTGTCATTGCATTAAAAAAAAAATAAGCATGTGTTGCTATCTATTACTGAAATTGAATACATAGTTGCAGGGAGTTTTTATGCTCAATCAATTTGGATTAAGCATCAATTAGAAGATTATGGTATATATCTATAACATATTCCTTTAAAATGTGATAATACTAGTGCTATTAATCTTACTAAAAACCTAATTATGCACTCTAGAACAAAACATATAGAGAGATAAGACATCACTTCATCAGAGACCATGTAATTAAGGATGATTGTAAAGTAGAGTACATTGATACAAATCAATCACTAGCAAATATTACCTAAGGAAAGATTTAGACCATTATAAAATAATTAAGCATACTAAATATCAATCGATCTACATAAATCTTGTTTGCATAATTTTTTGATATAAATAATCAATTATTTCTTAATATAATCTATTAAAATATCATCTCCATGAATGTGGTGTTAATCAATTAATTTCAAACTAATCGATTAAAATGATGTTTTCATAATTCTATGAGGTGCATTGTTAATCGATTATTGTTAATATAATCGATTAAATCGAATATCTACATATTAAAAGGCTTGTGTTGATAATCGATTATCAACTTATATAATCGATTATTATAATTGTATAATTATTTCAAATAATCTATTTAATGCACATTTATCTTTTTCACCTACAACCAAAAGTTCCTTTCACCTACACTCAATTTTATTTCTCAAAACACCTAGGTCTCTTTGTTCCTAAAAACCTTCTTATTGTATCCATGCCTCCTTCACTTTGTGTTTGTTTCTGCTGAAATGGCTTCCTCTGCAAAAACCAAGAGAATTAAAAAGATGGTGTCAAAAAGATCACCAAGAACTACTTTTGTTGAGGGTTGGATCAATGACGAAGAACAAAGGGAAGAATATCATATCCATTGGAAGAAACAAAAGCTTATTACACATAAGTATTTGTCTATTTCCTTCTTTAGGAGTAATGGGTTTCTATTTCAAGATTTATTAATCTATCAGGGGTTTGCAAAATGTATTGAGTTAAATGGGAAGTTTTATCATGATCTAATAGAAGTATTTTACTTTAACATGAAAACAATAGATGGTGTTATACATTCTAGAGTAAAGGCAGTAGATACAACATTAGATGAGGAAATCTGGACTACAGGAAATCTGGACTAATGTTGTAGGTTTTATTATAGGAGGAAAAAATGTCACAAGGGGATTTAAGGATTTTTAACAAATTAGCTATTTTTAGATTTTGCCTTAGGAATCCAAATGTGGCTAGGAACTATTCAATTTATAAAACTGAGGGAATGAAGAAAGATGAGAGATTATTAGTTTTTGTTATTACCTAGATCCTTGTAGCCATGGGGAGCAATCATGCTCAAATGACTTTAGAGGATATGTATATATTACATGCCCTTAAAAGTAGGCTCTTCATTGATTGGCCTACAGTTGTGAGTGACAGTATTAAGAAATCTTACAAGTTGTCCCTTTACCCTCTTTTATATTCTATTTTTCTCTCAATGGTGTTTGAATATGTTGATGTCAATCTGGATGGAGAATCCTTCACTATAATGAGTCATGTAATGAGATTGGGAAGTCAGCCCTTCACCATGTTGGAATGGTAAAGAGGGATGATGGATGGTTCTTTAAGGATGAACAAGAGTTTATAGATGAAGATGTTGATTTAGTGCAAATATTCCTACTTCTTCTGTTGTCAGAAAAAATTTATTTGCATTTGAACAAATCATGTTAGAAAAATTGGATTACATACATAATTGGCAAAAGGAAAAACATGAGATTTATTGCTCCCGGCTAGATAGTTTAGATGATAAAGTGTCATCCATTCTGAGAACACTACAAAGAGACTGAACAAGAGGAAAGTGGCAGTATAGATGGTGAAGGCAGCACAGTCGAGCTATCATTTGATGGCGAATGATTATTGTTTCTATTCTCTTTAAATACTTTTTTTATAACTTGTTTGAACAACTCATTTGATGGTTTCTAATATCTTATTTGACATGTTGATTTAGTGGTTTGTAACTTGATACCTTAAATAACTCTTTGAACCCTTTATTATCTGATTTGTGGACATATATGCACTTAATCAAACTATATATCCACTCCATTTTAACCCTTTTTTATCAAGTCCAAAGGGGAGAAAAGTTTATTACAGGTAATTTGATCGATCATCATAAAAAAAGGGGGAGATTGTTAGTAATTTGGTATCTTTAATAAAGATTTGGTATTTCTGATGAAGATTTCCTTTAGTATGTTTTTTATGATGTTTAGTAGGTAGTTCTGTGTGTTTAGAAATTGTAAAGCCAAATGATTAAATCGATTTTGAAATTCTCTAGAAAAATGATAATCGATTAACTTTAAGACCAAAAGATGATAATCAATTATGTTGATACTTAATCGATTATATAGTTATGTTTTTATACTGCACCAAATTAATCGATTAATTTTTTTTAATCAATCATCTAAATTAATTGAAATTGTTTCAACTCTTTAAATTGAAGAAAACTTTTGCCAATATATACACTTTTTGAAATACAATCAAAATTCGAAAGAGATTTTATGTGGGCATTGAAACAGTTGCTTGAAAGCAATGAGGGGGAGATTGATGGCAATGTGAAACATGTCCCTACATTCCCAAGAGATGATTTTGATGATGACAACAACATTCAAGAATCAAGCAAGCCCAAGATATGATTTTGATAAAGATTCTATTCAAGATTCAAGCAAGCCCAAGATGATTCTTGAAGACTAGATAGAGTCTTAGAATACTGGATATGGAGGTACAAGTTGATGAAGTAATATTATGCATAAGCCTCCAAAGCACAAGTGTGATAAAATTTTGTAACATAACATTTTTCACTGTCATAATCAATTATGATGCATCAGAAATGGAAAAACAATTTTCTTTCTGTCATAATTGATTATACTGGTAACATAATCGATTGTAGACCACAAATCTTGTCCGACCTCTCAATAAAGGCAGAAGACTTCCGTTCGAAGATGGATAAGGCCTCTTTAGGTCCCTAGGCATGTGTACTAGACTCCATATTATGATAGGAAGGCCTTCTGTACACGAAAATAAGAGAATTCTCGCCAAAAAGCCCGAGACAACTGTCCCGTTTGGCCAGACGGCCATCTCGCCCGTCTCGCCACAAGGGTTAAGACGGTCGTCTCACCTTACAAAGGCAAGACGATCGTCTCACCACATGTAAGGTGAGACGGTCGTCTCTCCACTTGGTGAGATGGTCGTCTCGCCACTTGTAAGGCGAGATGACCGTCTCGGTCTAAGGGGTGCGAATTCCTATAAATAGGACCTCGCCCCCCCTCATTAGAGATAGAATTCGAGATTTTAGCTCCTAATACACTCTCCTACCTTCGTCTATACATCTCTGAAGCATTTCCAGAGTTCAAGTGCTCTTTTTAGATACTTTGTAACTAGATTCTTTCTATCAGTAGAGGAGTGAGCAGCGTTGTAGAGTGAGGGGATGGCCAAAAAACATCCTCAATCTTCAAGAGATTAATACAAAGCTTGCTTTGGAGGTTTCTTATCTACTCTCCCTTTTACTGCTTTTATTTACTACTCTTCTTGTATGCATTAGACAGTAGGATCATGTAGACATTTAATTTTTGCAAGTAAAACAAATAAATAAGGGTAAAAGCATAATTTTTTAATCTTTATTTTATAAACTAGTCCATCATAAAGAACTCGATAGGGGCGTTGTGGGGTGCTAACACCTTCCCCACATGTAACTAACTCCCTTACCCGACTCTGGTTATAATGGACAAAGTTGGTTTTCTAAAATCAACGCCTTTTTCTTCCTTTTTTTTATGTTTACGGTAAAAACATCGGTAGCGACTCTATTCAACCTTTTCGAAAACTTTGCCTTTAGATCTAGCCCGGTTATTGGACAAAATCATTGTGTCGCTCCAACTGCCTCTTTTGACGACGATGGTATCGATTATGGCAGTTCAAATTTGAAAAATCTATTCGTTTTGAAGAATAAATATTTTTGTATACATCCTGATTTTTCTCTATGAAATTATTAATGACCAACGACTATTTTCTGATGTTATTTTTCTATTTAATTAAGTTTTGATAGAAAATAAAAAACACACAATTACAGAATTCAAAAATACAATTTACATTCAATCAGTTTTGAGAAAAGAATTATGAGCAAGGCAACAGAGATATTTTACATGTTTTGAGAAAACCCTCTTCTCCATTGCCACAGAGATATTTTACCAAAACCCTCTTCTCCATTGTCTATTGTGCTTTCATTTTTAATCACACTTGTTCTTGGAGGTTGGCATTCTATAGACTTCTACAATTTGTTGTCTCCATTACCCAGGTGTGATTGTTCTTAGTTTATTACCTTCATCCTTTGTGGGCTTAAGTGGTTGATTATTAAATTCTCTGTTTAGGGTTTAAGTAGTCCCTATCATTCTGTTGTGTTTTTTTAGGTTTCTTGTGTGGAAATTGTTCATCCCTTTGATTTGTTCAGGGAGGTGTTTTTATCCTTTGATTTGTTCATTGGAAGTGTTCATCCCTAGTAGGATTCTAGGGAGGTGTTCATCCTTAGTGGGATTCTAAGGAGGTGTGTTCATCCTTTGATTTGTTCAAAGGAGGTGTTCATCCCTAGTGGGATTCAAAGGAGGTGTTCATCCTCAGCGGGTTTCTAAGGAGGTGATTGTCTTTTGAATTAGTTTACTTTTTGCTGAGTTGATTGTATTTTGTGAACTGAATTTAAAATATAGTGAATTGGGGTCACTCTTGTGTTAAGAGTTGATTGAGAACTAGATGTAGGGTTGGCTATACTCGAACCAGTATAAATCATTGTGTGTTCTTCTCTTTCCCTTATCCCTTTTTTCACTACACTACTCTCCTTTCACCCCTTATTTTTATCTCTATCGTTCTCTATCTTGTTGATATTTTATCTCTCCGATTATATTGCTTCCGCTTTATCTTTGTTCAATTTGATAATTAAAATTAAATTAATAAATATTTGACATCTTAAAATAAATTTTTAATTTGACATCTATTTTAATTTGTGCATCTATTCATCCCCCTCTAGATGTCATTTGTCTAACATTGCCTAGGTTGTGAAACAATTTATGAGAATTATATTCAAATGTTAAGTCATTTTGGCTATAGGAATTTGTGCATTGTACAATGATTTTTTTTTTTTTTTACTTTTGTTTTACTCTTGATGGTTCCGAGGAGAGCATGATCAAGATTTTGTTGAAAATTGTGAGGACAACATTTTCAACTTTTTTTTATTAGATCTTGATAAAAGGTTTGTTTTTCAAGATTTACATCCTGTTCTTGGGTCACTACAAGAAAAATTAAATTTTTTGATGGATATATCCGTCGATATTTTATTATTATTTT
Organism: Sphenostylis stenocarpa; assembly: GCA_963425845.1. Taxonomy (NCBI): domain Eukaryota; kingdom Viridiplantae; phylum Streptophyta; class Magnoliopsida; order Fabales; family Fabaceae; genus Sphenostylis; species Sphenostylis stenocarpa. The sequence goes on from OY731404.1 coordinate 66,216,396, forward strand.
TTTTAATTTCAATTATTATTCGATTAAGAAAATTTATTTATTTTCTGATACTCCAACCACTAAACTACTAGGATTTTCTAATAATAATTTACAAATAAATTATATTTATATACAAATAAATGTATATCCGTGTAAATATATAAAAATGAAATATATAAATACAATTTTTTAAAATTTTGATGCCAAATTTATGAGCAAGTCTATTTATATGGGTTTGAAATTTAATGATAAAATATAATCTTTATAATTTATTTATATAATGATATAAAATAATTTTTTTATTTTTATTTTATTTTAATTTATTCTTTTTATCTTTTTTTCTTCTATTATTTAATTAAAATTCTTATATTAAAATACTTTTTTTTAATATTAAAATACTTAAATATTTATTTTTAAAATTATTTAATTTAACAAATTATTATAAATTAATCTAATTATGATTAAATTAAATTATTAAATAAAAAAGTATTTAATTTTTTATTTAGGTGAATAATTAATTTATTATAATATATTTAAAATTAAGTAATTATTATATAATTTTAAATATTTAATTTTTTTAATTTAATGTTGATTTTTAAAAATATACTTTAAATCAGTTCGGACATTACCATCGGTAATTAATTGTTAATTTATCGACGGATATATTCGTTGATAACTAATTGTTTATTTACCAAAATTGTTAATTTCTTGATGAGATATATTCGTCGGTAATTAATTATTTATTTATCGACGGATAAATCCGTCGGTAAATAATTATTTATTTACCGAAGGATTTACCGACAGATATATCTGTCGGTAAATAATTGTTCATTTACCGACGGATTTATTGACAAGTCGGTAATTAATTGTTCATTTACAGATCGGATATAGGTAGGACCAAATTCCACAACTACTTTAAATCCGTCGGTAATCAATCATTTTCCGATGGCTACATATTCGTCGGTAATTAATAATTTCCTTGTAGTGGGTTTAAATTTCATAGGTAAATATTTATAATTTGAATCTTTAAAAATGTATGGTGAAAATTTAAGTAGGTTGCTTGGAAAATTGAGTAAAAATCTTTGTATTCTTATATTTTCTTTCTTTATCTTGATGTTTTAAAACAATTGCAACATATTTTATATTCTATTTCAATTAGATTAAAAAAAATTCATCCATTTTTTGTTTTTAAATTGAAAAGATCAACATAATTTTTAAAAAGAATTCTTTAAAACTCAATTCATCTCTACTTGGATTATGTTAAGTCATTCTATTTCTTTTCAACAATTTGATATTTTAACTAAGTTTCATAAACTCATATAATACATAATATATTACATGAGATGATAATTTTGTCAACTGTAGTTTTGTAAATAATCTTTACAACCGTATATAATTTATAATTTATGGATGTGATTTATTAATTATCCTAAAATAATTTGGGGAGTGTACTATTTTATATTAATATTTTTAATATATTAATATATATATATATACACATTTATTTAATTATTTAAATTTATAAAGGTTCAACATTTTTTTTAAATTAAACAGTTCAATGTAATTTAAAGATATTATTAATTATAACAAAATTATTTTAGGTATATTATTTTAGTAGTAATATAAGATAATAATAATAATAATAAGAATTTTCCTTTTTTATTATATTTTTACTTATCTAAAGAATAAAATTAATAAGAAATCAAATCGACTCATGGAAGTACTTAATAGTATAATATATAAGGGAAAATTCACAGAGGAGAAATACACCAATAAAATAAGAGTTCAACCAACATATGAATTGATATCACTCTCAACCAAAACCTTAAGACATTAGGTTATGCGTCATACTTTCTTATATGTTGTTCAACTTTTTCATTCTTACTCAATGTGGAACTTAGAATCACACTTGGATTACTCAACAATCTCTCCCTCAAGTGTGAGTGTTCCACATTGATACATCCCCTTGAACACACACTAGTGGACGTTCCATGTATTGTTGTTCACTCTAACGGGACATGCTTATTTGTCTCACTCTGTCAAGAAAACTTTTGATACAAAGACCACTCTAATTCACTATTGATCAACTTTCGATTCTGATATCACTTGTTGAGTCTTTCAAGGAGGAATTCACACGAGAGAAATACATTAATAAGACAAAAGTCCCACCCACATAAGAATTGACATCACTCTCAACCAAAAACCTTGTAATTGAAAAAAAAAGTCACAATTAATTATATACTCTAGCATAATTAACAAACAATTTTCAAGTGGATGATTGGTTTCTAGGACATCTCTGACAAGAGTTCCTAACTAGAGTTGTTTAGGAATAAAATTGAATATTTTATTAAACCACTCCCTTTAAACATATTGTTAGTTTTCCTTTAGTTAAAGTAAATTTTCAATATTCTACTAATAGTTAAGACATCATTAGATATTCAATTTAAAATGGATTTTATAACTTTGAAAGAGATCTAATATTTTAAACTAGTTTTCTCTACAATCTTTACCTATAAATATCTTCCAAATTTTTATAAATTGTTAATAATTTTTTTTTATACATAAGAACTACCATATTAATAGTAAAAACAATAAAATTGCAAGAGAATTTATTCTTAAGGTTTAGAATTCCAAAAGAAATCTCATTAAATATATATATATATATATATATATATATATATATATATATATGCAATAATATTTTTCTTATTTAGTTCTTTCTTTTTTATTTATAAAATATAAATTGAGAAAAAAAAACCATGCATGCATATTAGATGTCTTATTTTAAATAAAAAAAAAAAAAAAACCACGTACTTCAGTGATTCTGAAATTTTAATGTTTGGATATGGGATCGGTTTGAAAATAAATAATACCATGAACTTGTTTGGATATTTTGTTAAATAATATTCGTAAAATAAATTAAGACTATTTCACAATTTAAATAAACTTTTAAAATTATACATAATAAATTCTGTAAAAATTTTAAATGCCAAGTTGATTTTCCTCGGTTTCTTATATTTAAAAAAAATGGTTGTTTGTGGATTAAATCAAATGCAACACATTCAAATTTGTTGGGTTGGGCTCGAAGTCCAGCTTTGTTGCTTAATATTTCGGACCAGAATCTTGGGTTTAAAACAAATGGGATATATATATATATATATATATATATATATATATATATATATATATATATATATATATATATATATATATATATATATATATATAGAGAGAGAGAGAGAGAGAGAGAGAGAGAGAGAGAGAGAGAATAGTCAAATTATTTAAAAATAATTATTTTGGAGTTATTTTGTATCATCATTTTTTTCTTTTACTTTAATGTGATACATTAGTTAAAATCGTTAGATTATACAATATGCAAAGGATAACATTTTTAATTTGATTTTAGAATAATATAATAATCCTTATAATTTTTTATTTTAATCTAAATATTAAATATAAGTTATATTTGTTAAAACCGTTAAATGAAAAAAAATACCACTTATTGATTTACTTTAAAAAGAACTTAAAGAATACAATTTTTCTATAGAAAAAGAAGAAGAAGCATTTTTTTCATTAAATACCAATAATTAATTTTTTTTAATGACTATATTATAAATTTTCAATTACAATATAAATAGGCATGATAAAGGGTGGGACGAACTTTTGTCCCCAACTTTTTTAACCATTCCTGCATTTGTATATGATCTCACCGATGTTAGAAACTAAGTCTTTATCTTTGTCCTCGTTGAATTTTCTAGCCTGGAATCATTCTCATTTCACGTTATTTCTAAAAAATAATTATACATATTAATTTTAATTTTTTTATACAAAAATAAATAATTATTATTAATTAAGTATATATTTTAATTTATTATATTCATATTAAAATATATATATATATATATATATAAATAAATATTTAATCATTTTTTTATATGGATATAAAATACTTATAGTAATAATAGTAATATTATTATTATAATTATTATTATTATTATTTGTGTTGAATATAGAGGAAATAGGGTTTGAGATTAATCTCCTTTGTGTATAAATCACATAGGATAATCTATTTATAATAGAGAGAAGTACAACTAAAACAGTAACCGAAAGTAAACAGAATAAACAGAATATATTGTTTGATATTATGGTTAACAATATCTTAACAATATCTAAACAATATCTAACCCTCCCCCTCAAGCTGGACCATACAAATCGTATGTGACAAGCTTGTTACAAATATAATGAATTTTAGGCCCTCGTAAAGACTTAGTGAAAATATCTGCTAACTTATCACTTGAGTTAACAAACTCAGTCTTGATATCTCTAGACATAATCTTTTCTCGAATGAAATGACAATTGATCTCAATGTGTTTGGTCCTCTCACGAAAGATAGGATTAGAACTAATATGAAAAGCAGCATGATTGTCATACACAAGTGTCATTTGAGTGACATCTCCAAATTGTAACTCTCTAAGCAATTGCTTGAGCCAAACAAGTTCACAGGCAGCTGAGGCCATAGCTCTATATTCTGCTCCTGCACTAGATCTTGTCACAACACTTTGTTTCTTACTTTTCCATGAGATCAAGTTACCACCAATGGAGACACAATATCCAGATGTAGATCTTCTATCTGAAGGAAATCTTGCCTAATCAGCATCTGAGTAGCAAACAACTCTTGTATGGTTATTAGAACCATATAACAATCCTTTTCTAGGAGATCCTTTAATATACTTCAAGATACGAATGACTGCATTCCAATGATCTTCACATGGTGAATTAAGAAATTGGTTTACCACACTGACTGCAAAGGAAATGTCAGGACGAGTAACTATAAGATAATTCAATTTTTTAACCAATCTTCTATACTGCTCAGGATCAGATATAGGCTCCCCCTGATTTGGTAGAAGTTTAGTATTGGGATCCATGGGTGTATCAATAGACTTTGAACTCATCAACCCAGTTTCCTCCAAAATATCCATGACATACTTCCTCTGAGATATAATAATACCATCATTAGATTGTGTCACCTCAATACCCAATAAATATCTAAGTTTGTCAAGATCTTTGGTCTGAAAATGGTGACAGAGATGTTGTTTCAACTGAGAGATGTCATGGTTGTCACTACCTGTAAGAACGATGTCATTTACATATACTATCAAGTAAACACATCCAGCACTCGAGTGTCAATAAAAGACAAAATGATCTGCTTCACACCAAGTCATACCAAATTGTTGAACAACCTTGTTAAACTTTCCAAACCAAGTCCTAAGAGACTGTTTTAGGCCATATAGGGATTTGTGAAGACGACATACCATCCCAGAAGACTCTCCCTGAGCAACAAACACAAGAGGTTGCTCCATATAGATTTCTTCTTGCAAATCACCATTGAGAAAAGCATTTTTAACATCCAGTTGATAAAGAGGCCATTTTTGAAGAGCGGTCATGACGATAAATAAACGAACAGAAGTCATCTTTGCTACGGGGGAAAAGGTATCTCCATAATCCAACTTAAAAATTTGAGTATAAAAAGGTAATGACAGTCGATGATAACTCAAACCAATATAATGGGGAGAGAGATTATGTGTAGAACGGATACCTTTTCAGAGGGCAATGGGAAGGTCAAACTTAGGTGTCAGATCCAGAGGAGACAAAGTAGTTGGCACTTGAGTGAAGTCACATGGTGGTGGTTGTGATTGGTTTCGGCAACTATAAACTTGAAGAGGCAGTGGAGAAGAAGTTGACTGTGGAGTAGGAACTAATGGTGAAGAAGACACAGTTAGAGGGTCACAAACAATAGGAACATTAAATGTACTAGGAGTGTTGATAGGATTGGATGGAGACAAAGGTGAAGATTGACTTTTAAAATAAAGAGAGAACTCATCAAAGGTGACATCTGCAGACACAAAATAATGATTAAGAGAAGGAGAAAAATATGTATATCCTTTTTGTGATCTTGTAAACCCTAAGAAAACACATTTATGTGATCTAAGAGAAAGCTTGTCAAGACCAGAACTGAATTATGAACAAAACATGTAGACCCGAAAACTCTTATAGGTAACGGATGAAGTGGTTCATGAGGGAATAAAATGGAATGAGGTATTTTATTATCTAAAACTGAAGAAGACATGTGATTAACGAGATAACATATAGTAAGAAGAGCATAACCCCAAAAATGTTGAGGAACCTCTCCATGAATTAAAAGAGTGCGAGTTGTTTCAATAAGATGTCTATTTTTACGTTCAGTTACACCATTTTGTTGAGGTGTATAAGCACAAGAAATTTGATGCAAAATACCGTGAGAAGCCATGAATTGTTTAAAAGAACGAGAAAGATATTCACGATCATTATCACTATGCAAAACTTTAATAGAAACACCGAACTAAGTTTGAATTTCATTAAAAAAAAGTTTGAAAGATATGAAATAATTCAGAATGATTTTTCATAAAAAATAACCAAGTACATCTGGAATAATCATCAATGAAAGTAACAAAGTATTGAAAACCTAAAGTAGACTTAACGCGACTAGGTCTCCAAATGTCAGAGTGAAGGGGACGAAGCACCATGTGTGACACTACGAGGAAAGGAAGTACGACTATCCTTACCAAATTAACATGACTCACACACCAAACTAGACAAGTTGGACAAGGCAGGGACAAGCTTCTGTAACTTGGCAAGACTTGGATGATCTAACTAAGCATGAAGAAGAGAGGGAGACTCCATAACTGCACCAACATGTGTAGAGGGACGGAGATGGTAAAGACCATAAAACTCACATCTTGTGCCAATCACCTGTTTCGAACTCCGGTCCTGTAAACACACATAATTGTTGGTAAAAGAAACAACACAATCAAGAGAACGAGTTAGACGCCTGATTGACAACAGGTTAAAAGGAGACTCAGGGACATAAAGAACATTATTAATGGTTAAAGAATGGAAAAGTTTAACAGTTCCAATACCATGAGATGATACTCTAGAGCCATCAGCCAGTGTAACAGAAGGTAAAGGATTAGGAAAGGATAAAGAGGAGAACAAAGATTTGTTACTAGTAATATGATCAGTGGCTCCTGAATAAAAAATCCAAGGACCAGGAGAAGAGGATTGGGTCAGACCAACAAAATATGTACCTGTGTGTGCGAAACATGTAGTGGAACTAGAAGACTGTTGATCCTTGTACCATTTGAGAAATTTATTGAACATAGTAGGTATGTCAGATGCAATAGAAGAAAGAGGATCCGTAGCAGACAAAGGTGGAGAAAGATCGGTCTGAACAACTGCAGCAGATCGAGGAGGACGACCATGTAATGCATAAAACTTGTTAATTTTGTGACCTAGTTTGCCACAATGTTCACACTTAGGATGCCATTTTCCCTATTTGCAAGGACGAGTCCAGTCATCACGGTGAGATGCCAACGCAGAAGAATCATTAAGAGAATTGGAAGTTGTAGAAGGAGTGGAAGAAGTCATGAAGGACGGGAGAACAAACCCTAAAAAAAATCCAAAGTAATCCAATCAACCCACGAAGCATACATCCAAAACGAGAAGACCAAAACAAGTCTGTCGAGACTAAACGGCGTAGAAGACAATGGACGACCAACTCCGATGGTGGTGATCTTAATGGTACGATGATCACCTGACCAAGACGAACACAACTGTATGTTGCCAGTCAAAAATGAAACTTTGGCGGCAATGGCGATGACGGTGACGACACTGTGAACCAATACACCAAGTAAGTTCTCAGGAAAGAGAGGTGAGTCACTAATGGACACGCTTAAATACCAAGTTTTTTCTTGTCAGAACCTTCCTAGACATGCACTTTCACACTACCAAATAATATCCAGTAACAAAAATAACTCTTTTTTTATGTGGAAGATCAGTTTAACCGGCAGCGGCGGCGGTGATGGCTCCAGCAATGGACAAAGGCGAAAAAATTTCAAAATAACCTTAAGCTCTAGATACCATGTTGAATATAGAGGAAATATGGTTTGGGATTAATATCATTGTGTATAAACCACACATAGGGTAATCTATTTATAATAGAGAGGTACAACTAAAAGAGTAACCAAAAGTAAGCAGAATAAACAGAAGATATTGTTTGATATTGTGGTTAACAATATCTAACAATATCTAACAATATCTTAACAATATCAAACAATATCTAAATAATATCTAACAATTTGTTATAATACTATATTTAAATATTTAATTATATATAAGTTAATTATTTTTAAGTTGTCATTTTAAATTATTTATAAATATAAAATATATAGTCTATAAGAAAATATTTAATAAGTAAGTTTTTATTTAATTATTCAAAATAATAAAAGTTTTAATTATCGATTCTTTTGATCATTCAAAATATAATTATTTTATTAAGAAAATTTGATATATATAAAATATGAATAATAAAACAAATTTATTCAAGAGATTAAGAAAATGTAAAAAAGTCAAAGATAAAGAAAAGGAGAATAATATAATTAACTCATTGATTTAAGAATTTGAAAAAGACAAAAAAAGTAAAAAGTGCATAGAAGAAAACAAAGATGGTGAAATATAAAAAAAATGATATTATACATAATGTGAGAAAGAAAATGAAATATTTTAAAAATATTAAAAATTTAAAATTTAAATTTAAATTTAAGGGCGGGCGGGGATGAGAATTACATCCAGATCTCCAATCAATTCAATTTTTTCCGTCAAACTTAAGACGGAGATGGATGGATTACGTGGATATAAGTTTAATGATCATTCCTTAATATAAATAAGCTATTTAGTTTGTAAATTACTTATTCAAGTGATAAGTTAAATAAGTAAATGTAAAATTTTGAGTAAGTTTTAATTATTAATTAAATTGAGTTTAAGTTAAAAAGTTTAACTAAATTCATGAGTAATTCATATATATTTTATATTTTCTTAAAATATTTGTATGTTTTAGGTTATGTTAATTATTATTGAGTTACATTTTTATAAAGAGTAATTTTTTTAATATATAAATTATATTTATGAGAACATTTTATGTATATCTATTATTCATAGATTTGAATTAAAATAATTTTTAGATACTATATTAAAAATTGATGAAGTAAAATTAACTAACTAATTTAATTTTGTCTAAGAAACTAATTTTTTAATAGTATTAGACGTGAATAGTTAAATTTTAAAGTTATAAACGAAAAAATTAGGTTTGTTTGTTTATTTAAAAAAAATGAAAATTGTTTGATAACTATTTTATTAAAATGTTTTTTTTAAGTTTTTGAAAATTAAAAGAACAAAATTGATAAAAATTATTTTTTTAGTTTTAGATTTTCATTAATGCGTATTAATTTTTTATAAAAAATTTATATCAAATTACTCATTTTTTCAAATTTTGTACAATTTTTTTAAATTGATCTTTATAATTATTTCTAAATTTTTAAAATAGAATTAAATCAAATAAGTCCTTACCATTTTATCATGGTTCTTAAAACTGGACCAGTCATCAAACCAGTGAACGTATGAGTTTAAGATTCAAAGGTTCAACCAAGTTTAACCAAGAATAAAACCAGAGTTGAACCGGATTTAATAAAATAATATATTTTAATAATATAATAATATATTGAACTTGAAATAAGTTTATCACAACATAATAACAATTTTAATCCAATATAAATACTATTTGAAAAAGTATGATATAATAATAAAAATAATTTGTAGAATACATAAAGAAAAGTAATATAAATAAACATATCATCAAACACTTGGAGTACAAAACAATTAGAGAAAAAATTGTCGCTGCACCTAACTTGAAAATAACTAGGGTAAAAAAACTAGAACTAACTTGAAAACAATTAAGGGGAAAATTTGCATCATATCTTCCATTGCATCTAATTTCAAAATTTATACACTTTATTTTATATCAAATTAATTTATGAAATTAAGAGATTGTGATTCTTATATATTATTGTATTTGCATGAATGATTGTAGTGATGATAATAATATACAACAACGACAGTAAGGACGAAGCCAGAAGGAGATAATCAAAGATAGTGGATAGCGGTGACGATAATAATTGTAAGAATAAAGATTGTAATAAAAGAAGAATACCACCACCAATACAAAAAATAACTTTCTCTCTTCACATTTGATCAAGTAACATTTTTTATGAGAACATTATGGGACAACCCAAATCAAAGATCATATTAAGGCCACTAGTGCAGAAAAGGGCTTTTACGTCACCCAATTGTCGTCGCATGTAAAAATATTCGGCGTAAATAAAACGCAGTGGCAATTTTGTAAATAAGGGACAAAACTTTTACGTCGCACACCCCAGCACGCGACGTAAAAAGCCTCTACTTTACGTCGCATTCTGGGATGCGCGACATAAAAAGTCTCTTTTATTCCCTCCCTGGCACACTCCCTCGTCTCGGGCAACCAGGGTTTTTGAGAACGACGACGAGAACGACGACAACAGCTACCTCTGCACACCATTTTCGATCAGTTTTACAGTGAAAAACATCTACATTGTGTGTCATTTGACGAACTTGATATTTCTCCCCGATTGGATTCGAGTTTGAAATCATTTTTCGTCTACACTCGAGGTTAGTGTTCTATGTCATTGCTATATGTTTACATTGAATCCGTGATTGTTTTTGGGGATCTCAATCACGTTATAGTATGAATGTCTCCACTGGATTGTTATTGGAATGTAATTATTTGTTTATTTGTTTGAGTGCATTCGGTTTACACACTCCATTGTTGTTAGAACGTGCTTTGTTGTTTGTATATTAATTTCTTTTTACATATAATTTTTAAATCTCTAGGAGTGACAAAACTTTATAACATAATATGAATCGAAGTTGGATGAATGCACGTCGTATTAGTGAAGAGTACGAAAAGGGAGTTGAGGAATTTTTGAAATTTGCTAGTGAAAATGGAAAAGCTATGAAAGGGACATATTATTGTCCATGTGTTCGTTGTTTGAATCAAATTCGTCATAAACTTGAGGATATACGTGATCACTTGTTTGTTTATGGTATTATTAAGAGTTATACAATATGGACATGGCATGGAGAAATATTAGACATCCCAACCGTGTCAACTACGTACAATTTTGATGAAGGGATGGATGATAATCTAGAGGATATGATACGTGATATTGGTGAAGAAAATTTTCTGAAAGCACATCTATATGATTCTTTGAAATCTGATTTTGCGCAACAATTGTACATAGGATGTAGTTTTACAAGATTATCAAGCAACTTTAAAATTGTTTACTTTAAAAGCAAGAAATGGATGGACTCGATAAAAGTTTCACCGAATTATTGGAGTTGTTGAAGGAGATGCTTCCTGAAGATAATACATTACCTATTCGTAACTATGAGGCAAAGAAGATATTATGTCCAATGGGTTTAGAGTACAAGAAAATACATGCATGTCCTAATGATTGTATATTGTACAGAAATGATTTTGCTAAATTAAAGATGTGTCCGACATGTGGTTTGTCGAGGTTCAAAAACAAAGTTGAGGAAAGTAGTGGTGAGGAAGAACTAGATGGTCCCCCTGCTAAGGTGTTATGGTATTTGCCAATTATACCTAGGTTTAAAAGATTATTTGTCACTAAAGAAGATGCAAGAAACTTGACATGGCATGCAAATGGTAGAAAATGTGACAATCTTCTTCGACATCCAGCTGATTCTCCACAATGGAAACGGATTGATGAAACCTTTCCAGAATTTGGTGCAGAGCCAAGAAACTTGAGAATTGGATTAGCTACGGATGTGATGAATCCTTATGGAAATCTAAGTAGTAAACATAGTTCATGGCCAGCTTATGTTGATCATTTACAATTTGCCTCCTTGGTTATGCATGAAGAGAAAATATATGATGTTATCTATGATGATTTCGGGACCTCGACAACCAGGAAATGACATAGATGTATATCTTAGTCCTTTAATTGATGATTTGAAGATGTTGTGGGAAACAGGAGTGGATGTATTTGATTCATATCACGTAAGTGAATTTCGAGTTGCGTGCAATGTTATTTTGTACTATAAATGATTTTCCAAAGCATATGGTAATTTGAGCGGTTATAGTGTGAAAGGTCATTTAGCATGTCCTTTATGTCAAGAAGACACAAGTTATATCCAATTGAAACATGGACAAAAAACTGCGTACAATAGGCATAGAAATTTTCTAGTTGCTAATCATCCATATCGTAAAATGAAGAAAGCATTTAATGGATGTCGGAGAATGCAATTGCATCAGTACTCACGCAATGGTGAACAAGTATATGAGCAAGTGAAAAATATTAATATTGTGTTTGGAAAGACCCAAAAGAAATCCAATGAGAAAAACAGTTGGAAGAAACAGCCTATATTCTTCAATCTTCCTTATTGGTGTAAGTTGGAAGTTAGACACTCGTATAGATGTGATGCATGTTGAAAAAATGTTTGTGATAGTATAATTGGGACATTGCTTAACATAAAAGGAAAGACAAAAGATGGAATAAAAGCAAGACAAGATTTGGCGGACATGGGTATACGTTCGAATTACATCCACAATCAGCTTGGAAAACGCACTTACTTACCTCCAGACTTGTCATACTCTATCAAAGAAAGAAAAGAGAAGCTTTTGTGAGTGTTTACATGAGGTCAAAGTGCCACAAGGATACTCCTCAAACGTTAAGAGTCTTGTGTCTATGCAAGAGTTGAAATTAGTTGGTTTAAAGTCTCATGATTGTCATGTGTTGATGCAACAACTTTTACCAATGGCGATTCGAAACATCTTACCAACTTCGTTAGAATTGCTATTACTCTGTTATGTTTGTTTTTCAACGCCATTTGTAAAAAGGTAATTGATCCAAAAAAGTTAGATGAATTAGAAAATGAAGCAATTGTAATAGTGTGCCGGTAGAAATGTATTTTCCCCTTCATTTTTTGATATCATGGTGCATTTGATAGTCCATTTGGTAAGGGAAATTCGATTATGTGGTCCAATTTTTCTTAGATGGATGTATCCTGTTGAGAGATACATGAAGATCTTAAAAGGATATGTGAAGAATCGAGACAGCCGAAGCTTCTATTGTGGAAAGGTACATTGCGAAGAAGCTATTGAGTTTTGTTTAGGATACATGTCAAAATCAGAACCAATAGGTATTCCTAAGATGAGACATGATGGAAGATGTGAAGGTAAGGGTACTCGAAATTTAAAGATTAAAAATGTTAGTCGAAAGAAGTTGACCAAGCACATTTATACATATTGAACAACACCGATGAAGTAATCCCTTACATATCACAACACATAACTGAAATAAAGGCAACACATCCACGAATGAATGAAAAATGGGTATTGAATGAACATAACAAAAGTTTCCTTTCTTGGTTTAAAAAAAGGGTATATGTTGAGATTAATGCTTCGAAACACTTTTGAGACTTGCTCGTGGGCCTAATAGTGATGTCATTACATTTGGTGGGTATGACATTAATAACTATTGTTTCTACTCAAAAATAGAAGATGATAAAGGTAGAGTACAAAATAGTGGGGTCACAATTCAAGCTCGAATCTATGCATTTTTCTAGTTCTAAAGACAAAAATCCTATCACAGCTTTCTATGAGTTATTTTGGGGTTATACAAGAGATATGGGAAATTGATTATGTTACTTTTACGGTGTCTCGTCTTCAAGTGTAAATGGGTCGAAGGGAATACTGGTGTGCGAACAGATGACCTAGGATTTACTTTGGTTGATTTGAGTAAAGTTGGGTATAAGGATGAACCTTTTATTTTGGCATATCAAGCGAGACAAATATTTTATGTCAAGGATCCATGTAATGAGAGATGGTCAATTATCCTTGAAGGAAGAAGCATGCACGTAATTCATGAAGATGAGTCTCTAGATATACATGAAACACCTTCATTTTCAAGTAGACCATTTGATGACATAGTTGACAATGAAGTTGATGACATACATGCAATTCGAAGTGATCATGATGAAGGGATATGGGAAAACATACCAACATAATAGGTGTTTATCTTCACATTTTCTAGTTCTTTTTATTCAAACTTATAAAGTATGTTGACTTCATATTGTTTTGTTTTTCGGGATATGTTGGATTCCACGACTAGTATCGGTAGTGGTAGTGGCAGTGGCAGGAGCGGAAGTGGTGATAAAGGTAGATCCGTCACTCGATTAAAGGGGTTGACAACAAGGAAGGTAGCTAGAGAGAAAACTCAAGTTGAAGTTGATCCACGTTCGGTAAGGCATCCGGCCCAAATGTCGCTAAGTTTAAGAGCTATTTGGGACTACTAGCTCGACACCATGTTCCGATTACTACTCCATCTTGGGATGATGTAGAGGAAACCGAGAAGAACCTCATGTGGCAGGATGTTCAGGTATTTCTATATTTGTTGAATACTTTATATATCATTATTAATTGAATTTAACATTTATTGGTCATTTCACAAGCAAAATTTTGATGTTCCTAACACCGAGGTGATGAGGAAGAAGATTTTATCCTCCATTGCCATTAGATGGAGGGACTTTAAGACTTTCTTGACACGTGAGTATGTATTTGGAAAGTTTCAAGATGAATCTCCCTGTCTAAAGTATCAAATTAGTGAGGAGGATTGGTTACGGCTTTGTGCCAGCCGAATGGACCCCTCTTGGCGAGGATAAAAGACGTGCTCGCCCAACAACGTCGAGGTTGAATGATGCACCCCATGTATTGTCACGAGGAGGGTATGCATTATTGGAGCAACGTCTCATGAAATCCAGAGAAGAGTCAGCAGGAGTTGATTCTACTAACCTTGCATCTCCACCCCTCGCTATCCGATGTGGAAGGCAACCTGACAAAATCGATGGACAAATGACTTCGAGTCCGCACGAATCATTGCTCGTAAAATCGTAAGTTATAATGTCAATTTGAATTGATTCTAATGTGAAAGTTAGTGTATGACTTAATTATTGTTAATGTGTTGTAGGATGATTTAGTTGAGCAGACTCAACCAAGGATCATTTATTCCTCATGGTCGACAAGATATATTGGCGACGACCATAGGAAAACCAGATTACTCGGGACGTGTGCGTGGTGTCTGGTGGAACCCGGGGCCTTCGTGATTACTTTGGTCCAACATCACGAAGGACCACTGCTCGACTCTTGCAGCCAGGAGGCCTTGCATAAAATGGAGATGCAGTTGGAAGAAAAGTTAAATCAAATAAGGCGAGTCCTTGCAAGCAAGAGTTTGATGAAAAAATTGAATCTCTCGCCCGCTCTCGACAACGAGACTCAAGGAACACCTCAAACAATTGAACATGATGTTGTTTGAGTCAACACTAAAGGGAGTTGTGCTCGTTACTACTGCTGATCCTTCAGGAGAATATACTCGGATCGATGCATCACACCAAGTGTGAGTTATATGTTGAAGATGACCCCGCGTCTAGTGGCTATTGGTCGAGTTTTTGAGGGTGGCTTAACCATCCATGGTGTCCCTCTACAGCGGATCGGACACGAGTAGTAGTTGATGAAGTTCATGATGCTAATGCTCCAAGTGCCTTTTCCTAATGAAGAGATTCAATTAGTAGGGCAGCAAGCGGGACATTCTTGGCTTGGCCAAGACGTTTGGTTATGCCACTATCAGCACGGACCAAGGTAATATATATATATATATATATATATATATATATATATATTGTCTATTTTCTCTTTTCTACTATTATAATTATATAAATGTTTAATTCATTGTTATCATTTGTTTAGGAGGCCTTGCGTCGTGGTAAGCATAAAAAACAACCTATTATTGATGAGGATCTGACGTAATGTGATGATGATCTCATCTCTATGTTGTTGACCATATTACCACTGGTTGAGGAAGAGACCGTGTCGATACAATGGGATGTTAGAGTGTTTGGAATTGACGGCTCCAAGTATTCCATTATACATTTCCTTGCCCGATGCTTTAGAAATTGTTGGGGGAAATTGCATGTTAAACATTTCCATCATACAATTGTGGGCAATGTAAGTCATTCTCATTTATGTTTCTAAGATTATAATAATTATATTCAACTTATAATTAATTGTTTTAGGTACATGGACAAATTGAGTGTGGAACAAGAAAAATCCGAAGTATACAGATTTATCGAGCCTCAATCCATCAAAAAATCTGAAATACAAAGGTTGGAATCCAACAATATATGCAAACATGGATGAGTGACTCAAAAAGACATATATATTTGGCTCCATACATTGAAGGGTTAGTATTTTAATTTGTATTTTAATTTATATTTTTGTAACTAATTTTTATGTCATACAATGTAGGTCCCATTGGCAGCTAATTGTAATCATACCCCGGGATTACACTCGTGGTGTGATTTTGTTCATTACATCGAAAACCGAGTCAAGAAATGAAAAGCTTATTACAAGGGTAAGTTTATCTTTTATTCATTAATTATGTTTTTAAATTGTAAATACATATTAAATAATATATGACTTTTTTTCACTTAGAATCGTGATCCGGAACTAATGTTCTAAGTGGAAAACCTAGAACAAAGACTTTGCAGCTCATTTATCCTAAGGTTAGAAACTTATTTATATAAGTGAATACCATAATTATTGTTTGTATTTAAATTTTGAAAATAATATTATGTTTTTTTCATCATTTCAGTGTAATAAGCAAACAGACTCGTTTGAATGTGGTTACTATGTAATGTATTGGATGAGAGCCATAGTTTGTGCGGTTTAATTGATTCTTGACTGAGGTAATTACTTTTAACATTAGTTAAGTTTATTTAACTTTATTCATGTTGCATGTTTACAAGAGTCAAATTCATGTTTCGTGTATTTCAAGATCCATCTCCATTACCGAGATCCGATATTACACAAATTAGAGAACAATGGGCAAAATTTTTTGTTCAACAATTCTAGTACATAATTTTTTAAGTTCTTGTTCATATTATATTGTGTGTATTATGTAGTTTAGGTAGCTTAGTTTGTATTAACTTTTAGTTTGTAATAGATTTTTTAGTTTGTATGTTTGTATTATATTGTTTTATTATGTAGTTTGAATTATATAATATTATATTTTTAATTTATTAGCTAAAGAAAACTGAACCTCTGGACTGTCTGGTTGTAATATTTACAGGTTTTAGTTGTAAAACAGAATAAATAAACTCAATTTAAAAAAAAAAACAACAAATTTACGTCGCATATGGTATATGGGACGTAAATTTACGTCGCGTATTGGTATATGCGACGTAAATTTACGTCGCATATACCATATGCGACGTAAATTTGCTGTTTTTTTTTTTATTTTCGAAAGTTTTTACGTCTGTTTAGTGGTATATGCCACGCAAAATTACGTCGGGTCTTGATAACTGACGTAAATCTACGTCGGGCTAAAGGGTCCGACGTAAATTTACGTCTCCCGTTTTAACGTCGGACTTAAATACGACGTAAAAAGCCCTAAATACCTGACGTAAAAGCCCATTTTTGCACTAGTGGGCCCAAACTCAAGACAATCATCAAGCATACACCCAAGCGCATAATCAAATGAAAGTCCAAGATCTAATGGAACGCTTAGAAGGATCCATGACAAGAACAAAAATTAAATGACATGTAGTAATTAATGTGATGAATGCCTAATTGCATGATTCAGCCTAATCCATGGAGGCCCATATGAGTATGAAGATAATGGTTTATATTACTAGGTTGAACAGAGAATAATAGACCTAATGATAAGAACATTATGGGTCAACCTAAATCAAATATCATATCTAGTCCCATGCCCAAGTTTAAGACAACCATCAAACCTAAACCTTAGCCCATTATTAAATAGAAACCCAAGATCCAATGGAAGGTTTAGGAGGACCCATGACAAGAACAAGAGTTAAGAAAACTCATCAAGCTTGTGTCTCACTTAACTTACATATGGTTGAATTATTGATATTTTTAATTTTCTTTTATTTGTTTTTAGAGGTGTAAAAACTAATTGTATTCATAATTTTTTAAATGAATGAAAATAGAAAATGTTATTTCAATTTTTATGGAGTATGAGATGAAATTTTTGTTAGAGTTCATAAAAAATTATAATTCTTGTGATGATTATATCGGTTTATCAAGCTTTTTAATTTCTGGTGCTTTTGTTGTCATTGTTTCATCCTAGTAAGTTTAATAATCTTTTTATAGTAAATTTTTGAAATTAGGTTATTTTGTTATTGTTTTTTTTGCTTTTGTTCAAATGAAATCACGCTTGTATATTTTAAAATACTAGATTTTTTTCTATGCATAAATTGCAATTTAAAATGTTATTATTTCTCTCGTATTAATATCACTTAATTATAAAGTCTGATGTATGAGATATAGGTATAGTTACAAATAAAACAATGTGTTTTAGGTTTTTAGTGTATTTTTTGCCTTAGATAAATCATTTATCCATTTCAATAGGAAATTTTCCATTAATTTCCTTACTTAGTAACGTATTTAAATGTCTAAAACTTTATTTTATACTTATTTCATTGTATTTTATGAAGCTTTAAGAATAAAAATAATGATTAAACATACATATATGGATTATAAGTATATGTAAATATGACACTGTGAATTAGTAATTATTAAGATGGTAATATTATTTTTTGATATATTCAATATAAGTTTTTAAAAGGTATACTGTGGTTGTTATGCATTGAGTATTGAGTAAGGTATCGAATGGATGAGATATCTAGACTTTTAGTGATAACCAAAATCATATAAATAAATAAGGGTGTTAGATGTGGAGAAGAAAATGGTGGTTTTTGTTACTGTATCCTATATGATTTACGTTATTGTAACTAGACGAAGGTGATAGAAGAATTATCCTAGATGCGTGTTTGAACAAAAATTATAATTGTACTTAAAATTATATACTAAGTATACTTGAACATTTTTATGCATGTTAGAGTAAAATCAAAATATGAGTAAATTCTGACTAAGTATATTTAGACACTGGTAAATATTAGTATTAAATGGAGTCTTAAATTGTGATTATTAAATTTATAAAATTAGTTAAGGTTTATATTGATGTTAAATGACAATATTTTGAATTATTAACCTACTCTAATTTTTTTTTTGAAAAATTATGATAATTATATAATTGTACGGGAATAAATGATATTTTATGTAAAAGGATCTTTTATTAAATAAAAATAATAAATAATCTCTTATGAAATTTATATAATTACAGTGTTTTTTTTTTATATGGAGAAACTTTTTGTATATATTGTATAAAATGGATTGATATTTTTTTTAATATACATAAAATGATAAGATTGTCAAAATCGGTGTCTAGACTAAGTTTTTGTCAAAATATTTTGTCTAATTTAATCCTATCTTAGATTAACGGACCAATGGACCATTCCTGTAAAAAATATTTATATAATTTTTTTAAAATTTTGTTTGAAAAAAATAATATATTATTCATTTATTTATTTTAAATTAATTCATAATCTATTTAGATAAAATAAATTCATAAAATAATATTTTGGGAATATATTATATTTAGAAATAGGTCATTTTAAATTATTGGTCCTCGAAATTCCTTTAATTGTATATAATTCTCCATAATCCTTACTTTTTTATAAACTTCACCTTTTTTTTCAATACTATTATTAGGCATATCAGAATTACTAATAAATCAGTTACCAGTTGGATGAGTACCAAATGAAATTTTCATAATTTAAAAAGTGTACTAAGATAATAAAAATAGTTAAATTTAATCAAAAGACAAAATATAAAAATTAAAATATGTACAAAGAATACATATAAAGAAATACACAAATTTAGGAAGAGGTATTGGAAGTGTGAATATGGGAAGAAGAATGTAAGAAGTTACATTAATTGTGACACATCAATAGACAATATGACTAAAGTAAACGAAATTTATATTTATGATTTATTATTATTTTTAAATAGTATATATATATATATAATATTATCAAATTAATTTATTATATATATTTAATATAATAATATTACTCTCATTTTATTTTTAAAATAATTATTATTTTATAAAACGAATATGTTTATAAATTTACAAATTAGTCTAATATAACTTTATCTAAATCATAATTTAAATAAATAAGGTTAAAATTAATTTAATTCTATTTAGTTCATAAATTTATTGATTTTTTAAACTAAATATCAATTTAAACCTATTTTAACATCAAGTAGATATTAACATACTTCAATAAATTTATAATTATTTTAGTTAATGATAATAATTTATTAATATTTTAGTTAAGTTTACACGTTTATATTCTTTCTTATCTTCCTTAGATATGTTTTGTAGATTTTTCTTAAAATAATAATAAAAAATATATTTATTTATTTTAAAAATAATAATTAGAAATTTATTTATTATTTATTATTTGTTTATTTAACATAAACAAATATGTTAAATTATTAAATTAAAAAAATAATGATACTAAAGATAAAAAAAAGGCTTTTTACTTAGTAATAATAAAACAAGTGAATCACTCTTTAATAATTGAAAAAAATGGTTCAGTGTAATTTTGTTTATTGGCAACCTTTCAGATTCAAAGTCCAAAAGAACGCTCTAACGTCTTTTTCGTCAGAGTCGGAAGTAGCAAACGTGGATTTCGCCCACCATTTCGGCGTACGATGTGCTTCACATCTACGTGTCTAATCTGGTGCTCCTATTGTGGCCTATGCTCACTTTATTAAAGATTTTTACTCAACTAATCCTTTTAAATATTATTTTTAATTTTAGTTTTTAAACAAATTTACTCTATTTTTTATATTTTTAAATTCTTACGACAAATTTTTTAAACTATGATGAATCATTCTCCTCTCATACTAATCCTGGAGTAATTCCTTTTTTTTTTTTATCAAGTTGGTAAGCTTGTTGAGTTTGACTAATTCCCCTTTGACCCTATTACTATCTTCATTATTCATTAATTAATTCTCCACTTTGTTGTTCAATAATATATTAACTTTATATGTAAATAAGCATAGAGGGTTCCAAGAAATTAAGATAAATGAAGAATGATTATGAAAACTCCCGAACCAACGTAGTTAGACATATTAAAGATTATATGTCTTAAGCGATAACTAATGAAGTTGTATTTTAAGTTAGAGGCACTTGATCTTAGGAATGTAGAAAAATTTGAAGAATGTGTGTTATATGGTCTTAATCGAGTATAAAAAAAATACATTATTTTGGTCTTAGTTGGGAGTCATAAAAATAGTTGAAATTTTTTAAAATAATTTATTAAATTTAAAATTTGAAATATTTAGTGAAATCATTTGCAACTTTACAAAGGTTATATTTGTATACAAATTAAACTTTTAATTGATAAAATATATTTGAGTGTTTTTTTAATTAGTTTAAATCTTTTATAATATTTTATTTATAGATAAATTATTGTAAGTATGTTTCTTTTACTTTAATTGTTACAGTTTTATATTTGTATTTATTATAAATTGTAGACAATGTCTTACAATATTTCTCTATTATTTTAAAATAATAAGTATAATATTTTAAATTTGACCTAAGATATCTTGATAAACTAAAAATTGAGTTAAAATACGTAATGTAATATGAAAACTATTTGAAAAAAAAAATCTATAATATTATCACTACTACAGAATTCACTTTCTACGACACCATCCAACGTCGGTTATCACGAAGACCGACGTTGTACAAGACGCGGTGGCAAACTTGTAATTATGAAACAAAATTTAACGTCGGTTATATCATAAACGACGTAGTAACTGGAATTCAACGTCGGTTATATGACAGACGACGTTAAATGTTTAAATTTAACGTCGGTTATGTATAACCGACGTTGAATTCCCAAAATCAACGTCGGTTACATGATTTACCCGACGTTGAAAGCGTTATCCACGTCGGGTTTTTTAATAACCGACGTTGAATGTCCTATCCAAGGCGCGCGGTTATTCAACTTCTTCTTCGTCCCACATATTCCCTCCTTCTGCTTCTTCTTCGCTGTGCCTCAGTCCTCACTGCTGCCCCCTCGCCGCCCCTTCGTCGCCCAGTTCGCCGCCCCCTCGCTCTGCCCCCTCGCCGCTGCTACCTCATTCGCTGTTGTCTGCTGCCCACTCACCGCCCATTCGCCGCGCTCTGCCCCCTCGCCGCTGCTATCTCCTTCGCCGCCCACTCGCCGCGCTCTCATCAGGTTAGATTAAGTTGTATGGATGATTTACAACATGCATTTAACATAAATATGGATTATTTAGAACATTTCCTGCGTATGAACATTAGAAAGATGATGGATGATTTTGTATATATGGTTTGATTTGATCTAGGTTCGTTTAGGTTTCGAAGTGGTATATGGAACATTAGGTTTCGTTTAGGTTTAGGTTTAGCTTTCGAAGTGGTATATGGAACATTAGAGCATGTATGGAACATTAGAGCATTGTTAGGCAATGTACACGTTTTTTTTGTATTGTTTTGTTAAACCTTTTCTAATAAACCTTGAATATCTAGGCAAGCCTTCTTGTGTAGTTAGATGGATCGAACTTGGGTCAATGCAAGTCGTATGTCGGAAGAGTATGAGAATGGAGTTGACTCCTTTTTGAAATTTGCCGAACAAAATGCTCCCAAAATGAATGGAAAAATCTACCGCCCATGCGTTAATTGTGTAAATGGCAGAGTACAAGAGATGGACACAACGCGGGAGCATCTTATTTGCGATGGGATGATGAAGAATTACACCATATGGACATGGCACGGTGAAGTGGTTGATATTCCAACAAGTATCACAAACTATTGAAGATGATGTAACCTGCGAAGATCGAATAGAGGACATGCTTTGTGATGTGGGTCAAGAGAGGTTTCTTGAAGCACATGCATCTATATATGATACATTGAGGACCGATTCGGAGACACCTTTGTATCTCGGATGTACAACTTTCACACGGTTGTCATCTCGTGTTAAGATTGGTCAATCTAAAAGCAAAATTTGGTTGGAGTGATACAAGTTTTAATGAATTACTCCAACTTTTGAAGGAGATGCTCCCGAACAATAACACCTTGTCGGACCGTATGTATGAAGCGAAGAAGATACTATGTCCGATGGGTTTAGAATATAGGAAGATACATGCTTGCCCTAATGATTGTGTGTTTTACAGGAAAGAATTCTCATCTTTAGACCAATGTCCAACATGTGGTGTATCACGTTACAAAGCGAAGGATGGTGATGATTGTAGTCAGGAGAGTGGTAAAAAACGTCCTCCTGCAAAAGTTTTATGGTATCTTCCAATTATTCCAAGATTTAGGCGGTTGTACGCTCACGAAGATGCTGAAAATTTAATTTGGCATTCAAAGAGAAAAACATGTGATGGGCAAATGCGACATCCATCCGACTCTCCCCAATGGAAGAATTTTGACCGTCTATTTCCAAGTTTTGGTAGTGATGCAAGAAACCTTAGACTTGGATTAGCAACAGATGGGATGAATCCTTTTGGAAATTTAAGTAGTAACCATAGTTCATGGCCCGTTTTATTGATGATTTACAATCTTCCACCATGGTTATGCATGAAGCGCAAATATGTCATGTTGTGTATGATGATTTCAGGTCCAAGACAGCCAGGAAATGACATAGATGTGTATTTGAGTCCTTTGATAGAAGACTTAACACTATTATGGGAGGAAGGAGTAGATGCATTTGATGGGTATCGCAGCAGAAGTTCAAGTTGCATGCAATGTTATTTTGCACCATTAATGACTTCCCTGCCTATGGAAACTTGAGTGGGTATAGTGTGAAGGGACATTATGCTTGTCCTATTTGTGAAGAAGAGACCAGCTTATATACAATTGAAACATGGAAAGAAGACAGGTTTATAACAGAGCACAGAAAATTTCTCCCGCATGACCATCCATACCGTAGACTCGAAGAAAGCTTTTAATGGCATACAGGAGGATGAAATTGCCGAGAGAACCATTGACTGGTTTAGAAGTTTACGATCGAGTGAAGAACATAAGCATTACATTTGGAAAGACCCAAAAAAGGTCTTCTCGACAAGAACATGTGGAAGAAGAGATCAATTTTCTTTGATCTTCCATATTGGAGCCATTTAGAAGTACGACATTGTATTGATGTTATGCATGTGGAGAAGAATGTATGTGATAGTCTCATTGGCACATTGTTAAACATTCAAGGAAAGTCAAAGGATGGGATCAAAGCACGTCAAGACCTTTGTGAGATGGGAATACGTCCTGAATTACATCCAAGGCCTGAAGGCAATAGAACATATCTACCACCAGCATGTCACACCTTGTCAAAGAAGGAGAAACGTAGTTTATGTCATTGTCTTGCAAGTATTAAAGTGCCACAAGGATACTCTTCAAATATTAAGAGTCTTGTATCCATGAAAGATCTGAAGTTAATTGGATTAAAGTCTCATGATTGTCACGTTTTGATGCAACAATTGTTACCCGTGGCTATACGTAACATATTGCCTAAGAATGTTAGACATGCCATTATGCGACTATGTTTTTTCTTCAATTCTATTTGTGCCAAGGTTATCGATGAAAAATCACTAGATGAGTTGGAAAATGAGGCTACGGTTGTGCTATGTCAATTGGAGATGTATTTTCCTCCATCATTCTTTGATATAATGATTCACTTAATCGTTCATGTTGTGAGGGAGATACGAATTTGTGGGCCGGTTTATTTGAGGTGGATGTACCCAATTGAGCGATACATGAAGATCTTCAAAGGGTATTCTAAAAATCCATATAGACCCGAAGCTTCAATTGTTGAGCGGTATATTGCGTAAGAAGCCATAGAATTTTGTTCGAGATTACTTGGCAAGAGTCGTACCTGTGGGTGTACCTAGAAATCGTCATGATGATAGGCTAAATGGTAAGGGAACTCGTGGTATTAGAATTCAAACAAAAGATCATGTTGAGTTGAGCACCGCCCACTTGTATATTTTGAACAATACGAAGAGGTTATTCCTTACATAGATGCGCATAAAGCAATGTTAAAGGACCTAAACCCCAAAATGGGTGAAAGGTGGTTGATGAAAGAGCATAACAACAACTTTATCAATTGGTTTCAAAGCAAAATATTTTCAAGTGACAATGCCTCCGATACACTCGAAATGGCTAGCACATGGGCCTAGATATAATGTTATAACTTGGCAAGGGTATGACATTAACAAATACTCATTCTATACGAAGGCACAAGATGACAAAAGTACGGTCCAGAATAGTGGAGTATCTATTGAGGCAACATCTATGCACTTTTCTAGTGCAAAGGACAAAAACCCCATCATGGCATCAATTAGTTACTTTGGAGTGATTGAGGAGATTTGGGAGGTCGACTATACTAAATTCAAAGTGCCTTTATTTAAATGTAAATGGGTTGATAGCAATACTGGTGTCCAAAGAGACCAAATGGGATTTACTTTGATTGATATAAACAAGATTGGTCATAAGGAAGAACCCTTCATAATGGCATACCAGGCAAAACAAGTGTTTTATGTCACTGATCCATCAAATGATAGGTGGTCAGTTGTCCTCAAAGGAAAAATGATTGATGTCACAAATGAGAATGGAGAAGAATTAGATGATTTTATTAACATTCAAAGTTCACCATGGTTGCCTATTGCTATATCCCAATTGGAAGAGGACTTTGTTCATGCTACTCGCAATGACCATGATGAAGGCATATGGGAAAATATTAATACAATCTAAGTTATGTTTCTATTTATTTATTTTTTTAACATGTAATTGAGGAGACTTTGCATGTGTATTGATATAATTCTATGTTTTTTTCATTACAGGTAAATGGCATCTCCTCCACCATCTCCTCCACCATCTCCTCGGGCATCCGGAAAGACATTTTCCGAGTAAGAGGAGTCGACACTCTACACGGTTGAAAGGCTTGACCGTTAGACACATATCCGGCCGGAAGTTATCCGTTTTCGTTGATCCTAGGACCGGCAAGGTGTCGAGTCCCTTCAGTACCCAATTTAGAAGCTACTTGGGTACACTAGCTAGAGAGAAGGTATTTATTCTATTTCAAAGTTAATTTCATTTCAAATATATTGTTGATATTTATGTTGTTTATGTTGTGTAGATATCTATTCTCCATCCTACTTAGGATCATGTGGAGGAAACTGTGAAGAACTTGTTATGGCAAGATCTTCTTGTAAGTATGTGTATTTAGTTGTTTAAATTGTTTATACATTATTATCAATTGATTAACTAAAACTTGTTTGCTACTCGTAGGAACACTTTGATTTAGTTAATTCGAGGATGTGAGGAGGAAGATAATGACGACCATAGCAAAAATGTGGAGACAGTTCAAGTCCACATTGACCACTAAATGGGTGTATGCTGAGGACAAAGTTAGCAAGGGATTAACCCCTTGCCAAAGATATGGCATAGATGAGGACACTTGGAAGAAGTTTGTACATAGTAGGACTGGTTCGAGTGGGAGGTAATAGCTTATGGCTTAATTGACTTGAATATTTCATAATGAGTTGTGTATCTAATATTGTGTTCAATTATGTTGCAGGAAAGAAGACAAAAAGCAAAAGACATTCAGAGGAAGAATGTCGCCCCCACCTTCCGTCTCGTGGGGGTACGACTTATTGACTAAGAAGATGATGGAGGAGAAGAGTAGACTTCAACGATCGGAGTTAGCCTCTTCCGGTTTAAGCGAAGAGCAGATTCCTCCACCATCTCCTCCAAAACGTCACCGAAGTGGAAGAGGGCGCGTACAAAGCCTTCCGGTGATATGACGTCGCTGGAAGCCCGACAAATTGCTGCTCGGATTGTAAGTAAAAGAAGTTAATTTACTTTGAATTAGTTATATGTAACATGTTCATTAATAAAATTAACTTTTATAATGTAGGATGCCTTGGAGGAGCAAGTGTACACAGGGAACTTTCATCCCTTCGGTCGTCGGGATATCTTGACCACTCGCTATTGGACGACCGGAACATCCAGGTCGTGTTCGAGCTGTTGGCCAAGGTGTGGGTGTCCGACGGTATTTTGGACCACCATCACGGGATATCCGCACCTCCACATCCCCGAGCCAAGAAGATATTGTTGCCCCGGAGATGGCTCTCACGGAGAAATTGACACCAGCCATCGGGGCAAAATTGGAGGAAGAGTTGACTCTCGCCATCGGCGCACGACTTGAGGAGATCATCACCGCACGTGTGCGGGAGCAGCTTCTGCGTATGACCTCCATGGGTACTTCATTTGCCGATGCTCATCGTCCATCGGGTGCATTTTCAACCACAAATTGGTACTTGACTTGTGTTTCTAAAATCTTAGTCCTTATTGGAATTTACTCGTATTTGTAGGTCCAAGAGTTAGCACAAAGGGCAGTTGTGCTGAAGCCACTATCGAGGTCATACACTGAGGTGGCATCTATTCATCCCGAATCCACAAAGGATGATCGATATGGCTTGTGGGTTGAGGTAGATGAAGGTCTAAGACTAGTGGCCCATGGATCAGTTCATGAAGGGGCTTCAACCATCCACAATGTGCCTTTGGATCCTAACTTGGTCAAAGTAGTGGTTGAAAAGGTGGTTGACGCTGCGGCTAGTGTCCCTATCCCCACCGATGAGGTGCGGACAGTGGGTCAAGCCCTTCGGACCTTCATTACTTGGCCCCGACATTTAGTTAAGTCAATCATGGCAAAGGTATGTATATGTATGGTTATAATACATCTAACACATAAAAAAATTGATTTATTGTTTATGATTATATTTTATAAAATATGTAGGATGTTCGGCAGCCAAAAGACTTGGGTAAAGCTATTGCCACTCCTTCTGCATCTAAGGAGAAGACACCAGTTGTGGAGACTTCTCCAAATCCAATTTTCGATCTCTTGTCTCTTTCCCCACAATTATATATGCAGTCATTCCAAGTTCCATGGGATTGTACATTATTTGGGATGGCTTCTAGTAATATCCCCCTATACATTTCCCACATTGATGCCCTGGAGATTGAGATGGGCAATCAATGTCTAAATATAGCTGTTTTACAATTTTGGACATTGTAAGTTCATATCTTTCATGACTCTTTTCATTTTAGTAAATATATAAGCTATAAGTTCACTTAAATTGGCATATTTTAGGATGATGCACGAAATGATAGTGGAGCAGGGCATTGGTCATGTGTATGGATTCTTCGAGCCTCAATGCATACAAAAGTCCGGGAATAAGCGTGATCAAATTCTCGTTACATCCGAATTGGATGACTTGTTTCTAAAAGAGATATTTACCTTGGAGCATACCATCATTCGTAAGTTATCCCAGCCTCTTCCGGTTTTACACAAGTTTTTTTAATAGATTCTAATCATGTGTATATACGTAAACCACTGGCAGCTATTAGTTATTTGTCCAAAGCGAGAATCTTGTGTGTTGGTTCTGCTCATTGGGAAGAAAACCTGGACATGGAGCTAAAAAATATTGTAAACGAGTAAGTATTTATTATATTATGTCTAAACATCTTGATTATTCTATTTCTAATCCCCTTATTTTCAATATATAGTGCTTTAAAGGTTTGTAGTACATTAGATGGAAAACACACAAGTAAAAGCACAGACTCCAAATTGGAATTTTATCAAAGTAAGTAGCCTTTATATATATTATACTATCTATTAATTTATGTTCAAATTTAATAGTTATTTTTAACATATTTACTCATTTTTAGTGTAACAAACAAAATGGAGGCTACGAGTGCGGCTACTATGTAATGTATTGGATGTGGCTCATCATTTTTGGTTGCATTCAGGATAGTTGGGACGAGGTAAGTTGACATTTGCTATTATATTCAATTCCTTTATTTTTATTGCTTAGGGTTTACCATTCTATTATTGTGAACTTCTTACGGGCATTTAAAGATATAGAACCTTTGCCTATGGATACTATAGACATGGTTCGAAACAAATGGGCAGAAAAGTTTGTACAAGTAGTTAGGAATAATAGGATTGATTGATCATTTTTGTGTATTATGTACATAATGTGGTTGGACTGAGATTTTTGTGCATTGTGTAAATATATAGTGATTATGTGAAAAGACCTGGCTGAGATTTTTGTACATTGTGTATATATTGTGTAAATCTGGCTGGACTGAGATTTATATAGCAGGTCGTGTATGGTAGCACAAAAACAGACCAAAATTAAAAAAAAAAGGGATATTCTACGTCGGTTATTGCATTAACCGACGTTGTAACGTCAGTCGCTTGAGCGAAACGTTGGTCGCTTGAGCGAAACGTTGGTCGCTTGAGCGAAACAGCACCCGAGAGAACCCTTTGTTTGAAGGCTTCGTCGCTCAAACGAGTACACCGGTCGCTTGAGCGAGAAAGGACTTTCAACGTCGGTTAGTTCAATAACCGACGTAGAATTTACTCATTTCTATGTCGGATTTGTATTAACCGACGTTGTAATGTCGGTCGCTTGAGCGAAACGTGGGTCGCTTGAGCGAAACAGCACCCGAGAGTCCCCTTTGTTTGAAGGCTTCGTCGCTCAAGCGAGTACACCGGTCGCTTGAGCGAGTTCAACGTCGGTTAGTTCAAGAACCGACGTAGAATTTAGTCACTTTCAACGTCGGGTATGATGAACCGACGTAGAAGCCTTTGACATTCAACGACGCCTGATTCAACGACGTCATTGGAACCGACGTTGAAAGCCTTCTACACCCGACGTTGAATGCTCATTCTGCAATAGTGTATATTGATGTATTATTATGAAATAGTAAATTAATAGTATACACAGTATAATAGTTAAAATAATAAGTAATATAGTATAATATATAATAATAATAATAATAATAATAATAATAATAATAATAATAATAATAAATTTTCTATCATTGTCAATAGATTGTTTAATAAAGATTAAAAATAATAAATGTTTACCTTAAACAATAAAAAAATTAATGTCTTGAGAATAAATGATAAAAGTAAAACAATTAAATCATATCTTATATATAAAAATTAAAGAAAATTTAATATATTATAAAAATATAATAAATATAAATATAAACAACTTTAAGCTATAAATTAGCATTTTTAAAAATGTAGTAACATTTTAAAAATTAAGAAGCTAACAAAATAATTTTGTTTAACAAACATTACAATAAAGTTACACAAACTTTCCAACTAATAGAAAATATTAAATCACGTGACAAAAATGGATTATTTTCGATAAAATCGACTATTATGCAGTATTATGTATAATACAAATATAAAAATATTTAAACATAATATTAAAAATAAAATAAAAATTATTTTTCACATGATAAATATTACTAGTGTATTTATTATTTAAAATGGTTCATTCCATTAATAATGATCACTGTATAACTATAAGAATAACAATTTTCTGACGGAAACACAATTGTCTTAAATTACCATAATCACCTCTAATAAAAATATAAAATAAAAAAGCATTAGTAACTTTTTACACTACACTATTTTTTAACAATAAAGTAAGTATAAACTTAAGAGGATTGATTTATTGACACCCACTATTCTTTTATATATCTAATCTACAATTTTCTATAATAATAATAATAATAATAATAATATAAATTTAAAAGGTTTTGTTAATATTATATTATTAAAATTGAAAATATTTATCAGGTGAGAGTATCAACTTATTATTTTCCAAAAAATAATTATTTTAACATTTTATCCTGAAATTAAAAAGTACTTTTTGAGACTACTAGTTAAGGGGAGGGACAAGGTGTATATTCAAATGCAGCGTGTACACGATGGCAACTGGTCTTAAATAAAAGTGGGTAGAGTCTAGACTTTGGAATCTAAGGAAGGCTTTTGTCAAGGAGGCAAGGCAAATAAGAATTTGGTGAGCATAGAAAAATAAGTGAAAACCCAATTTCATTGCACGCTTCTCAAGGGTAGGATTGTAGGAAGGAAGGTTCCAGGTGTATCTGTCACGCACTTTCAGCCCCCATTCGTCCAACTACATAAGCCACCCCAACCCTCCATTTTTCTCACGTCATTTCTCTCTCAAAACCTTTTACCCCAATATTTCTCACACATCCCACCTCAACTCCACTCCTAAACCCATTCCATAAACCTTTCTTTTCCCCACTCATCATATCCCCCATTCATCATCATGTGTGGCGGTGCCATCATCGCTGACTTCATACCCCGCCGTGGCCCCCGTCGCCTCGCCGCCTCCGAGCTCTGGCCAAATTCCTTCGGAAAGGACGATGACTTCGGCTTTGATTATTCCCATATCGCTAATCGACAACCCTCCACTCCCAAAACGGGCCAACCTCCCAAAGGTTAGTGATCTTCAATGTTCACTCTTTTTTTTTTTTTTCTATTAATTTTGTACTCATGCTAAGATTTTTTTTTTTTCTATTGGGATGTTCTACGAACAGTTGGTGAGCAAGTTGAGACTAAGCCAGTGAAAAGGCAGAGGAAGAATCTCTACAGAGGGATTCGGCAGCGTCCTTGGGGAAAATGGGCTGCGGAGATTCGCGATCCTAGAAAAGGAGTTCGTGTCTGGCTGGGCACCTTCAACACTGCGGAAGAAGCTGCAAGGGCCTATGATCGTGAAGCTCGAAAAATCCGCGGCAAAAAAGCTAAGGTGAATTTCCCTAACGAGGACGATGAATATTCCATTCAAGCTCGTAATCCAACTCCACCCCTTCCTTTCGCACCCCAAAACCCTTCCTTGTATCAAGAACAGTCCCGTTGTGATCTCAATAATGCCCCTAGAAATCTCAACTTCGAGTTTGGTTATGATCTGAACCATGCTGGGCCATTTTCGTCCCACGTGGACTCTGTCAATGCTGACTCGGTTGTTGTGTCCGGCGACGAAAATTCAGGGTTAGCGTCGGGTTCAGAGGGTGCTTATTCGACGAGCGAGTTCATGGGATCTTGTCAGAATGTGAACGGTTATTTTAGTGGGACAGTGATGGAGAAGGAGAAACAGATAGAGGCGATTGAAACTCAAGAGGAAAAGAACAAAGTGCAGGAGCTTTCTGAGGAACTGATGGCATACGAAAATTACATGAAGTTTTATCAGATTCCGTACTATGATGGACAATCTACGCCACCGAATAATGTTCAGGAAAGTGTTGTCGGGGATCTCTGGAGTTTCGATTGACGAGGAATCAAGGGTTTTCCTTTCATGCATGAGTTTGTTTCTTCGTCAACACTGTCAAAAGTTTTCTCCCGTTCTGCTGACTAAACTAACATCTCTGCGTTTTGGCAGGGATGATGGACAGAAGTGTAAATTGGTTGCTTCGGTTGAAATGGTCTCATGAGTTTCAACTTCTTTTACCATCTTATCATTAATTTATTTCTTTCTTTCTAGAATTTAGGTTCTCTTCTACTTTTGTTGAATTGTAATTTTTCCTTTCATGTTAAACTGTGATTTCTTCTGATAAATTTTACAGTGTTTGAATTTCGATTATTTGTTTTTCGGCTATTTTTTATCTTTTTTTGCTTAGTTAATTTAACTTGTCTTGCTTTTTCCATACTGTAACAATAAAAAGAAAAAAAAAGTATTTTTTTATAGCTTTAAATTATTTATATTCATGAATAAAAATATTAAGTAACTAAAATTAACAAGATGACTTATATTTTGATTTTGTTATATTAAAAATATTTATAAAAGCTTATCCAAACAGGAGTTGTAGGAGGGAATCTTGGTTCCTTGGAGAAGTGTCAAGGGCGGGTTATGCCTTAACATGGAAACTACTTACATTGACGGCTAATTTTGGTTATGCGGCGAAAACACATGTGGACCAGACCAGCAGTCATCTTGACAAAGTTTGAAAAGTTGACAAAATTTGCAAACGTTGAAATTGGAATTATTAGTTTTGGATTAAGATGGAAGGTATTAAGTTTATAATGATAAATTAGTTTGGTGTTGTTTGATGATAAATGGAGTGAAAGACATTGTCCTTTAGTTAAAAAAAAGGTTAATGATATTAATTGGAGATTGGGTGGGGGGATGTTAACAATACTCCATCCTTTGGATGATTGAGGTGTTGGAATGCAAAAGCAAAGCAGTTAATAGACGCATGTGGTAAAAATAATAAAATGAATCCAGTGGCGCAACTGGTTTTGGGAAGTTAGAAAATTTGTTGGAAAGAAGGAAGGAAATGAAGAAAACAACAGACGCGGGCACACAGTGGGCGCCTATGGATTTGGGTTTAAAAACTTGTACTTGTGATTGCTTAGTTGTAATTTAGTAGTACCACTACAGTATCCATGCTCATCCTACCAGGTAAGCACAACTCAGCTTCTATCTACAGTACAATCCCATTCTAAACTAAAAATAAATAATGTGTTTTTAATCTTTACATTTTATAAAAAATTATATGATTTCAGGATACTTGTTTTAACTTTATAAAATATTTATGGAGTTTCTAATCCTATATTTAGTCCAAAAATAAAGAGAAGCGGAATGCAAATGAAATTGTTTAAATTAAAAAATATATAAATGAATGAAAAGTTTTTAAAAATAGTTATTTTTAATAATTTTATTTATTATTATTATAATATAAAAAAATTAAAAGTTTTTCTTCAAAAATATAACATAATTATTATATCCAAATAAATATATAAAATGATTATGTTATAAATCTTTACCGTCAAGAAACTGATGTATATATGTTTTGAAATTTATGCCTATTGTATAGTGAAAAAATAGTTTTTTTTTTATTAAATTGGTGTAAATCAGTAATATAATTATTAAAGTAATGTAAATTTTGAAAATTTTATGAAAATGGAGTAGTAGTGTTAGGTAAGATGATTTAAAATATATATATATATATATATATATATATATATATATATATATATATATATATTATCTAATGAGCTTCTCGAATAATTTATTTTTTATGAAAAAATCGTTATATAATATAATTTTGAGTTTTTTTAGTGTTAAAGTTGTGCTATAGAGCACGTGTTTTCTATTTTTTTCTTTTCATAAAATTGTGTTACGGTCACAATTTTAATAATTTTTATTTTTATATTTTAATTAAATTATAAAATTATGTTATATATTTATCATATTTTAACATATAAAATTCAGAAGTAAAAAGATTACAAATTTAAAAATAGTTAAAATAAAAATAAATACTTTAATATTAATAAAAATGAATGAAACAATTATAAAATAATGTAATATAAGACTAAATTAAAAAAAAAAAGTGTTAGGAGCCTATTTCACAATGTGTTTCATTTTATCTAGATCTTTCATTTCGTCAAAGAACATGTCTCTTTTGAATATTTGGATCACTATTATTATCTTGTTCTTCCTAATGATAAGCTTGTAGTTGTGTTATGGAAGAGGTGATAAAAATATTTCATCCAGAAGTCATCATATTAAATGCGTAATGGGACATGTCCTTTAAAGTTGGTTCCCTCCCTCATATATATTTTGAAGATGATCAACATAACGTTAAGATGGAATATACTGAAAACTAAATGGACAAGCTTGTTAATAACTTGAAGGACCAACTTATCGATAGATCATACTAATGAAAAAAAATGTAAAATTAATATTTGTGGTAAAAGTATACTCAATGTAAATAAATAATATATCATACTTACTTCATCTTTTGTACTTTGTCTTTGATGAGTGGAAATACGTTAAATGGTGTATTAAATATCATTGCATATATGATATATTTTCACACAAGTGTCTATTTTTGTAAAAACTATTGATATTCAATTAGTTGATTATGTCGGTCGTTCCACAACGTAATCCACCATTGATGATAATGTGACCAAAATGTGTTTGTGTTGTCCCTCATATATACTTTATGAAGTTCATTAGATCATGAGGAATATTTTGATGTAGACCAAACTGTCTCATAACACAATCAGTCCAATAAAACTCCATAGTTGTAAAATAAATAAGAGGTATGATAAAACGTGAAAGAGGAAAAACATCATTTATTAGTCGTTGTAAGCACTTTTACGATACAAAATCTATATAAACTACATAATCAAGTAAAAATATATTATTTAAACATAAAATATGTGTGCATGAATAATAAATATATTGTCGTAATACCTTATTTGGTTGTAATTGATCTAATGTGTATCGTATTATATGTACAATCTATGCATAGGTATTTAACCTTTGACTAGATCGAGACCAGTTAAAATAAAGAATAATTTTATAATTTCATACCTATTCTATCGTAAAAAAAAAGGTAAATGTAAGTTTATATCTTTTTGCTAAGGGAAAATCAAGTCCTGCATCAACCTTTTGATCAATTAAATCTTCAATAGGTGGACAAAGACATGTAATTCAATCTAACGCCAAACATTGAAGAAGTAACATACAACTTATAATATTTCTTGACGAGAGTCAACTCCATGGTCTAAAAAGCTTGATAAAGACAAACAAACCCCAATTATAGTTAGGCACAATAATTAGGTCTTCCAAGAATAAAAGATACATTAAATAAACTCTAGAAAGCGATATACCTGACATCATCAAGAAGTTGTTGAAAAGGTACATTTAATCAAGAAAGTTTAATCGAATTTTATTTGATTACTTCTTTTGGTAAAAGTGACCCTAATAAAGGTTTACAAAAACGTGTAAGTTCATTACTGATGAGACTAGTAACACACTCCATCAATTGAAAGATCAAGTTGTAGAGCGATATCTTTTAATGTTAAAGTCGTTTCTCCAATGGTAAGGTAAAAGCTGTGTTTCCTTCCATATAACTTTTGTAACATATTTGTTTTTGCAACCATTCCAAAGACAAGTTAAAAGAAAGATGTTAGTTGACCATCATTTCTAAAAAATATATATAATTATTAGTATAAAATATTTGTATAATGAACATAATAACTAACATTATAATAAATAATATTAAACACTAAATAATAAAATAAACATAATAAATAACATAACATAATAAAGGCTAAGAGGGGAACCATCCCTCAAAAGCTAGCTCAAGAGGTTGGAGAACCTTCCACCTTATAAGGCCTCCTTGGTAAGGAGACCTCCCCAATGTGAGACTTGTTACAATACCACCTCGTTCGAAAGCCAGCGTCCTCGATGGCTGCACTCCCCGACACTTCACTCACTGACACTTCACTCGGTCTTCTTACCGGTCAGAACCCTCTGGTGGTCAGAACCCTCCGTGGGTAGCCCTTCTCGAGTTGACTGACTCTCAATGAAAGCACTAATGTAACAACCATAAGGCTAAGAGGGGAACCATCCCTCAAAAGCTAGCTCAAGAGGTTGGAGAAACTCCCACCTTATAAGGCCTCCCTAGTAAGGAGACCTCCCCAATGTGGGACTTGTTACAATACCATCTTGTTCGAAAGCCAGCGTCCTCGATGGTTGCACTCCCTGGTACTTCACTCACCGGCACTTCACTCGGCCTTCTTTCCGGTTAGAACCCTCCGGCGGGCTAGCTCAAGAGGTTGGAGAACCTCCCACCTTATAAGGCCTCCTGGTAAGGAGACCTCCCCAATGTGGGACTTGTTACAATACCACCCCATTCGAAAGCCAGCATTCTCGATGACTGCACTCCCTGGTATTTCACTCATCGACACTTCACTCGGCCTTCTTACTGGTCAGAACCCTCTGGCGGTCAAAACCCTCCGTGGGTAGCCCTTCTCAAGTTGGCTGGCTCTCAATGAAAGCACTAATGTAACAACCATAAGGCTAAGGAGGG
Organism: Sphenostylis stenocarpa; assembly: GCA_963425845.1. NCBI lineage: Eukaryota > Viridiplantae > Streptophyta > Magnoliopsida > Fabales > Fabaceae > Sphenostylis > Sphenostylis stenocarpa. Next base: position 66,253,025 of record OY731404.1, read on the forward strand.
GAACCATCCCTCAAAAGCTAGTTCAAGAGGTTGGAGAACCTCCCACCTTATAAGGCCTCCCTGGTAAGGAGACCTCCCCAATGTGGGACTTGTTACAAATAGCCAGTGAATTTGCTTCACATGACACAATTTCATAGTGAAGTTGTTTGAGCTAGTACGATTTCTATTGTTAGTGTATGCAAAAGTCGTTTGAGATGACACAACTTTAGTATAAAACTATTTAAGGTAGCACAACTTCAATATAGGGTCGCCCTATGTGGCATAACTTCAATTTCTTGTCACTTGTGCCCCATCCCCAGATATGCTACATAACATTGAGGCATGATAATGGTTTAGGGAGACACGAGTTTGTAAAAATGAAAAGACAAGGCACACATTCTTATTGTAAAAAAATTTAAATTCACTATTGTTCATTGTTTATAAATTACCAATGTTTGTCAATATGTTGGGTGCTCGATGTCGTACTCGGTCAAATAATTAAAACAGATAAATGTAGTACTAGGAAGCTTTCCTAGGTCGTCTCCCAAAGACCACGAATTTCTATCAAAGCTTATCAATTTTTAGTAACAAAAAATTAAAAGGGGAGTTTTTCAAAATTAAAATATTAGATGAAACAGAACAAAAGCAGATTATAAAAATGCGGATTAAAAACAGATTAAAATGCAATTGATTTCCTGATTCTAATGCAGTGTCACTTATCCTAGATTACGAAATTAATTCAAAATTCACCAACTAAGCGAAGATAAATCCCAAATTATATTCTAATTCAAAATTAATCAACTAAGCGAAGATTAATCTCAAATTAGCTTTTACCCTTGTTCCAATATGAAATTAACCAACTAAGCGAAGATTAATCCCAAATTTTCCTTAACCCTTATTTTAACATGAAATTAACCAACTAAGCGAAGATTAACCCCAAATTATCCTTATACAATTAAGCATTGCATACATCACATAATCTCATATCTAACACAGAATTAAGCAACCTGTGATATAAGTTTCGGTTTATTAAGCATAAACAGATTATAATTCAATACTGAGATTAGAAGATGAAGAGTTAAGAGAACAAACAATATGAAATTGAAGAACAAAACCTCAAAGATCTACTTGCATTCTTCTCAGAAAATCAATACAAAGATTTAGCTATCCATAGA